>CAEFZP010004072.1:0-233455 GCA_903064625.1 Mallotus villosus | reverse complement strand
AGCCTAGCTAGCTATCTCCCAGAAGTTAACGAGCTGCTAAACTTCTTCTACAGCCTGGCAGTCACGCGTGTTTTCGTGACGGTAGTGACGGTAGGAACGTCAATGACTGTGGCTAGCAAGTTAGCCACATTAGCTTCACTTTTCGGCACAAAAATGTACTTTAAGCTTAAACCATGCATCGGAACGTAAATTCTGATACAAGCAACTCAATCGCTACCAAGACGGAACGTTTGACCGGGTCGTTCTCTATGTAGTCCAAATATTGACCGAGTTTTAGGGGTGGGAAAATAAACAATAATAATAATAAATATATATGTGAGATAACAAAGGATGTGCCGACGAAGTCGTGCACACCCAACTAGAGAGCATACAATTTCTGGGGAAATTGTGAGGGTGTGCCTGCTTGTCCGTCCCTTTAAGTTTTCCCTTCTAGTGATATTTTCAAGCATTTAGCCTACTCATAGTCTATTCTAGGCTATTCCATAATAATTCATTAAGAACACCCTTGGAAAGAAGCTACTGTAACAACGTTATCACTGGAAATATTTAAGATGGAATCGCGATTCAAACAGTAGCTCTATGTCTGCTAACTTATGACATGCCCCCAGAAACGTAAATAAACTTGACATTTATTCAGTGGAAAATCGCTCATGCATAAAAAGCACAATAGCGATCATTGTCAGTAATGACGCAAAATGCGATATAGCCCTTTGTGGAGAAGCCCCGGTAAATTGTATACTACAGTGTTCGTCTTGGTGGCGATCGTTGGTTGAACGTTCCGTTGTACGGTTTAGGCTGAAATTAAATAGCCTATTGCTTTCATGAACAGATTGACAAGTTTAGGCTGTGTCAATGAAGTTCGGGTTAGTAGTCAGACAGTTTCACCTATTGAAATACTTTTGATTTAAGGGAGTGCCGAACATGTTCTGTCGCCGTTTGACTTATACTGTAAACAGCTGTGGATGTTTTTGTTAGCTACACAGTGTCTCGTCTCGCGTAGGCTACAGCGTTGCAGTACTGGTTTGAAACCAACAAATCGTTTATTTGTAATCTAATGTCATAATAAATCGTACAACGACAATGTATTTGTGAGTAATGTTTATTTTAACGATTGAAAACAGATGCATCATAGACCGCTGTTGTATGTGTTGCCCGGGCAACATAGGCTAATGTCATGATGCTAATGCTTCAGTGAAATAGTAGACTACCGTTTCCGAACGGTAATATGAGTAAATAGTTATCACCCTGGACTCTTTGCTTGTGGCGTTTCTGCAGCTACCTTGCAGTAGCGTTAAAGCTATAGTTAGCCTAGCTAGCTCTATCTCCCAGAAGTTAACAAGCTGCTAAACTAATGTTCTGCTAGAGGTAGTCACGCGTGTTTCGTGACGTTAGTAGCGTCAGTGACTGTGGCTAGCAAGTTAGCCAGGTAAATAAAAAGACAAGCAACTCAATGGCTACCAACTTTTGACATAACGTTTTCTAAGTAATCAAAATATTGACTGATGCTAGGGGGGCGGCACGATACCATCTTTGCTGTGCGACAGTCTTCTATGCACGTCGTATCTAATGCGTCGTTGCTAACATGTGCCGACAATGTGACGTAGGCTATTATAACTGAGTAGTGTTAAGGATAGTGTAAACTGGGTGTTGAGAGGAAGAATGATACACGGTTAAGCATCGGACCAAGTTATTTGTAGTTTAATTAGTAATGATGCAATCACAAGATACACAATGAAAACAACACAACAAGATGTCCGTAGTCTAGTACAATGAATCAGTCGATGATGCAACAGCAGTCGTCCCACCAAAACAGAGTATAAGATTAGAACGAACGAAGGCCTTCGTTGAGAAAGTGGTCGTGACAGAAAATCAGAGAAAGTTCTGCCCCTCCCAAGTTCTGTCTCCCCGCCCTTGGGAGACAGATCTTGTACTCCCAGAGAGGGAGGTCTGGTGAGTGGCCATTGGTCAGGAGACCTTGGGGTGGCTATTGTTAACCAATTAAATGTCCAGGGCGTTCATGCTGGCGCAAGGTGGGCAGTCCACGGACCTGGTGATGTTAGGAGAGGGAGGGGGCAGAGAAGACCCACAGGTCTGATGCAATCCAAGGGGGGGGTTGAGTTCTCCAGAGTTGAGAGCAGGTCATCTCAAGGTCCTGATGATATACGGGGTGGGGTCTTCAAGGGGAAGGGGAGAGGGTAAGACCACTCTAGGTCTGATGATGTAAAGGGGCAGATGGGGCAAGGTCTCCAAGGGGGAAGGGGACATCCAGTGAGAAGGGGGGGGGGCAGGGTCTCCAGGGAAACAGGGGTTATATTATCCATAGGTGGTAAGAACTGTCCGGTCTGACTCGTCCTGAAGCAGAGAAGAGTTATTTTCCCAGCATCACCTTATCTCCCAAGTTGACACTTTTACTCCCATGAGCTGACTAGCTCATTGTGCTCACACCAGTCCCTGAGCGTCACGAACTCGCCTCCCAAGTCAGTTTGCCTGACTTGCATTCTTGTGCATTCTTGTCCACACACCAAAGTTACATTTCAATGTTTCTTATCTGTTACTTTATTAAATCAATTGATCACATTCAATATTTGTATCTTAGTTATTAGCATTACAAAACATGTGTGTTTACATATTCATATTAGATATTGATTGGTATAGCAGCATTGATCAGCAGTATAATGCTATCATTCCCTCACAATCCCTCCTTTGACACCACTATGTGGTGTCAACATTAAAACTGGATATTTTAAAGTTTCATGGATCCCTCCTTTCACACCCTCTAAAGGGTGTGACAACACAAATTTAAAATATCCCAGTCGGGCAGTAAAGGCAAATCAGTTGTTAACTAGGTTAAACATGCGTAAAACACTTAAGCAATAAACCAAAATACAGTCAAACTAGATGTTAAAATGCAAAATCAGTCGTTAACTAGGTTAAACATGCGCATATGGTCATCAAAACAGTCAAAATGTAATTTTTTAAAGTTTTCATAGGATCCCTCCTTTCACACCCTTTAAAGGGTGTGACTACACACATTTAAAATATTATGAACCTGTGTGAGCAAACAATGGAGGTTAGTTCAGATGAGCAATAAGAAACAGTCAGTCAGATTACGGGAAGATATATATAACTTTTTTCACTAGAAACAGTAGTCTACCCTTTGCTGACAAAATCAACTTTATGCCACAAAAACGTTGTATGGTCCTAAACTGTGCAACGGAACGTACATAAAAGTAATAGCATATCAATCGCTAGCCAGACGAAACTTTTGACACGTAGTTTGTCTATGTAGTCTAAATATTGACCGAGGATTAGGGGGGCTAAAATAAATAATAATAATAAATATATATGTGAGATAACAAAGGATGCCCCACGACGTGGCACACCCAACTAGTAAGACTATTTTCTTCCCCTTCCGGTCAGGTTCACGTTAATTTTGAGTTTAAAATTCTTCATATCAACAGTGTACAAGTATAAATAAATACAAGGAAATCATATTTAATAGCCTAAATAGGCCTACATTAATCATAAATCGTCTAGCGATGGTAACTGAACATTTTTCGCTAGGCCTATATCCGAAACTTTTTCATTTTTTTTCCAGAATCGATGAGGAATTTTCTAAAAACTGGATGGACATAACATTAACCCATATTATTGTGGAATTATCAAGGAGACTTTCGTGTTTTGGGGTTGAAAATTCTTCGAGGATATAAGAAAAATCGTCCGTATACTACTACCCTGTGCGTCCGCATCCGACGCCTAGGGCCGTGACAAAGCGTCGGTATTGGACGAGAAAACGGGTTTTTATATGGCTCTGGGATCACTATATGAAAGGGGCGATTGAAATCTACTGCCCTTCTGCTTTGGGATCACTATATGAAAGGGACGATTGAAATCTACTGCCCTTCTGCTTTGGGATCACTATATGAAAGGGGCGATTGAAATCTACTGCCCTTCTGCTTTGGGATCACTATATGAAAGGGGCGATTGAAATCTACTGCCCTTCTGCTTGTCTAAGACCCAGGGTGGCTCATTATTAACACACACGGCTTAGCATATCACTAGTCAAATCGAGTAATTCCAACCTTCTAAACTACTGGTAGGACAGGAGGTGCCCTACTACTTGATTCAAATGGGTGATTTTTTACTGATTTACTGCGATCTAATCGACTGATTCAAACTGTATCGGGTGCTTTTGTCCTAGCTCCGAGCTGGCTCCGAGACTCGTGCACGCTTGCAACTAGCTGTACACGTCATACTTTGCGACAACCGGTCGCGAGCTTGTGAGCTGGAGCTAAGGCATTGCAGAAAACTGTCAGAATGTGGTACTAGTCCGATCAAGAAGCAGATAGGCCTACATGTGAACTTACGAAAATCAATACTGTAATATTATACGTGCAATGCCTATACGTTGTTCTTTTTGCTCCGTGTTTTAGTTTGACTGCTAAGTATTGTGTTGGATTAAAGAAACTGCAAGCTTGAATATTTGGCTCCGTCGTTGTTCTAGCTCGGCAAAGCAAGCTAAATTAAGCCTACAGGCTATACCTATGTTACTATTATAATGATGATGAGTGTTACTTACTATTACTAGCTTATTGTTAATGCCATCGTTGTAGTGTTAACTGACATAAAGTTCTAACAATATAACGACCATAACAATATTGTCGTTATCAGACATGATTTATTCATCTTCGTCTTTGCTCTAGAATAACATGTTATCTACAATGACGCCGTAACATGCCACGATATTATAACTAATTATATTAGGCTATAATCAGCCTACTTTGTCATGCAATGAGAATAATCGCGTTCATTAGCCTACAAAATGGTTAAATATGCTTTAAAATAACGGAAATAAACTCTACAAACAACCGTCATGTATATGTGCAAGCATTTGTAAAACGTGCTACAATTAAGTCAGGCAATTTTAGATTACCAAGTCCTTTCTCCTTGTTCTCATTCAGCTCAGGTAGGCCTAAATCAGCGACTTGCTGATGTTCCCTTGTGTGCTCGTCCCCTGTTAGTATCCGCTAACACGTTTCCAGCCAACTTTTCTTGACGTAAGCAAATAAATGGGGTGCTAGTTTACCCATTTCGGATTGGTTTCAAACATAGCAAAAATCTGGAAAAATTATTCTATGAAAAAGCTAGTTGTATGAGCCAGGTTTGAGTATCGAACAAACATTATTGGGGGAGATAGTTTTGTAAATGTTGACTGGAGTTAATGGATTAAAAACGACCGGAAGACACGGAAGTCAAGTCGAAGATGCAATACCACCTACATCCACCGGGGCCGTTGCCTCAAGCCAAGGGGCGAGGGGTGGGGGCTTGGGAGTAACTGACCAATGAAGGAATTCACAAAGATACTGTGGCTTCCTGGGGGGTATTCCATCAACGTCGCTAACGCAAGTCTCGCTAAAGGCCTAATTATGCTTCTGCGTTTTTCGAAAAACGCAGAGGAGGGAACGCCCTCGTCTCCGTGGAACGCCCTCTGCGTGCTCTCCGTCAGCCCTCGGAGAGCTTTTGACGGACTGACGTGCGCACCTCCTGAATTTTCTAACTATCCGTCGAAATTACGCAGAGCGACGGAGAGCGACGGAGACCCCTTGGCTGTGATTGGTCCGTATTAAGAAGTCAGGGGCGGGGTTGCCGCTATGGGTTGCCGTGACCAACAAGACCAGGGGTGGGGAACGTCCGACCTGCGGGCCATATGCAGCCCGAAAAATCATTTGGTCCAGCCCACCATGACATTGCAGTGCAGGCACCATATTATTAGGTGCATTATTCGTTGGCAGCAGCACTATTTTAATATGTGGAAAAGGACCGTGGAGGCGCTCAGCGTCGCGTTCTTGCAAATCAAGCCCCAATACGTTGTTGGTTTGGGCTAAACCCGGAATGTTTACAACGTCTGGCTCCGCGCCTGATTAACACTCGGATCGATAAGCAGTCTCTAAAATGGTAGCAATATAAAAACATATACGATCCCTTTCCGTAATCATAATAACCCCCCAGAAATGTTCACTGCACACCCAGTCAAAGCAGGCTGCCCTTCCAGCTAGCATCACAAACATCACCAAAGAGATCGAAGCAGTTTTTACAATTCATATTTCAGCTAAACAGTACATGTAAATCGCCATTTGAATTCAAATGTGACGAGAAATGGGCAGTGTAGTCGCTGAAACTGTGCATATTTTATTGATGAAACGGCTCATTTGTAAATTTGCTCCGAGTTTTCGATAACCTATAGCTAGCATCGCAGTGCAGCGCCACCTACTCTTCTGGCGGTGAATTGTTTTCAGCACCCACAGCCTACGGAGAACTATAAACGAAGTCTATCCGTGTGTATCCGTGCGTATCCGTGAGCCCGCCCACCCGAAAACGGAGACGCAGAAGCATATTGAGGCCTTAAAACGAATAGGCTAAAAGTCTCACTTGGGTAAACGTCAACTCAGATTTAAGCCTCAAGCCGTTCCACTAACGTTTCGTTCAACTAACAGGCAACGCTCACTCAAGCTAGACCTTAATAAGCTTAGACTGTGCAGCCCAGATAAGGCGATCGTCGAAAAGAGGAGTTATATATCGCAAAAAGCAAAGCGTAAACCAGCAGAGTGGTGTTGTTTCATTTTTTTTGGAGTTGTCCCCAAAAAGGGTTGCCGCAATTAACATGACATGGGAGAAAACTTGTCAAACCATTACGACCGTTAAAAAGCGTAAATTGTAGACATACCAAATTAACATATAGCCTAGGCCTAGCCTATGCACTCAGTGATTTAGCCTACTGATAATTAGCGTAATTTGATGAGCTGTTTGAAACCGTTCTGAGAACCAATCTCAACAGGAGATTGAGAATATAACCCAAAAAAGAACGTGGCAGCAATTGAAAATTGTAGGATCAAATTCAAAAAACACTGAAGAAGGCCATGGTTAATTGAACTTGATGTGGGCTAATAATGTTTTTGTCTTCACATCTTGAACACAATTAGGCCTAATCAATTACTTCAAAATAACTTTGCCGCACGCATTTATTAAGATAGATAAAAGGGTTGTCAAAGAACGGATACGCCATAAGCGATTGTAACTTGTCTAGACGCTCTGTTTTGTTTCTTAAGGCCTTATTTTATGTCACGTAACCAATGGCTTTTGAAAACTGTTAAAGTGACATTATTTCTTAACTTGTTTATTTAAATGTATATATTTTTGGGAGATTAATTAAACACTTAAATCGTTCATGTAGGCCTATGCAAGTCTTCATTTACGTTTCCGAACACGGACTAAAGTGTTTTGCGCGCAAGAATTTACTCGACGGAACTGTCTTTTCAGATTCTGTTTCCGCTTGTTTGAAATTCTTTGCAACACATTTTAGTTTAGCTTGACTTTTAGCAGAGTCTGTTTGAGGAGAGCCTTGCCACTCCTCATTAAGCCCCATTGTACCAAATTTTGTTGCAGTTCCACCAGAGTTCCACTGGGAGTGATCGCGGTCGAGTGCAGAATGAATGGGAGTCTATGGAGCTAAACGGCTAAATTTGTCTCTTTCACCTGATTGTCGTTGAGAAATCTCAGATTTTATTGTAGTTTTTGCATGTTCAACATGGATTATAGGTCGAACATTGGATGAACAGATGGATGTCAGAGCATTAGCAACATTAAAAACAACATTAGCAAGCCAAAACGCTTTCTAGCATGTGTATTGACAGGGGGAGCCTAACCTGTCAGCTGTGTTGTCGATGCCTCGAGAGAGAGAGAGAGAGAGAGAGAGAGAAAAGAAAGTGACCGGAGCTTGCCGTAATACGGTATCTCTGGTCGTACAATGTGTATGACGTCTCTGACATTGTAAAAGTCTTTTTAGAACAAAATAACTACTTAAAAAAAATCTCCTTTTTGCCTCCCCTTTCGAATTCCAAATGAAAAGTACTAGAAAAAAAATTATATCCTGAGAAAAGTGTTTTTTTTAGGGGTATAGCGCAACCTGACCTCATAGTCTATTCGTAACATAGTGTACGTCTTTCTGTGTCCCTTGATTTCGTATACTATGTTACGAAAAACCGAACCACAAGGTGGCGCTTCACCCGAAATGTCACCTAAAATGTGTGTAGCTTATTGTAAATTAATATTCAAATACTGCATTCATATCCACAATAAAAATTCTACAAATATAAAATATATATTACTGTACAATATTTACATATTGCTCTCTTATTCTGAGGTGCTTTGCGAGCACCCGTTTGTGGCATTTTAACGGGACGGATCTTCGATCTTGGGACACCACCGGATAGAAATTCAGGAAATGACGTACACGAATGAAGAGAGTTCGTGTAACTTCGGCTCTTTATCAGAACATGACGTAACCAAATGAAGAGAGTTCGTCTAACTTCGGCTCTTTAAATCGATTTTAATTGGTTTGAGCGTTTCCATGGCATTCAGAAATACAACCGCGCAAATCGCAATTGATCTGAAATGGATGAGCCGGCATCACACAAAACAGGTACTTTAAGTAGCAAGCTTTGTCAAAATATGTTTATTTTATTGCTAGAATTATGTCGTTTTTGAAGTCAGACGTTGTTTGTAATGCAATTTGTTTGCGAGTTGTTAATGAGTGATAAGGCCATCCGAGTTCTCCTTGATGCTACTAGCTAGTACTAGTAGCTAACGTGGTTTGTTAGTGGGTTCATGCTAACGTTGTTTGTTAACTTTTTGCATTCAGTTACATGAAGGAACCTCTATCTTTATTACATGCTTAAACATATCCAATGTTTATCAGTGTTTATTTATGACTAGATCACCCTCAAATCTCAAAGCAGAACAGCTATTTATCAGCCTGCCTTTCAGGTCCACAACCCCAGCTACACTAACCCCTGCTCTGCTTCCAGCGCTGGTCCCAGCCTCCTTCCACTAACCCCTGCTCTGCGTCCAGCGCTGGTCCCAGCCTCCTGCTCTGCATCCAGCGCTGGTCCCAGCCTCCTGCCCTGCATCCAGCGCTGGTCCCGGTCTCCTGCCACTAACCCCTGCTCTGCATCCAGCGCTGGTCCCAGCCTCCTGCCACCAACCCCTGCTCTGTATCCAGCGCTGGTCCCAGCCTCCTGCCACTAACCCCTGCTCTGCTTCCAGCGCTGGTCCCAGCCTCCTTCCACTAACCCCTGCTCTGCGACCAGCGCTGGTCCCAGCCTCCTGCTCTGCATCCAGCGCTGGTCCCAGCCTCCTGCCCTGCATCCAGCGCTGGTCCCAGCCTCCTGCCACTAACCCCTGCTCTGCTTCCAGCGCTGGTCCCAATCTCCTGCTCTGCATACAGCGCTGGTCCCAGCCTCCTGCCACTAACCCCTCCTCTGCATCCAGCGCTGGTCCCAGCCTCCTGCCACTAACCCCTCCTCTGCATCCAGCGCTGGTCCCAGCCTCCTGCCACTAACCCCTCCTCTGCTTCCAGCGCTGGTCCCAGCCTCCTGCCACAAACCCCTGCTCTGCATCCAGCGCTGGTCCCAGCCTCCTGCTCTGCATCCAGCGCTGGTCCCAGCCTCCTGCCCTGCATCCAGCGCTGGTCCCAGCCTCCTGCCACTAACCCCTCCTCTGCATCCAGCGCTGGTCCCAGCCTCCTGCCACTAACCCCTGCTCTGCTTCCAGCGCTGGTCCCAGCCTCCTGCTCTGCATCCAGCGCTGGTAATAATAATAATAATACATTTTATTTATATAGCGCTTTTCAAGGCACTCAAAGTCGCTTTACAGAGTCCAGTATTCATTCAGACCCAGTCATACCGGTGGTGCAGAAGCGTGGCTGCCCAATCAGCGCCTACGGCCCCTCTGACCACCACCAACATTCATTCAACATTCATACGCTGCATGTCTTTATGATGGTGGGGGAAACCGGAGTACCCGGAGGAAACCCACGCAGGCACGGGGAGAACATGTAAACTCCACACAGAAAGGACCTGGAACGACCGGGGTTCGAACCAGGGACCTGCTTGCTGTGAGGCGACAGTGCTAACCACTGAGCCACCGTGCTGCCCGCTGCTCCTGCTCTGCATACAGCGCTGGTCCCAGCCTCCTGCCACTAACCCCTCCTCTGCATCCAGCGCTGGTCCCAGCCTCCTGCCACTAACCCCTGGTCTGCTTCCAGCGCTGGTCCCAGCCTCCTGCTCTGCATACAGCGCTGGTCCCAGCCTCCTGCCACTAACCCCTCCTCTGCATCCAGCGTTGGTCCCAGCCTCCTGCCACTAACCCCTGCTCTGCATCAAGCGCTGGTCCCAGCCTCCTACCACTAACCCCTGCTCTGCTTCCAGCGCTGGTCCCAGCCTCCTACCACTAACCCCTGCTCTGCTTCCAGCGCTGGTCCCAGCCTCCTTCCACTAACCCCTCCTTTGCATCCAGCGCTGGTCCCAGCCTGTGTGTGTGTATAAGAGAGACAGTGTGTATGTGAAATAATGCATTTGTTTTGATTACCTGTGCATGTGTGTTGAGGACAGGGAGAGAGAGAGCAGCAGACGCCCCTTTAGAGCGCCCTCTGGAAGACACGCCCTGGATGCCAACAGTCTATATAATAGGCTAAAATAGCCTAAAATACTATATAATAATTGTATAAATAATTGTATTAAATACATTTTTGAATAAATTGTTAGTAAAATGTTGATGATACAGAGCTGTTGATTTAGGTGCCCTCAGCTTCTTCACAGCTCCACCCTCACCACCCAACCATCACCCTCTAACCTCTTTGTGTTATGTGTTTGTGTTAAAGTAAAGATTTATTATTATGAACTTTAAATAGTCATTCATTTCCTTTCAGTCTTCCTCTTTTGTTTAGGCGAAAAAAGGGCCTATTAGCAATACCAAAGAAAGATGTTTTACCATGATCCATTAGTCATTGAGGGTTCACTGTATCTAATAGCGGACTACTCCATCCAGGCGCCTCCATTATGACGTGAGGTGAAATGTAGGCCTAGTTTTCTTTTTAAATTCATTATTTTAAACATATTTGTCAACAATTAAAATTAAAATATACATACAAGCCATAATTGATCAATACTCGACAAGTCAAAATTTTACTGCCTTTATATGCAACCGTCACCTAGCATTATTTAACATCATCATCTTTGAAAGTGGTTCCGACATTCCTGTGAAGAGTGTCAATACTGGTCTAAATACAAAATCGCAGGCGGGGAGTTGTATTTAGCCCCTTAACAATAAAAGTAAGTAAAAATGACAAATGAATTTTGCCACTATGTACACAAAATAAAATGTTATGCATTTGATGAAGAAAGTGTTTTATCTGTCTCTTCATAAACGGAGTGACCAAGTTCAGTTGAGTTCTGGATTTCAATAAGTATTTATCAATCTGCAGATTGGGAGAGAAAACCAGACCTCTGACAATAAAACACCAGGCTTAGGTCTCAATCACGTCTCTCCCAGCTCTGAAGGCCGGAGGACCATCTTTTATAGGGTACAATAATGTAAACATAGATAGTGACAGTCAGGCAGTAATGACGTTACAACAGTCTCAGAGAAAGAGATTCACTGCTCCCAACACATGACAACTCTCAGACCAGAGAGTTCATTGGTGGAGCTCTCCTTGTAACCATGACAAGGAACCTTTAGCCGGTACTTTCTCCTGACCCCAAACATCTATTAACCCTGACACATAGGCACAATCTACACTTATTAATAGCAAGCTTACATGAGAACATACTAACTAGTATCCAATGACTAGTTCTATGATTAGTGTATAATGTAAGCACACAGGAAATCCCAATTTCTTCCACACATTTGACCCTTTCATGTCTCTGTGAAATGTACGCCCGACACAAGGTCTAGTCCATCAAGGTGAAAATTTAAATGTTGTCATACGACTACACCAAATACATCATTGGAAAGGTCTTGATCAGGGGAGTAACAAAATACCAGTCTGAAGGCTCTACTCGGTTCCTGATGTGAAATATGGACATCTGAATGTGGACTTTTAGCCCAAAATGTGGGATTCTAGGTGGCGCTGTTGAGCCCCTGTTGGTACTAGAGTTATGATATTGAAAGGCTGTGTTTAACTTACCCCAATTATTCACTGTACCAAACCATGACTATGTACCTTAAAAGGAACTGTAACCCTAACCCTAATTTTGGACCAAAACTGCATGTGTGACTGCAACACCATATTTGTATTGTACATTTGTGTAAAAGTTGTATTTGGCCCCATGTTAAATCCTTAACAATAAAAGTAAGTTTAAAAAAAGGTATCATTAAGGAATTTAGCCATTATGTACACAAAATACAATTTTATGCATTTGACCCTTTCATGTCTCTGTGAAATGTACGCCTGACACAAGGTCTAGTCCAACAGGGTGAAAATTTAAATGTTGTCATACGACTACACCAAATACATAATTGGAAAGGTCTTGATCAGGGGAGTAACAAAATACCAGTCTGAAGGCTCTACTCGGTTCCTGATGTGAAATATGGACATCTGAATGTGGACTTTTAGCCCAAAATGTGGGATTCTAGGTGGCGTTGTTGAGTCCCTGTTGATACTAGGGTTATGATATTGAAAGGCTGTGTTTAACTTACCCCAATTATTCACTGTATTTCACTCACAGCCCACATTGCTGCAGTCTCCCGGTCGTGTAGATTCACCCTCTACAACATCCGGAAGATCAGGAGATACCTGTCCGAGCACTCCACCCAGCTGCTCGTCCAAGCACTTGTTCTCTCCAAGTTGGACTACTGCAACTCGCTGCTCACTGGTCTCCCAGCATGCGCAACCCGCCCTCTCCAGAGGATTCAGAACGCAGTGGCCCGCCTGGTCTACAATCTACCCAGACGCTCCCATGTTACCCAGCTCCTCATCTCCCTCCACTGGCTACCCGTCACAGCCTGCATCAGATTCAAGACTTTGGTACTGACCTTCCGAGCAGTGAACGGAACTGCACCCGACTACATCAAGTCTCTCCTGCAGCCTTACACCCCCACCCGCCACCTACAGTCTTCTTCAGACAACCGCCAGGTGGTCTCACCGCCCGGTCCCAACATAAGCTCTTCTTCTGTCTGGCCCCCCAGTGTGGAATCAACTCCCCACCTCCATCCAAGACACTGACTGTCTGAATGACACATTCAAGAAGAGGCTCAAGACGCACTTGTTCCGGGAGTACAACGGGACTTAGGAATGGTTTGCTGGACCCGATCTTAGTTTCCTCAAGGATCACAATGACTCTTGCTTAGAGACTTGTTGCTCTTGTTGGTTAGTGGTAACTGATTTAAATTGTTGTTTAACTACATGCTCTTATGGTTCTTCCCCATGGCACTTATTTTTGGTTGTTCACAATGTATGCTTCATGTTTGGCTGCCCACAGTGTTTTGGGGCGATCTTGTTGTTATTATCAGTGACCTATGCACTTTGTAAAGCTCTCTCTTGGAAGTCGCTTTGGATAAAAGCGTCTGCTAAATGAATACATGTAAATGTAATGTAATGCTTATACCTGTGTTGTATTGATGTGTTTTGTCACTGTGGTCTTGCACATAGTTTAAAAGGATCTTAATAGAACCTAGAATATTTGTAACCCCAACTAGGCTATTAGGAATAGCTTGGTCAGGTTACACACATGTTAAGTAGGGTTAAATAATTGGACATGAATGTAAAAAATGATGCTTTATTAGGTTGATGTTGCTGCAGAGCTGCTGGTGAAGGTCTCCCCTGCTTCTTCATGGCTGTTTGCGAAGCTGACCACCTCCATTTCTATATCATTCTGAAAAACAACACAGTAAGTCAAAGATATAACGAATAACGATTCAGTCAATTCACAAATATATATATATATTTAATTTTTTGGACACTGAGTTTACTAAATTGCAAGAAAAACAATAAATGTCAAGGTTTTGATGCATTAGGAATTTGTTTTTCAACACTTAGAACTGCCTATCACAGTCAAATAGAAACAAGTAACACTAAACAGCAAACTGGAATCAAATGTAAGCATATATTGAATGAATCTAAATTTGATTACAAATGAAAAAAATAGTGAATCAAAAAAATTGAGAATCGTGACCCCAAGAATCGAATCGTGAGGTACCAAAAGATTCCCACCCCTACTAAATTCGTTAAAAATTAACCTCCTGAGTCAAGCCATAAAAACTATTATAAGAGTTGATGATCCCTCGTGCCAAAATAAAGTTTAGTATTAATTGATGGTACCAGAACTGTACACAAAACAGGGCTAGAGCAGGAAGTAGGGTAGGAGGCTGGGACCAGCGCTGGAAGCAGAGCAGGGGTTAGTGGCAGGAGGCTGGGACCAGCGCTGGATGCAGAGCAGGAGGCTGGGACCAGCGCTGGATGCAGAGCAGGAGGCTGGGACCAGCGCTGGATGCAGAGCAGGAGGCTGGGACCAGCGCTGGATGCAGAGCAGGAGGCTGGGACCAGCGCTGGAAGCAGAGCAGGGGTTAGTGGCAGGAGGCTGGGACCAGCGCTGGATACAGAGCAGGGGTTTGTGGCAGGAGGCTGGGACCAGCGCTGGATGCAGAGCAGGGGTTAGTGGCAGGAGACCGGGACCAGCGCTGGATGCAGGGCAGGAGGCTGGGACCAGCGCTGGATGCAGAGCAGGAGGCTGGGACCAGCACTGGACGCAGAGCAGGGGTTAGTGGAAGGAGGCTGGGATCAGCGCTGGAAGCAGAGCAGGGGTTAGTGTAGCTGGGGTTGTGGACCTGAAAGGCAGGCTGATAAATAGCTGTTCTGCTTTGAGATTTGAGGGTGGTCTAGTCATAAATAAACACTGATAAACATTGGATATGTTTAAGCATGTAATAAAGATAGAGGTTCCTTCATGTAACTGAATGCAAAAAGTTAACAAACAACGTTAGCATGAACCCACTAACAAACCACGTTAGCTACTAGTACTAGCTAGTAGCATCAAGGAGAACTCGGATGGCCTTATCACTCATTAACAACTCGCAAACAAATTGCATTACAAACAACGTCTGACTTCAAAAACGACATAATTCTAGCAATAAAATAAACATATTTTGACAAAGCTTGCTACTTAAAGTACCTGTTTTGTGTGATGCCGGCTCATCCATTTCAGATCAATTGCGATTTGCGCGGTTGTATTTCTGAATGCCATGGAAACGCTCAAACCAATTAAAATCGATTTAAAGAGCCGAAGTTAGACGAACTCTCTTCATTTGGTTACGTCATGTTCTGATAAAGAGCCGAAGTTACACGAACTCTCTTCATTCGTGTACGTCATTTCCTGAATTTCTATCCGGTGGTGTCCCAAGATCGAAGATCCGTCCCGTTAAAATGCCACAAACGGGTGCTCGCAAAGCACCTCAGAATAAGAGAGCAATATGTAAATATTGTACAGTAATATATATTTTATATTTGTAGAATTTTTATTGTGGATATGAATGCAGTATTTGAATATTAATTTACAATAAGCTACACACATTTTAGGTGACATTTCGGGTGAAGCGCCACCTTGTGGTTCGGTTTTTCGTAACATAGTATACGAAATCAAGGGACACAGAAAGACGTACACTATGTTACGAATAGACTATGAGGTCAGGCATAGACCTCCATTCATTCTGCACTCGACCGTTAGCGCCATCACATGGAACTAGTGTGGAACTGCAACCAGTTCAGAACCCGGAAGTATCCCGAGAGTGGGAGTTCTCTTATATTATACATTCTCTGCTTTTAGCCTGACACGGGGCAGGCTAGTTCCGAAGTATAAGTTACCTTGGTTACGTAGCTGGAACTAAAATAAGCCACCTTAATGGAACGGAACTCTTGCTAGGAACAAGTGTGTTTTACGTTCTCTAACTTCCTACAACTTTTACTTTTGGGGATTCTTCTTCGGATGTTGGGCAGACGCCCGTTGATAATTCCCCGTGGGGTCTAAGCTCCAAACACTGTAGTACATTTATAATTGTAATAAACATATTTTTTCACTCATCCCAGGTCTCTCCTGATTGAAATGAAGCCTAGCGCAAGTTCAGTCAGGCAAGACCGATCTCTGCACTCGGGCATGTAGGCCTACTTCTCTCTCCCCCCGCTAAGAACGCTCTAGTTCCTATGTCGGGTGTCATCAGGGTTGAGTTCGATTAGCGCTCCAGTCTATCAATTAACGCTGTCACATGATCCCGTGCCTTTAAATATGCTACGATTCTCTCCCTGCGTAGTTTGTCCATGCTATCAAGTGTGCGACCCTCCACCTCCCCGTCGCCACCCGGTTCCTCGTCTCTGCTCTTCGACTCGTTGGTCGTCGGCTGCCGCCACCGCCACCAGTGTCTGGATTCCGTGGGGGATTCTTCTTCGGATGTTGGGCAGGCGCCCGTTGATCTATAATTCCCCGTGGGGTCTAAGCTCCAAACACTGTAGTACATTTATAATTGTAATAAACATCTTTCACTCATCCCAGGTCTTTCCTGATTGAAATAGCTTTCTGATCCACAAATACAAGCCCCCCCACCACCACCTTTCGACAGTGCCATCCTATCCGGTAGGTGGCAGTGTTGTCCTTTGCCTTGATGGTTGTAGGCCTACGCAAGGGCTTTAAATAAATGTAAATAAATAAATGTATTTTCCCCATCCCAGTAACCCCTTAACCAATGGTATGTGCTTTAAGATTAAGTTGTCATGAGTAGAGATCTGGCATTTGCTATTACCTTTGCTTTGAACCTTGCTAACATAACGTTAGCTTTCGGGATAATAGCTTAGTCAAGGGAAAGCCGGTGGGCAGAGGACAACACTGCCACCTACCGAATGGCACTGTCGAAGGGTGTGTGTGTGTGTGTGTGTGTTGTGTTTGTGGATCAGAAAGCTATTTGTGTGTGGATCGCAAAAGACCGAAAAGTTTGTCTCAAAAGTACGTTATAGGAAGAAGGTTTGCACGCGTGTATAGACCAATTTCATGTTTGTAAATATTCAGGATGCGCACGCAGCGCAGCGCAATTCCCCATTGATCTGTCGCATCAGAATTTTGATTTGGGTCACGAAAGTCTTGACATTTGAGTGAGAATGTCGCCCGGTACAGACCGCATAGTGGAGCGGCAGCCATGTCTTCGCGTCATGTCACAAAGTTCATAATTTTACAGTTTTACAGTCAATTCGACATCAATTATGCTTTTGGCCAGCTGGTCCGATTATTTTTGTGATTTGTTTAAACTGGCAATTTGAGTGTGAGACTGCGTCCCCATTAGCCTCAGTCAGACTCGTCGCTCACTGGCAGTGTGCACAATCTTGTATTTCACTCCAGAAACGTCAGAGAGGACTGCCTAGCGTAGATACGAGCCCTGTAATCCAGTGAACAGAGATAGGCTTATATGATGACCTGATCGACATTCCAAGTGTATTATACCCGGGAGAACACGCGCAGTTGAGCCAGTTTGACAGTCGTGTGTTGTAGGGTTGAAATTGGTCTGTATTGGGCGTCCACAAATGCAGATTCAACACTTCACACGCGAATTGTAGATTTACTAATGACAGACCATGAGAAATGCACACACGAAATGTTACGTATTTTAAGAAATTACAAACAATATATTTACGAATGGATATGTGTACAAATCATAGCACATTTATGTAGGCCTAAATGGCAATTTACAAATCACAAGTAAGATTTTAGTTTTTGTGGATCGCAAAACACATTTGTAAATCGTGAAACATTTGTGGATCATGGTAGGCCTACTTGCATTTACGAATACTTTTGAGACATATCTCTCTCCATATAACGACGCCTGGTATTGGAAAACACATGTAGTAGGCCTACACACACATGTGCTCCGTGGTGCTTTTGGACTTTGAAGAAGTTTAATTGGACCTAGAATATGATCCGAACTGCCTCTGTCAATTGTGTGTCTATGTAAACTGCAAAGGTAGCCCCCGACCTCAGCTTGCTCACTATGATTGCCTCATTGCACTTCATTAAAAAGTAGGTTACAACAGAGCTGAAAGCGGTAATTTAGGTGGGGGGGGTTATTTTGACCGGTGTGATTGTCTTTTCAACTGATACCGTATGGCACTTTTGGCCTTGTTTGAACACACACTGGAGCCTCGTCTTGTAATGTTTCTAATATATATTTAAGAAACTTGGGTTCATCAAATATTTATTAACTAAGTGGCAACTAGCAAACCCAGTCAACATGTGCCTCCAGCTTGGTGTGTGTCTTCTAACGAACCTGCTGCTGTGTCGTCAAGATAGTAGGCCTACAGATCACAGGTTTAAAAAAGCTAGTCGTTGCTGCCCTCTGGAGTTCGGAAGTAATAACACCTCCAATCATTGCACATCTTTCCCTCTCTCTCTCTCTTTTTTACTAGTGCCAGTATGGATAATACGGCCGATCAAACAAACGAGTAAATGGCTCGTTATAGCCTACCATTTGTGTTTTATGGTTATTCCGTTATTCCAAATCGAAACAAACCTAATCTGGTTCTGACCTCTGAAATTGACAAAACGATATTACGAGCCTATTTAAAAAAAATATTTTTCAGATACCACCATAAAGGATATGGAATAATCAAAACAACGATTATTGGCTCGTTATACCATTTGTGTTATGTTATTTCATTATTCCCCCAAACAACTAGGCTATACAACCCAAAACAAGCCGTTAAACTTAAATGTGTGTTTGAGTTACTAAAGACGGGATGTTAAGACGGGTTGCAAAATAGAAAAACCAATAGGTACACGGACCGTACAAGGACCGTGTAACTGCACTTCTAAGCATTGGGCGCATAGTCAACTCCAGCCCCAATACGATTGTGGTCGTAGCCTAATTGACTGCGAGAGACAGAGAACGCGAGTTCGCACACAGGCGGTAAGATAAAATACTTTGTAATGTCGCTTACATTTGCTGTGTATCTATTTATAATTTCTGGTGTTGTCTTGTTTCAATAAGTTTGATTCAGTTTCTGGGTTAACTTGAGTTACAAGCTAGTTCCGTAGCCAACAAGCTATTTGGAAACACCTAGGCTATAATTATGAATCGGCTTGCTTATTATCCAGCAACGTTATTATAACTAAAACCTATTAGGCTACTTATAATACGCTTTCGAGCGCTAGAGAGAAATTATATTAACTTAAAGTGTGTGCTCAACAAAGCTATATTTTCCTATTACTCAAGGTTAGCCGAGCCAGAACTTTTGTGGACCACTGAATGAGTAAGCAAACCCTGTCTGTTGAAAAACGTTATTGCTTTGTTCACCCTTTGCTTTGTTACAGTGTAATAGAGTGACAATGTTAGGCTACTGAACTTATTTAACACATTTATCTGACTTTTAGATAATGTTGTAGAACTTCGCATTTATATGCACTGTGAAATTTCTATTGACTTTGACTATGTGTCCAGTTGTTCCAGGTGCTGGGCTGAGAGGTGGTGTGGTGTAGTGTACGGCAGGCCAGGGACAATGCAGTCCATCAAATGTGTTGTAGTGGGTGACGGAGCCGTGGGCAAGACCTGTCTGCTTATCTCCTACACTACCAATGCTTTCCCGGAGGAGTACATACCAACCGTGTTTGATAACTACAGTGCCCAGACCAGTGTGGATGGTCGCACTGTCAGTCTGAACCTTTGGGACACAGCGGGACAGGAGGAGTACGACCGCCTCCGCACCCTCTCCTATCCGCAGACCAACGTCTTCATCATCTGCTTTTCGATCGGGAGCCCTTCCTCCTATGCTAACGTGCGCCTTAAGTGGCATCCTGAGGTGTCGCACCACTGCCCAGCGGTGCCCATTCTCCTGGTGGGCACCAAGAAGGACCTGCGTGAGGACATGGAGACGGTGAAGAAGCTGAAGGAGCAGGGGCTGGTCCCCAGCACTCAGCAGCAGGGCGGGGGCCTAGCCAAGCAGATCGGGGCAGTGAAATACATGGAGTGTTCGTCCCTGCAGCAGGACGGAGTCAGAGATGTGTTTGCCGAGGCAGTGACTGCGGTTCTATACCCTGTCACACGGAAGAACTGCAAAAAGTGTGTGGTGTTGTAAAATTGGGCTGTTAGGACTAGGACAAAGAGGAGGAGAAACAAGTAGAGAAAAGAAGGAAAGACAGTTGTTTAGAAAAAGACTTTTGTTTCCCGTCATCGTCATCTCATCCTGTCAAGTCTTTCTCAGATGTCCAGGCTGATATTGTTTCGCCATCATCTTTACCGAAATGACAATGACCAAAGAAGTGACCAAAAATGGTTTCCCTCTGTTATCATTTGATCTTTTATTTCTTTATCATGTTTCCTTGCTCCAAATCACCACATCTAATTTTCTTGATTTTTATTTATGTTTTTAAGAATATAATGCTGATTGCTCATGTTATAGGGACTGACTGTGAGTAGATGCAGACAGATACAGCACTGTACTTTGATCAGATCAAATTGACTGTACTGTAAGGACTGACTGGCTTGCTACTGGGCTAGCTGTTTGGATGGTTTGCAAACTGGTACCTATGCTCCCCTTCTCCCCCTCTCCTTGCCAAGCATCGAGGAGACAGCATCGAGGAGAAAAGCAAAGCCTTTACAAGCAGTCCAGGCTTCCTGACAGAAGGGAGGGAGGTGGGGGGAGTGGGGCAGGGATCAGGTGGCTGGAGCAGACAGAGATTAACCCTGGGAAACCCTTTCTACTGACTGTTAAACATTGTTACAGTGTTAACTTAACCATGTGGGCTACACTTTCTTTTGATCAATTATAATGACACCACTTGAACAGTGACATATTCTAAGGTAAAGCTCTCTCTTGGAAGTCGCTTTGGATAAAAGCGTCTGCTAAATGAATAAATGTAAATGTAAGGTAAATGCAAAGCAGAAATATTTCAGGCTGAAAATGATCTAGAGATGTTAAGTGTTCAGGAGGTTGTGATGGTACCTACTTTTACCCCCTTTTTCCATCCCACATCCTGGTTGTGGAAACTGCTAGAATAGCTTTAAAAGCTTACTGTATGCCTTGGCCAATTGTTGAAAATATCCATTGTGACATAATATATAATATAATTGTGTCCTAAAGCAGCACTGTGAGGAAGAGAGAGGATTGTGTGTGTGTTTTTTTTAAACATTTGGAATTGTTCAATTGACGGCTTTGGTCTGATGCCTGTGATCTAGGTCATGACATTTTGAATTATTGAGTCATGATTGGTGGAGTGACTGTCACTGTTTGGGGGTGTAATGTTGTGGAGATGTTCCTGACGTTCTCTTTTTCTCTCTCTAGGCCAAATAGAATGTTAAGTGGGTCACTGGGCCCAAAACTGTTCAATCAAAACCTGTAGCTTTAGTGATCCCCCTTGAGCCAGCCTATCTGTCTAGCCTTGCAGGTTGCAGCAGTGTGCAATGCAGTCCTTTATCTACTCTAGTGCCTTGTCACACTCAGACACTACCAAAGCTGTTGATCAAGCCAAGATGTCTTATCACAGTACTATTGGACTTGAAACTGGATACACACACATCTGAACTAGGCCTGGACTAGTTTTAGAAAGCTTACTCTGTTTCCTGTTAGAGGTGAACACCCTCCCTGTAAAAATCAAATCAACCAAGAGGTATTAAAAAAAAACATATGCTCTGTGTGTGTGGTGTGTGTGTGTGTGCACACATGCTTTTAAATTGTATACTCCATTCCCAGCTTTTCTCAGTGGTGGGTGGTTTGTTGCCTGCATAATACTGGTGCATTGAGACTAGGGCTTGCAAGGGCTTGATCCTTGACTAAAACATTTGGCCACACCAAGGACTGGTTTGATTTGATTGCATAGAGGTAAGAATTTGTCCAGTGAGATAGCCTGTGGGAAATGTTTGTGGATGTTGTTAAACAATAACCACTGGTCCTGTTGAGGGCTAAGCAGTGAGAGAGTAGCCAGGTTTAAATGATCATTTCTGAGAAGCATTAGTGTTTTCCGGGTAACTGTAGAGTCTTGTTTAACTGACACAGATCAAGTGCAGCCCACATAAAGTGTGATGAATTTAACAAACTAAAATACATTTATTGGTGTAATCACCATGTTTTTATAGCCTTGTATATAGACAGCCATGGCAAGGCGTGATTTATCTGGGACAAGGCTAGTTCTGATCTGTGTCTGGGACTAGGCCTGTCTTACTATGCGTATAGATAAGAGATATTGTTTTGAACCGCAGAATTTAAGCTAAGTGGAAAGAACTTTGCATTGTTGGAGATTTTTATGTGTATATGATTTATTTTGCATCATGACTAGCTGCAGCTATTTTTGGGGTGTTAGCAAAGAACATGATGGACAAAGAATAATATAAATAAAGTAACCAATTTACGATAAAATCTTATGAGAAACTAAACATAAAACATACAAAACTGTTTCAAAACAAAATAAAAACCTTTTAAATGTGACAAGACAAAAGACGTAACCAAGCCATTCTGCCATTTAACTGATCGGCAGGTGCATTTGCAGAGTCTCTGAGGGAGGAATGCTGTACTGTGTGTAAGTGAATAATTAGTGTTGAGCGTGTGGTATGATTGTTTTTTATATTCCTGTGTCCTGATTTCATCTGAACATGCTGTCAAAAAGAAGGTTTTTGTTAGTGTGTATGTGCGTGTGCATGAACTGTGTACTGTATTTCTACTACAGTTGGGCATAGATAATTATTTTTTATCTAGATTCATCTCACTGTAATCTTGGAATTAATCTAGATTAATCTAGATCAGTGGTTCCCAAACTGGGGCGCGCGTACCCCTAGTGGTGCGCAGACTAGCCACTGGGGGTGCGCGAGAGAATGTTTGTTATGGTGAGTGAAAAAAACATAATATATTTTTTACGTATTTAACTGAGGTAAACTTTTACGATGGCGTATTAGGGCCAGATGGGTAAAATCGGGAAAAAATGGGAGCCGGAGGGGTAATATTCTGAGATTAAAATCGTAAATTTGCAAGAAAAAAGTCTGAATTATACTTTTCAATAGGATTCAGCAATAAGGAAATAGGCTGCCTAGGCCGACTTCTAATTTTAGCCCAAAATCACCAGATTGTAATAAGCATTTGGACATAAAGACATTGCGGTGATTTGGGCCTATTCAGAAGGAAACATACTTATTTGGATGAGGTGATATAGCTTTTGAGCATCGGGACAATGCAATGGACATATGCAAGGATATCGCTGGTTACATCTACGGGCAATTCAAATTCGATTCGTGGTTCAACAGGACACAATCTGACAGATCCTCGAATTAATCGATCCTCAAGGTGTGGATCATTTTAGAAGAGCGCAGCGTCTTAGCTGTGTCCTGTTGAACCACAAACGTATATTGAAAAGTATAATTTGATCAGGAATCCATTACTGCAGGCTTGGTAAACGGCGGCGTGCAATTCGACTAGGTATACATCCGCGCTAAAATATCAAGGTGAAAGTCATCATAGCTTGCGTAGTATAGACCCAGCTCCCAACCCAATTTTGAGAATAGATTAACGGCGATATCTCACGTTAAACAGGTACAGATCTCACGTTCATCACTTGGGCAAGGCACTTCCTTGGGCAAGGCACTTCACCCTACTTGCCTCGGGGGAATGTCCCTGTACTCACTGTAAGTCGCTCTGGATAAGAGCGTCTGCTAAATGACTAAATGTAAATTATATAACAAATTTAAACTAAATGAGAGGTTTGCCTTTAAATTGTAAAATAAATGTATGACCTATATTTGACCTTACTGTCTTTGGATTTTTTAGTTCTGTGTTTTTTTTTATAATGACCAAACAACCAAAACTATGCCCCTTGACCTTATGGAAGATGGGTTAACTGAACAGTGTATAAATATTAACAAAATATGGGTGAAATTTGTTGAATAAATTATAATAATATAGCAAATTAATTAAATGAAGTCCAAAGCAAACATGTTACAAATTGAAGGTTTAAATCTTACCTACTCTACCATGATTTTTGTAAATAGGAGAGAGTGTAAGAGGAGAGCAAGAAGCACGAGGAGAAGGACCTCAGGAGACAAAGAATCTAGAGAACAATAATCTTCCTTTATATCCAACTATTATCTTTGGAACAACCAATCAGACCACATCTTGACCCTTATCAACATATGACTACAAAATGAAACAGTAAAGTCGGTGAAATTCAGTGAAATTTATTGTTTGGAGGATAATTGAGATGCAGCCTCTCGTTTTCGAGGGGGTCCTCAAGACACAAGACAAATACATGCACATTCAAACTGGCTCAAGTTCCCCCACTCCCAGACCTCACCCACCCCACCGACTCCCTATTGAATACATATCGTATTATTGAGAGGCATATATACACATATACATAAGAAAGAAAAGTCCAGTCAAACATGAGCAAAACATTTACAGCAAAAATGTGCTTGTAAGTGATTATAAAGGGATATTTTAAAGGAGTGCAAAGTGGTGATAGATCTTAGAGATCCTGGTAGGCTATTCCAGTCTGAAGGGGCTTTAAACTTAAAGGTACGCCTGCCACTCTCTTTTGAGATATTTGGTACAGTAAAGAAGGGGTATTCGGTGTGTCTCAGTCTGTAGATAGGTCTATATGGAATTAAATATTCCTTCAGGTAAGGAGGATAGTCAGAGTAGATACATTTGAATATAATCTGGTACCAGTGAAAGTGTCTTCTGGCTTTTGGTGATAATCAATTCAGTGTGTTATACATAATACAATGGTGAGTAGTAAACGGACATCTCAACACAAATCTGCACATATTATTGAAAACAACATTTAGTGCTTTTAGATTGGATTCTGATGTGTTTTGATAGACGACATCAACATAATCTAATATAGGAAATATTAGCTGTGTCACAATTCTTAACCTAATCGGTTGAGTGAAACAGTTAATAGAACGATACAATTTTCGTAAATTACTATTTATTTTATTGACTACTGAATGAATGTGACGCCTAAAGGAGAGTTGTGAGTCAAGTACAAGGCCCAAATATTTGAGTTCATCAATTTTAACTAGCAGAGTATCATCTAAGAATTTAAGTAAGAGATTGTTGTCTTGATTCAATGTAGCTGATCTGGTGGGAAACAGCATACTATATGATTTTTTCTTATTGAGTAGTAGGTGGTTGGAATGGAACCAAAGTTGGATGGCATTGAAGTTAGATTGCAGTGTGGATTGAATCCTAGGAATCGACGCGTTAGATGCATAGATCACTGTGTCATCTGCATATAGATGAATAAGACAGTCTGAGCATATTTGAGGCAGATCATTGATAAATATAGAAAATAAAAGAGGCCCTAAGGAAGAGCCTCGAGGGACACCTTTTTCCATTATTAAGGATTCTGATAGATAACCCTGAAAAGAGACACGCTGACGTCTAGAATGGAGATAAGAGTTAAACCAGAAAAGAGATTGTTTAGAGAGGCCTATCGCATGTAGTTTGTCAAGAAGCATATAATGATCAACCATATCGAAGGCCTTAGTGAGATCTATAAATATTGCACCAGTCGACATGTTATTGCCTAAGGAGGATGAAACATCATTGGTAAGTTTTAGAAGAGCAGTAGTTAGAAAAAAACTTAGGTCTGAAACCAGATTGATTAGGTGACAGAATGGAGAAATCATTAATATATTTAAATAGTTGATTAAATATTAGTTTTTCAAACACTTTTGCTATACTACTTATGATGGAAATGGGTCTGTAGTTGTTAAGGTCAAGTGCATCGCCACCCTTGTGTATTGGTGTTACTCTGGCAGACTTCCACATTGATGGAACCACACAAGTGGATAACGATAAGTTAAATAAATCCGATAGAGGAAATGCCAGTACATGAGATCCGAGCTTAATGTGATATGGGTGTGGCTCCAGAGGGTGTGACGGTAAGGCCACACCTAAGGCTTGTGCCAATATAACTGGGTGTGAGCTTGTAGGGTCACATCCGTACTTGAGGTGCATGCCGGCAGCATCGTTTGTCATCCAGGGCTGATTGCAGCAAGTGTCGGGAAGCTGATTTGTCTTCTCATCGGCTTTCTGTGTTTTGGATGTGGTCTATGTCACCGTTTTCCTTGAGCGGTTAAATACCCGATCCACTACTGAGCCTTATAATAAGATCTATTTTTATACTAATTCTCGGTGCCTCTTTAGTGAGGGAAACCTGGGTGTACTGGGCATTACAGTTTGGCGCTGCGAGTAGGGTCAAACAGTGGATCGGGATTAGGGCAATACGGAAAGGAAACGGTGACATAGGCCGAAGACCTCAGCGGGGAAGTGGTAGACCTCCAGGCGCATCATGACAGTCCAGGAGTTGGAAAAGGACTTGCAAGTTTTAAAGGAAAGGTTGGCGTCTGAAAAGACACAGATGGCTTTCCTTAAAGACCAAAATGAAGACCTGGCGTCCAAGTTATATGCAGCCATACAGACGCCACCGCTAACGTCTCCGCAATCACAACGCCAATCTCCAGCTAGGTCATCAGTTTCTACAACAGTGGTCCCTACCATTGAACTTGTGTATATTCCCAAAGACAAGAAGGGTGCTAGGTTTTCTGGGCATGCGGGTACTACGACATATTATGAATGGGTAGATGATAGAGAGATGAGACAGAATTCTGTGAACTTTTGCAGGTATAAGCCTAGGGAACAGGCAGCCTATCTTTATGACCATCTAGACGGGGAAGCACAGCAAGAAATAAAGCACTGTCCAGAAGAGGTGAGGAAGGACCCAGAGAGGCTCTTAGAAACTTTGAAGGACGCATAGGGACACCCTTGCTCTTTAACTCAGGCCCAAAAACTTTTTTTGACAGGAGGCAGAGGGAAGGGGAGAGTTTGAGAGAATATTCCCATGCTTTGTTGTCATTAGCTGAACTGATAAATCGTTGCAATCATGGCATTGAACTTTGTGCGGAACAAGCAGTGGGGAGCCAATTTGCTGAAAGTGTTAGGGACCCGGCTCTCCGTAGAGAATTAAAAAAAAATATTAGACAGGATCCTACAATTAAGTTTTTAGCCCTGCGTCAGGAGGCCATTTTGTTCAGTGAGGAGGATGTTTTTAGAGGTAAAGCAGCCTACACATGGGCAGCAAACACAGTGGTGGCAGAGAGTGTCCAGGTTGTTTCTAACCCAGATCCTCTCTTATGCGAGCTTAGGGAGGCTATGCGGAAACAGGAAGAGAAGCTTGATAGCCTAACCAAGAGGCTTGAGCAGATGCAGGGAGAGAGAGGTCAGCGCAGACCCAGGCAAGAACCCAGGTATGATCCGTCTGGTAGACCAATATGCTTTCGATGCCAGCAGGTTGGCCATATTGCTAGGTTTTGTACAGGGGCGCTTCAAAGGCCTAATCCGAGTACCAACTCAGCATCCTATGCCCCTGTTAGGGCAGTAGATGGGCAAGATCAGCAGGGAAACTTTCTCCCCCTGTAGTGAGGGACCAAACTACAGGAGGGAGGCTGCTTGGGTCAAGGGATATTGTTAACGAGGCAGTCAACAGTTTAATAGGGCCCACTCCTGTCATTCAGGTCTGTATGGGAGGGGTGCAAGTACCATGTCTAGTGGACACAGGTTCAATTGTCACCTTGATCACAGAAAGTTCTTTTTTAAAACACTTTGAAAGTAAGGGGGAGGGTGCTTTGAAGGAATGTGGGTGGCTTACTCTTAAGGCTGTTAATGGTGTGTCTATGCCTTATTTGGGTTACATGCAACTGAATGTGGAGATCATGGGGAAAGCACTACCTCAATGTGGTATTCTGGTGGTTAAAGACCCCTCTGACCCGGGGACTAAACTGGAGAGAGAAAAAATCCCTGGCCTAGTTGGCATGAACATACTGAAAGATTGTAGAGAAATGTTATCATGTCATTCGGGGCTGTGGGCAACAAAACAGCCTGTAGAAGTGAAAAAAGGGTACGCAAAAGTATTGGCCCCATCTGATGTTGTGGTACCTGCAGGGTGTATGTGTTTAGTACCAGCCACAGGGCCCCAATGTAACACTGCTTGTGGGCAGGCAGTTTTGGTTGAGGCGTTAGAGTTAGATAAAGGGGTACTACCAGGTAACTTATTGGTTTCCACAGCGTATGTAAAGATGCAGGGTGGGCAGATTCTGATTCCAGTCCTAAATGTTGGCACTATGGACACTTGTTTACAGCCACACACACGCATAGCTCATATTTATGCAGCTGAAGTTGTAGTAGGAGCAGGGACAGTACATTTTCAAGATGTGGGTCCACAGGAAGTGCAGGTCTCAATAGGGTTCGATGAGCATTCAGTAAGCATCCAGGGAGCAGAAAACTCTAATCTGCTGCAGTTTACGTGTCCTTGTCTGTCTGAGCAGCAGGTAGGGCAGGCCAGGACTTTACTGTCTGAGTATGCAGATGTCTTTGCATTTAGTGACAATGATTTGGGGTGTACGGAAGTCATACACAGTGGCGGTTCTACATGGAATTACGCCCCGGGCGAGACCCCCCTCCGAGCGCCCCCCCAGGTCCCCCCCCAGGTCCCCGCTGGCCAAAAAATATATATATTTTTTTTAATTTTTTTTTATTATAACTATATAAGTAAAGAGAAACACAACACAGTATAAGTTAGAACATAAGAGTGGCAAAAATATATACAATCAGATATAGAAAAAAATGAACAAGAGCAGAGATACAATAATATAAAATATTAAGAATAATATACAAATAAGAGCAGAGATACAATAATATAAAATATTAAGAATAATATACAAATACAAATATCCTGAAGGGTCGAGACCATTCCAGAAGAGGCCTGTGTAGCTGATGAGGTAGATGGCTGCTCCTCATCCTGAAGCAGTGAGACTACAGCAGAGTCCTGTCTAGCGGGGGAGGTGGGTGGCTCATCCTGACCAGTGGCAGAGGATGCTCCAAAATATTTTAGAAGTGCCCCTGAAATTGACATCAAAAGACCACAGGCTACAATATAACTCTTAGACAAAACATCCATGTATTACAAATTAAAATAAACATGCCCTTACTGCCTTACATGCTAAATATCTGGCATTAGATGCTATATTAACCTATCTTTCAGGGAGGAACAATTAGCTGCTTGGTTACTGCCTCGAATTCTATGCATGGCACACTTCAAGTTATGACTGGTAAACTATACTTTGTCACGAAATAGAGTTGTAGCAAAACGCAAATGTTCGTCTTTGAAACTGCCTACAGAAGATATGAACATTCCGTTGGCTAATTACAGGGCCCAGCGTTAACCCAAATGATGGAAATAAATAATAACTGAACTTGTAACAGTTTTGTTGCAAAGCACAATCTTATCGTGAAATTAGATCTCGTGTTTGTTGAGTTAAAACCGAATTATTGTTGTATAAGCATAGGCAGCATAATAGCAGGCTAACAAAAGTAAGAATTATACCCATCAATTAACATTAGCCCTTAATTCATGACATTGATACCGTAATCATACAGAGAGAACATAGTGGCATACCTTTATGTTTTTCTCGTTTCTCCTCTTCTTCTTTTCTTTTTTTTCGAAATTGGGCACCTGACGCCTTTGACCTTTTCTTGTCCATCTCTGTGCTTATTTTGCACTCGACAATCAACAAATGTCCCATCCCCCAACACTGTCACTCGTACAGAAGTTAAGACTAAACCAATTCACCTTGCCCTTGGTGACACATAATCGTTCTGTATTACTTATTTGTATTAGCCATTTCACACAATTCAGAAAAACTAAAACGTGCAGGATTTATAGGCCTGTAATTATAATGTTATGAATGTACGTTATTTGGAAGAAAGTCGAGGTGTGACTGACTTAAGCCCACCAATTGCATTAGAGTATTGCTCTATAGCCTACAGTGGATCCCCCCGTCCGTCCCCCTTGTCCGTTCCCTTTGGGAGACCCAGAGGTGAACTTTTCGCCCGCGCCCGCGCCCCCTCCCCTTCCCCCTTCCCCCTTCTCACACATGAGCTGTAGACGGCACCTTCTTAGCAAGCAGGGGCGCCTGCAGCTGCAGGGGGCGCTAATTTGCCAATTCCCCACACAGTTATATGATAAATAATGGAAAACCGCTTCGCGGCCCAGATGATAAGTGGTCGTGCCGCCCCCCACGTGTCATGAAAAAGTGCCGCCCCGGGCGGCTGCCCGGGTCGCCCGTGCCTAAAACCGCCCCTGGTCATACAGCATGAGATTCCAGTGACAGATGAGACACCAGTGCGTCAGAGATATCGGAGATTACCCCCTAGTCAGTATGAGGAAGTGAAGGCACACATTAAACAGCTGTTGGGGACGGGAGTGATAAGGGAGAGTAGTAGCCTCTTGGGTCTCAATTTTAGAAATTATGGAGTCCCCAGTGCGAGTTAGCATTCCAGCATTTAAAACAAAAGTTAATTTCAGCTCCTGTGCTCGCATATGCAAACTTTTCTAATAAGTTTTTTTGGAGATTGACGCTAGCCATCAGGGCTTGGGAGCCGTCTTGTCACAGGATGGGGAAAAGGGGAAAAGACCAATCGCCTATGCAAGTCGAGGTCTGCGACCTTCAGAGAGAAATATGGAAAACTACAGCGCAATGAAGTTAGAACTGCTGGCATTAAAATGGGCGGTAACAGTTAAATTCCGTGAGTACTTGTTGGGGCGCAAGTTTACCATCTTTACAGATAACAATCCCCTTAGCCATCTGCGGACTGCAAAGCTGGGAGCCATTGAGCAGAGGTGGGCCTCTGACCTGGCCAGATTCGATTTTGACATCCAGTACCGGCCAGGGAAGCAGAATGGGAACGCGGATGCTCTCTCCAGGCAGGCCAGGGTCCCTGAAAGGATATTGGCACCTTCACCCGAGCAAGTAGCAGAAGAAACTCCTGAGGCCCAGTCGGCGCCAGGTGAGGTGGGCTGTTCTGTTACAGTTAATGAAGTGAGCTCTTCATCCAGTCTTCCAGTGTACTCCAATGAGGTCCTGTCATCCCAGCAACAAGCAGATCCTGTTATTATGGCCTTCTTGAAGTACTGGTCCCAGGGCCAGAAGCCGGGGCCTGGGGAGAGAGCCAGAGAGGATGGCCGAACACAGGAGCTGTTGCGCCAATGGGAGAGGGTGATGGAGGAAGGTGGCGTGTTATTTCGGCAGTTCCACAATGCTCGGCGGGGTCCCATAAAGCAGGTGGTCTTGCCATGCAGTCTGCAAGGGGAGGTCCTACGAAGGATGCATGAGGAACACGGACACCAGGGGGTTGAGAGGACATTCAGGCTGATAAGAGCTCGATGTTACTGGTCGGGTATGTACCAAGACATTGAGGCTTATTGCAAACAGTGCAGAAGGTGCATTGTTTCGAAGGCACCAGTGCCAAAGGTGGTGACGGAGCTAGGAAGTCTACTGGCATCCAGACCCTTTGAGGTGGTGGCCATGGACTTCACGGTCTTGGAGCCGTCCAGTGATGGTCGTGAAAATGTTCTGATCTTCACTGATATTTTTCAAAGTTTACAGTGGCAATTCCAACTAAAGATCAGAAGGCGGGGACGGTTACCAAATCCCTGGTGCGGGAGTGTATTCAGAGGTATGGCGTGCCGCAGCGTATCCATTCAGACCAGGGCAAGTGCTTCGAGGCGGATGTCGTTCACCAACTCTGCAAACTGTATGGAATCAAACAGAGTCGCACCACTCCCTATCATCCTCAGGGTAACGGGCAATGTGAGAGATTTAACCTTACTCTCCATGACCTACTGAGGACCCTCCCTCCAAACAAGAAAAGGAGATGGGTAGAGCATGTCCTATTGACAGCTGTAACAGTATCCTTTCTGAAGTAGAGCCATGGCTAGTGTTTGCTGACCATGGCAGTGTTTAACAGTGTTCAATTCAAGTTAAAAGCAGTAGGCCTACATCTTACACAGCAGAAAGACAAATATTAATTTCAGGTCATCTGACTGTACCCATTACGTGTGCCATTACAATCAGCCCTTGGCCCAGCAGCAGCTTGGGTAGGCCTGGTTCCACAGTAAAGTCCAGCTGCATGGCTGCTGCCACAAGGTGACATGAAAGTGAGTTGGGCCTTTGGGACAACATAGATGATCTGTTAAGTATAAAGACAACAGTGTTTAAATGTGAAGTATTTCTGTCACCGTGGCTATGTATTTCACGTTTCTTGGTCTATACAAGGAAGATGACCGCTCAACAAATTGGCATCACAATATATTGGCACGAGAACATCACTTCATAACTGCTACCTCCAATCAACGTACATACTGTCCTGTCACTGAACATACTGTCCTGTCACTGTAGGCTACATACGTTTGCACTGGCACCAATTACTGTTATATGTTGTTTTATATGGCATCATGGTCCTGGGGAAATAGGTTTAGTCCTATGGTCCTATAGATTGAGTATATTCTATTGTTTATTTATTTTTTATTTAGGAGGTTTATTATATTATATTTAGCTTGTCATAGGTGTAAACTTAGGCTACTTATATATGTCATGTTATGCCAGGTTGCTTTGTTATCTTGTCCTAAGAATTTCAGTGCCCAGTCTGACCCTGTGTTGGTCTGTGCATCTGACATTAAAAGACTTGAACTTGAAACTCTGTTTCGTTTTTATTATGTACAACCATATATAATTGAAAATGGCAATAAAATACACTTGACTTGAATATCAGCCTAACAATTTCCGTTGGTCATTTGCAGCAGCTACAGCTGGCTCGTGTTATTGTTTACCTTTTCCACGGCAACAAGAGCTGGCTCGGAAATAATTCATTTTAACGTTGATAATTAAACAACACTAACAACTCTCTTATCCTCAAAAGTCAATACCTATCAACTTTGTATTTACGTTAATCCTGAGAACGCATCGTCTGTAAGTACTAGTACCATACAAAATACTTAGAATTCGTAAGATAGATTTGAGTAATTCCAGTTATTTCCTTGATTATTCGTACTGTACATCACTTTTCCTGCTAATTGAAATGTGCTACCATACGTCAATGTAATGACACCGAAGACCTCTATTGTACCTTTATTCTCGTATTACTTTCAGTTTTACTCTGTTTCATTAAAATCACCCGGAGCTTGGAAGCTACATGCTGACTTTGCGTCTTACTGAAAGGAGTTAGGCTGGCTGTCGAAAAGTGTTCAGAAACGCACTCGGAGGACAGTACATTGGCAGTGAAACCAAATTGCGCACAATACTGAGGCAACGCAATCGCAGTGCAAGGGAAGTTCACAAAGTTCCAAGCCAGACAGCCAGCCTGATATTACTGCATGTATTTGTCTCTGCACCCCCTCATACAGTATTGCAATTGTGACCACCAACTTCATACAAATAGCTAACTAGCTAACCAACATTGTATTTGATAGTAGCTCGCACGAGCATCCTCAGACCTTCTATACTTACGTATACGTTGTTACAATTGTTGTCATAATTTCCCATCAGAGATTCAAGCAAGCAGACTTTAATATTGGAAAACCAGACGCTGATTGAGCCAAACCAGGCGTTAATTTCGTGTGGTTTGCTAGACACGTCTCAAAAAAAGCACGCGTTTATTTAGACGCGTGCTTTGAACGTGTCACGTTATACGGTTCAATTTGAGGCGAAAAAGACGCCGACTTTGTATGGAAGTCGACGCAACGGTTCAATTTGAGGCGAAAAAGACGCCGACTTTGTATGCAAAGACGGCGTTAATTACACGTGGTTGGCACACGGTGACGTCTTAATACTTGCCCACTGGGCCTTCCATACTACTTCTTGGTCTATGCTACTACGGCGCCCAACGTATAAGGTAACCCGGGTGTAGCGCTACATTGTTTCATGCCCATTTAATTTGTGTGCACACATACCGGGGAAATCCAATGCATTGGTAAATCGTGGGTTCGCTAAGACTCTGTATTGACTGCTCGCGTCGTTTGTTTGGAGGACTAACGCTATCGTTCGATTGAACTGGTTATCATGGAGCCGTGCAAGGCGACAAACGAGACTATTAACGTTGGAGGGTGTAGTGATATATGAATGTATGGGCCACCGTAGTGCCATACCTGTGAGGTCATATCCATGTGTCCGGAAATAAACCAGTTGTTCTATTAATGAAACCTACACGGTAGTCACGGTTAATGCCTCCGCACATGACATGGTGTCAGAAGTGTCCGATTTACGATTTTTTAAGTGACAATGGCGAAGTTGGGACCTCCAGAAAAGTTTGATTTCACCCGTCCGGCTGAGTGGCCGATGTGGCGCCGACGTTTTGATCGCTATCGAGTGGCAACGAAACTAGACCGGGACAGTGGTGTAGTGCAGGTGAACACGCTTCTCTATGCTATGGGAAGTGAGGCGGAGGCTATATACGATTCGTTTGTTTTTGACCGGAGTGTAGCCCTTGAAGATGATGATGACGAAGTGAGCCCTGAGAATGATTACGACATTGTAATAAAGAAGTTTCATGAGCATTTTGTGCCGAAGAGAAACGTAATACACGAACGGGCATGCTTTCATAAGCGGGTTCAAAAGCCCGGTGAGCCTGTTGAAGCTTTTATCAGAGGCCTGTATGAGCTAGCACAGTACTGTGAGTTCGGAGTGACCAAGGATGAGCAAATCAGGGATAGGGTTGTGATTGGCATATCCGACACGGGAGTTTCAGAAAAGTTACAGTTGGAGCCAGAACTGTCGCTTGAGAAAGCAATTCAAATAACTCGTCAGAGTGAGCAAATAAAACAGCAAAACGTGAGTTTGCGTGCTGACGGTGACTGTGCAGTGGATGCTATGAGACAAGGAAGATGGCAATCCAATGGAAGAAATGGCGCGAAGGATAGACCGCAGTGGCAGAGAAGGGACGACAGGGGTGAGTCAAGGCAGTTTGCCTGTTCACGTTGCAATGGTCAGCATGGGAACGGACGCCCCTGCCCAGCTAAAGATAAGAGATGCAGGAAATGCAACAGATTAGGGCACTTCGAGGCCGTCTGTCAAAGTAAAGCACTAAAAGAAGTCAATGTCACGTCTGACTGTACCGAGGAGTACAGTGAAGATGCATTTTTCGTAGGTGCTGTAATGGAGGCGACAACAGACGTGATTGAGCAGCCTGGCTCCGAAAATGAGTGGCTGGTGGAATTGCAGGTAAATGGCAGTCCTGTTGAATTTAAAATAGATACTGGTGCAGACATCACAGTAATGTCACAGACTGCTTTCAATAGGCTAGCGCGGCGCCCACGATTGGTCATGACTGGGCCAAAACCACTCGTTACCAGCCCAGGAGGTGAAGTGCAATGTGTGGGCAGATTCCTTGCCACAAGTCCATACAAGGGACAGCATTACAAGTACTGGGTGACTGTTATAAGGGGGCCATACTTACATAGTCTACTGGGACGCAGTGTCGCTAAGAGAATGGGCCTGGTGATGAGAGTCAATGCTGTTGCATCAGATCTGCTAGAGGGTGTGTTTGGGGACATCGGCCTGTTCAAGTGTGACCCTGTGAAGATCGAATTGAAGCCGGATGCAGAGCCCTACACCCTGACAACGCCGCGCCGTATCCCGTTTCCTCTCCTGCCAAAAGTCGAAGCCGAATTGCAACGCATGCTGTCCCTTGGCATAATCGAGGAGGTCACGGACCCCACGGACTGGTGTGCCCCAATGGTCCCTGTCGAAAAGAAGAACAAAGAAGTGAGAGTGTGCGTAGACCTAAAACGCCTGAACAAGGCAGTAAAGCGTGAGAGGTACATTTTGCCAACGCTTGAAGACATCGCTCCAAAGCTGGCTGGAGCAAAGATATTCTCCACTCTCGACGCTTCATGCGGATTTTGGCAAATCCCATTGGAGGAGAATAGCCGCAAGCTGACAACGTTCATTACTCCCATTGGCAGGTTCTGTTTCCGTAGACTCCCATTCGGGATAACGTCCGCTCCAGAAATTTTTCAAAGACAGATGTCCACTTTGCTTAAGGACCACGAGGGGGTTGTTGTAGTGATGGACGACATTCTGGTGTATGGAGCCACGACCGAGGAGCATGACCGTAGTCTGAATGCAGTTTTGAGGACTGTCAAAGACAGTGGACTGAAATTGAACAGGGCCAAATGCCACTTTGGCAAGTCAGAAATTCAGTACTTTGGACACCTCATCAGGGCGGATGGCCTGAGGCCGGACCCCAGCAAGGTGAAGGCTGTCACCCAAATGGCCAGTCCTACAAGTGTCGAGGAACTGCGTCAGGTCCTGGGCCTCATCAACTATGTTGGGAGATTTCTGCCTGATCTCTCCACCAAACTGCATCCGATCACTGATCTGCTGAAGAGGGAAAACGACTGGGTCTGGAGTGAGGCACAGGAAAGAGCGTTTGAGACTGTCAAAGACATGCTTGTGTCAGCCCCTGCTCTGGCATATTACGAAGCTAACAGGAAGACTGTCGTCAGTGCAGACGCGAGCAGCTACGGCTTAGGGGCTGCGTTAATGCAGGAACATGGCGGCGAGTGGAAGCCAGTGGCATTCTGTTCTCGTACACTGTCAGAGGCCGAGAAAAGGTACTCACAAATTGAAAAGGAGTGCCTGGCGTGTGTGTGGGCCTGCGAGAGGTTTGCACGCTACGTACAAGGTATGGAGAGTTTTCACGTGCACACAGACCACAAACCTCTCGTACCGCTTATCAATACCTACGACCTGGACAAAGCTCCTCCTAGGTGTCAGAGGCTTCTCATGCGACTTCTTCGTTTTAATGTGGTGGCCGAGCACATTCCAGGGAAACAGTTAGTCGTCGCCGACACACTCTCCAGACAGCCCTTGTCCGAGCTGAGTGATGGGGAGCTGGAGCACGAGGTTCAGGCCTACGTGGAATCAGTCATTGCCAATGCTCCAGTCTCATCACAAAGACTCAGCGAGATCCGCACAGCTACTCAACAGGACGGTGAGCTGCTGCAGATCGTAGCCTTTATCAGTAGCCTTTATGGGTGGCCGCCGAAGTCACGGATGCTACCATCTCTACAGCCTCATTTTTCTGCTAGGGCTCATCTCTCCGAAACGGATGGGCTGGTGCTATATCAGGATAGGATCGTTATCCCTGTTGCGCTGAGATCTGCCATACTGGAGCAGATTCATGGAGGCCATCAGGGCCTGACAAGGTGCCGTGCGCGAGCCAAGATGTCAGTGTGGTGGCCACGCATCAGTGGTGAGATAACACAGAAATTTTCAGCATGCAGATTCTGCGTCGAAAATAGACCCACTCAGCGGCGTGAGCCACTACTCACCACAGCCCTACCAGAGGGCCCATGGCAGCGCATTGCAGCAGACCTCTGCGAACTGGAAAAGAAGAGTTACCTCGTAGTGACGGACTACTACTCAAGGGACCTTGAAATAGCCCACCTCTCTTCAACGTCCGCCGTGCAAGTCATCAACAGGCTAAAAGCCATGTTCGTGAGATGGGGGATACCACTGGAACTGGTGAGTGACAACGGCCCACAGTTCACATCTGGGGAGTTCAAAGACTTTAGTAAGAAGTATGGTTTTGTCCATACTACCACTAGCCCTCACTACCCCCAGGCGAACGGTGCAGCAGAACGGGCTGTTCAGACGGCCAAGCACATCCTGAAGCAGCCCGATCCACATCTCGCTCTGTTGTGTTACAGAGCTACCCCTAGTGCAGCAACCGGTGTGAGCCCAGCTCAGCTCATGACTGGGAGACGCATCAGAACTACACTTCCTATGTTGGAAGAGAAGCTACAGCCTGCACCTGTTGACAGACAACAGGTTCAGAAAAAGGACACACAGACAAAGTCGTCCTACCGGTTCTACTACGACCGCCGCCACTCTGCATGTCCACTTCCACCACTTCATCAGGGCCAAGACGTCAGAGTCAAGATTGATGGAGATAAGGGGTGGAAAACTCCTGCTACAGTCGTTGGCCAGTGCAAAGAGCCCCGGTCGTACCTGGTGAAGATGGACAGTGGCGCAGTGCTGCGTCGCAACCAGAGACACCTGCAGGCCTTGCCGGAGTCTGCAGATTCGTCTGAAGAACAGCAGCTGCGGGCGAGACCTACACCACTGCCAAGCGGTTCTTCTCCTGCAGCCAGTCCTGCCCTCAGCGACAAGCCACCTGACCAGATGTCACCGGACCGAGCTGTGGGGCATGCATCCCCGCATACACCGCCGGGGGGGTACAGGTGACTTCCAGGGGTCGTGAGGTCAGACTTCCTTACAGGTATAGAGACACTTAACTCTTAGGCCTGCTTTAATACACTTCAAATTAAAGCAGGGATTGGTTATTATGTTATTAAGTTGAAATGTTATTGAGATTTTTTCATAGGGTTGACTGTTTTCATAGGGTTACTCTTTCATACGGTTGTTATAAGAAATGCACTTTTGAGTTACGAAATGGAATTGGACTGTATGGCTGTTGCCGAAGTCGGAAACCCATGGACTTTTTGGACTGTTTCAGAGCAATAGGGACAGCAACTATTGAGGGCAGAATAATCCCTACGTTGCTGTGGATGGCGGGCAGTCTACCCCAAAATCCTAGTTCTATGTGACCCTGTTATGGAAATTATGCCTGTTCTGTTTTGGGTAATGCATGGGATATCTCAATGACTTAAAAGGGGGAAATGTAGTGATATATGAATGTATGGGCCACCGTAGTGCCATACCTGTGAGGTCATATCCATGTGTCCGGAAATAAACCAGTTGTTCTATTAATGAAACCTACACGGTAGTCACGGTTAATGCCTCCGCACATGACAGAGGGACTGACGTACAAACTGCTAGTGGTTCCAAAACTGACGTGACTGCCGTTGTTGAAACTCAGAAACGAGTTGTTAAACTCACTGCCAAGGCACTTGCTGAGAAATTGGATAAGTTACAAACTGATAGAAAGGCCAAATTGAACAAGGCAGACTTCATTGGAAAATCAATACGAAATTACATGGTAAAAAATTAGAGAACACAGGTAGATAATGATCTTAATGAATTAATTAACAAACCAAGATGGCAGCACGCCTGTACCTGTGTGACTGACTACCTGTGTAACCTGTGTGTGTTTAACTGTGTGAGTGGCTAGTGTCAGTGTTAAGGATATATCTGTTCATTTACAACATAACCTACCGACCAATTTGCAAGTTGTTTGGAAAATACAGCCACTTATTGCCTGTTGTCTGAAGATCCGTGACTGGAAACGCAGTTTGGAAACTGTCTCAGTCCGAGCATTTAAATTGACGCTTTACTAAAGCATGGCCAGACCAGACACACACAAGCCCGTTTGAATGGGAGCCCGTCCGTCGTGCTGTGAAATTGGATCATCTGTGCGGTGTATCCTGCATTGTCGCTGATTGTGGAGGACCTGGAACGCTCCGTCTGTCAGGACGAAGAAGCGCTGTTCTCCCGGACCTGCTCGCATCGTTGATTTTGATGGGTCCAAATTTCCGATGACAAAGGAAAGTGCTTCTATCTTTGGATACTGATGTTTGAAACTGTAATCCATTTGTTTTTAGCCGCTGACTGGTCCGGAGTTTAATTCATTTATTCCGAATGTTTTGTTTCACCGACCTCTCTTCCTGTTTATGTGCGACGTCACGCAACGTCATTAACTGTCTCAGCAGAGGCTCAGGCTCAGGTGAACGAGAAAACGCGGACTGGAGTTTTCTGGTCAGCATGTTTTTCTCAGCACCTCTTCTACTTTTATTGACTGTTCTTCAACAACACAAGACGCAAGAAATATGTGGAGAGTTAATCATGCCTCATCATTTTTTGTCTCCTCAAAAATGCACAAACTGGGAAAAACCTCAATGGAGCTGTCCCAACTGGATTGTTCAAAATGAGGATCGGACTCATTATTTTACTAACATATTTAGCGCATATGACTGGTTGTTTTCGTTTTATTCTTCTCACACAGGTGGACAGGGGGTTAGGTATACTCAAGCAGTACCTACTCAAAACTCTTTGAAAAAAAAGTGTTTTATTGTTCTTTTGCTTTTATTGTCAGGAAATGTTGAACCTAACCCCGGCCCTGATTTTAATTATCTGAGTACCCCCTGTGATTTTAAAGCTAGATCTGGGCTTGGTGTTATTCATGTAAACGTTAGAAGTTTACTTCCTAAACTGGATCTTGTAAAAATTTGGGCTAAAACGTCTGACACTGACATTCTTGTATTGACAGAAACATGGTTAAATAAATCTGTAACAGACAAAGACATTGCAATTAAGGGCTACAATGTTTTTCGTTGTGACCGTCCTAGGAAGGGCGGCGGCATTGCCATTTTCACAAAAAACAAATTTCAGACTACCCTTCTTTCATCTGTATCTCTGAGCAGACAATTTGAGTTTCTTGCCTTGAAGTTGGAACTGCTTAAAGGCCATTCTATCACCATTGCTGGTTGTTATAGACCCCCCTCAGCAACCAGTGAGGCCCTGTCATCATTAAATAAACAACTATTAACCTTAGACTTTAATGAGATTCTCCTCACTGGGGATTTTAACTGGGACTGGTTATCCTCTGCCTCTGACAGTTTTAAATCAACCTGTGATTCATTTAATCTTACTCAATTAATCGATAGCCCAACTCGTCCAAATATTAAATGTCCAGAGAAATCTTCCCTTATTGATTTATTTTTAACAAACACTCCTCATAAATATTCAGATGTAGGCATTTTTTCTAATGATATGAGTGACCATTGTGCTATAGCCGTAGTGAGGCAAGCCAAGCTCCCAAAATCAAGGTCTCGAATTATATTTAAACGAGATTTAAAATATTTTTGTGAGCAAGCTTTTCACCATGATCTGTGGGACTTTGATTGGTCCAGGATCTCTCTTTTTAATGATGTAGAACTGGCATGGAAATACTTTCATGATGCTTTCAGCAATATTATTAATAAACATGCCCCTTTCCGCAAATTTCGAGTTAAAGGTCGAGACAATCCTTGGTTTTCCTCTCAGCTGTCTAGTCTACAACAAGAAAGGGATATTGCCTGGGCTAAGGCCAGAAAATCCAACTCTCATGCTGACTGGCTGATTTTCAGACAGCTGCGAAACCGCTTTACCTCTCTTGTCAAACAGGTTAAAGCTGAATACTACCTCTTAAAAACCACTAGCGACTTAAATGATCCTAAAAAAATTCTGGAAAACCATCAAATCTTCTTTTGGAAATGTGGCCACAAACGACCTACCAACATGTATTGTAAAGGATTCATGTAGGCTGACTGATAAATTAGAAATCCTTAATTGCTTCAATGAACATTTTGTCTCCTCCGGTTCTCAATTTGAGTCTTTACATCCGGACTCTAATAATATGCAGAATACTTCTCCATCTCCACTCCCAAATAACGATTGTGTTCAATCTTTTAATATTGTTCCACTGGACGTAATTGAGGTCTATAGAGCCCTAAAACATTTGGACCCTGCTAAATCTGCAGGTCCTGACAAGCTTGAGCCATTATTTTTGAAGTTGGCTGTAGATTTCATAGCAGAACCTCTTACCCATATTTTTAATTTTACATTTTCTAATAATGAGATTCCTAACATTTGGAAATCTGCCTATGTCCTGCCTTTGTTGAAAGGAGGTGATCCTACAGTTTTAAACAATTACAGGCCTATTTCTAAACTATGTGTTTTAGCCAAAGTCCTTGAAAAGTGTGTCAGTGACCAACTGAAAGACTTTTTAGACGTGAATAATATTTTATCCCAACACCAGTCAGGTTTTAGAAAACGACACAGCACAATTACTGCAACATTAAAAGTTGTTAATGATATAATTGAATCACTGGATTGTAAAAAGTATTGTGCTGCTGTTTTTATTGATCTTTCCAAGGCATTTGATACTGTAGACCATGTCACCTTGGTAGACAGGCTACTCAAGATTGGTTTATCTAGGCAGGCTGTAGACTGGTTTTCTAATTATTTGTCAGTAAGAACGCAATGTGTCCAGTTTGCTGGGTCCTCGTCCTCCTCTCTCCCTGTATCAAAGGGCGTGCCCCAAGGCTCCATATTAGGGCCATTGTTGTTTTCTATTTATGTAAACAATCTTTGTGACTCAATAACCAATGCTGCCTGTCATTTTTATGCAGATGACACTATTATTTATTGTTCATCCCCATCAGTGGCAGACACTTTTCATTTCCTGCAGTCTGCTTTGGACGTTCTGCAGTCACAGCTGACAAAATTGAAATTGGTTTAAATACAGATAAAACTAAATTAACCTTTTCCTGCCGGAGGCAAAATTCCGAACATTCCATATGCTGCCGAAATATGATTATCATATTCATATTCATATTTTATGAATTTTCATATTCAATCGTACACCAAAACGGGTTATACCATTTTGAAGAGGAGAACTAGGGGATTTTAATGATGTGAATAAATATATGATTACTTAAGGCAAATCATATTTTATTAAGGTGATTTCAGGCAGCCATTTTTTACAAAAACTTCTCCATCCACCATACCTCATCAGACAACTTACATTTTGACGACTTTAATTACAAGATGGAGGAAAACTTTGACTAGGTGGAATATCCACAAATCTGTGGGCAATGTAAATCCGAAAACAGATTAGAAATATCTTATTTTGATTAAAAGCTATGACCATTCTAGTGACTAGTGGTAACATGGGGAAAACCGGAATTCCCCTCCCCCAAAAGTAGCTAGCGCTATGCCTGGCTACTCCTCTCGATAACTAAAAAACGTTCTACTGTCTTCCACAATCGACCGAATTGGCCAAACAAGATATCAAAATGTAGCTTATAGTTTACATAATCTAGCTAGTTAATGTTGTTTTTCCAAGTTTCACAGAAATATGCTAAACGTGAGGCTAAACAGCGCTACTATCGTCATACTACCCTTCCTGCCGGACAAGTATTTCTCTCGTCAAAATAACTCCCGTCACTCCCACAAACAAATTCTTCGTAAGTAAAAAGTTTAGACTTTTAATTGACAATATTCACAACACATATTAAGACACTTGTCTTTAATCATAATATCGTCTCCGATTTCAATTCGAAGCTGTAAATCTCACGCTGTAGGCAATCTTCCATGATCTCCGCTCTAGCTCCGCCTCGGAAAACAATGGCTGCCGTTGCAGACGATACAGGAAAATCCTCCTCCCACTAACCCCTTAACCAATGGTATGTGCTTTTAGCTTAACTTGTCATGAGTATCCAGAAGCTTTCAGAATTAAAATTGGTGATTGGACGGCAGAGCTATTAAGGCGTGAACCATGGGCATTTAAATGCCCATATTTGAATGGTCCGGCTGGATAGGGTTAATGCTTTTTTCAAATGGAAAAGCTTTACCAAAAGTTTTGCCAAAGCTTTTAACTAGTCAATTCGTACAAATACCTGGGTTTCATTATTGATGAAAAATTGTCTTTTAAACTTCATATTGAAAAACTGGTCTCCAAATTAAAAATAAAATTAGGTTTCTTTTTTAGAAATAAATCATGCTTCTCATGGCAGGCCAGGAAACGTCTGTTCACTGCGACCTTTTTACCGTTGTTAGATTACGGTGACCTGCTGTTCATAAACGCCCCTGACCAGTACCTCAGGAAATTGGATACCGTCTACCACTGTGCTCTGCGATTTTTAACTGGCTGTGGAAATCGTGTCCACCATTGTACCCTGTATGCCACTGCAAAATGTCCATCGCTATCTGTACGCAGACTCTCACATTGGTTGTTTTTTGTTTACAAGTGTCTTATTGGGCTGGTCCCTTCATATCTATGTGTTTACATGTCCACAAACAAGTGTAGCTATGGTTTGCGTTCTAGGGATGTGTTACAGATGTTGGTACCCAGAACTAGAACTGAGTTAGGGAAAAAGGCCTTTAAATATGCTGCGCCTTCTGCCTGGAACACTGTGCAAAAGCAGCTGAAGCTGGTCACCTTGGGAGAATTCAAAGGAATCCTGAAGGACAGAGAAGATAGTTCTCTTGGTCAATGCAATTGTTTGTAAAGCTATTTTCTGATAACGGCCGGGTTTATTCATTCATCTGTCCCCAGTTTATTTATTTAATTTTTAACTGTACTCATTTCAATCTTCATTTAGTCTTGTCCCTGATCTTGTATTGTATTTTACCTGACGTTGAATGTGGTGCATGAGAATTGTGGTTGATTGTTCTTATTGTATCATGGTGCTGCCTTCTTGGCCAGGTCATTCTTGAAAAAGAGATTTTAATCTCAATGAATTTTACCTGGTTAAATAAAGGATATTGATATTGATTGATTAATTGATTTATGCAATAAAATAAAATGTATACATGAATCGTTGTTGCAACTGCTGCCTTCTGATGAAAAAGAAAAACATGTAATTTGGTTTAAAGCGAAAATGTTGTCTAATGATGAGTGTATTGCTAATGCAAATGTGTGGATGTCTTGTAGCAACAGTCAAGATTGGAATGTTATTTCAACTAATGCTGTCTCTAACACTTTGATGGATGTTATTATTATGGAACAACTAAGTGTGTGTGACAATGTGCAAAATGCTAATTTAACTGATGTTTCCAGTGATGTACATGGCGGCACCGTTGAAAATGTAGCTATGCAAAATATTGGGCTCAATGTTGATCCAATTGATATTCCCAGTCAAACCAGTTCTGTCTCAAAAATGCTTACACACAATAATGTGTCCAGCGTTGTGCACAAAGGTGTTGAGGATGAGGTAAATCCAGATGACAGTATTTCCGATGTTGCAAGCAATTGCTCAAGTCATGATGGACATGATGTTAGTTTCTTCCAGGATCACAAGGACTCTTACTTAGAGACCTGCTGCTCTTGTTGGTTAGCTGTAACTGATTAAAATGATTGTACTCGCTGTGAGGTAGTTTACTGTTGTTTGCTCTTCCACAGGTACACTTGTGCACTTTTAGAGTCATGTTGTCCAATTGTAACTTGTTTAACTTCATGCTCTTATGATTTTTCCCTTTGGCACTTATTTTTGTTTTTTTTCACAATGTATGATTCATGTTTGACTACTTGCAATGTTGGGGATATCTCGTTGTTATGATCAGTGACCTATGCACTTTTGTAAAGCTCTCTCTTGGAAGTCGCTTTGGATAAAAGCGTCTGCTAAATGAATAAATGTAAATGTAAGTCGAAAGAGTGGCATGAGTAAAGTAAGCACAACTTCCTCAGTAAGGATAAGGGCCGAGGCAGAAAGAGCTGCACTCATTGCTCGTGCCGCAGTCTTGAAGGAAAGACATGCCTTGGAAGAGCTGGAACAACAGCTGAGAAGAAGAAGGGAGCAGCTTGAAACTGATTTAGCTGCGTCCAGTGCTAAGTTGGCGGTGTTGCAGGCCTCAGATGTGAAAAGTTGTTCTCGAGCACCCACAGATGGCATGAACTCCTATCTGGAAAAGGAAAATCGTAAACAGCAACCTGTCAGCATCTTGAACCCTTCAGTAAAGGAATTTAATGCAGAACCCTGGAAATCAACGCAACCAATCAACGTCACCAACCAATCATTACTACCCAATGACCCACCACCATTGGATGTGCAGAGAAAGGAAATGGATCGACGGTGCAAGGCTGCTTCAAGACAGTGGTACATAGGTGAACAACAGCCATTTGACCTATCAAAAGAATTGCCATCATCTAACGATCCACCACCATTGGATATGCGCAGAAAGGAAGCAGAACAGTGGCACGAAGCCATCTCAAGGCAGTGGTGTAACCCAAATGAACACTGGCAAGAAAATACGGGAACATCACAACAAGCTCGTCATCAGACCTTACTGGCCCCTTTGGAGGGAAGTCAAAGACAGCTCGCATATCATCAACCCGTTGGTCAATATTCATCTAGTGACCTCTTTTCCATTATGCAGAGGCAAAATGATATAACTGCTGCTCTGGTGCGACAACAGCACACATCATCCCTACCACCCAGAGAAATTCCCATATTTGAAGGGGATCCTCTCCAGTATAGGGCATTCATCAGGGCCTTTGAGCAAGGAGTCGAAGGGAAAGCAGGAAAGGCAGACTGTCTGTATTACTTGGAACAGTTTACAAGAGGACGACCGCAGGAATTGGTGCGTAGCTGCCAGCACATGAACCCAGAACGAGGCTTTTCTGTGGCAAAAGAGCTCTTGCAGGAACACTTTGGCAATCCATACAAAATTGCAGCGGCCTATATGTAGAAAGCTTTAGCATGGGAAATGATAAAATCCGAGGATACTAAATCCCTTCAAACATACTGCTTATTCCTGCGGGGCTGCTGTAATGTAATGGAAGAGTTGCCATACGTCCAGGAACTGGATATGCCGGTGAATATGAGAACTATCCTCGCTAAGTTACCCTTTAAAATGAGGGAGCAATGGAGGACCCAGGCACATGTAATAATGGAGACTTCTAACCAGAGAGCCCACTTCTATGATTTGGTTGTATTCATTGAAAGACGAGTGAAAATTCTTTCCGATCCCCTGTTTGGTGATCTACAGGATCAATCATCTAATGCTGTAGTAGGAAAGAACTTCACCAAGTTTAAATCACAGCCCAGAGATAGAGTAAAAGGAAATGGCGTCGCCACCACAGTAACATCTATGGATTTGCATGAGAGAGATCCTGAAGCAACTGCAGACTCAGACACGCCTGAAGACATTGAATGTCTCTGTTGTGCTCAAAGTCATGATTTAGAGGAATGGAGACAGTTCCAAAAAAAAAGGCACAAGGAAAGGATTGGCTTCTTGAAAGACAGAGGAGTTTGTTTCGCGTGCTTACATCCTGGGCACATGAGTCGTAATTGTGAGCAGCGCTTGACCTTTAAGGTCTGTGGTCTAACTCACCCTACTGTGCTTCATATCGAGGGACGTACTACAACTCAACATCAAGCAAGGGTACAATCCAACAATCCATCAACGTATGTAAAGACACTGTGTGGCCATACAGGGGCCGGTGAGGGACTTACTGCAATCCAGGAACATTCGAGGGAACAATCCAGGAATCAGTCGACTTCACGTAAACTCTGTGGCCATACAGGGGCAGGTCAGGATCGATGCGCACTATCCATTATACCTGTGCAAGTGAAATCAGCTAAAGGGAATCGGATCATAAGTACATATGACTTTTTGGACGCTGGTAGCTCTGCTACTTTTTGCTCAGAACACCTAATGCAAAAGTTGAACATTACAGGCAGAAGGACTAACTTCCTGTTGCGGACTATGGGCCAAGAAAAGGTTGTTCCAGCTTATTCCCTCACTGGGCTAGAGATTACTGGTCTGAACAGCAACGATTTTCACATCCTTCCAGAAGTTCTTACCCAGAAAAACATGCCGGTCACTGTACATGACATGGTAAATACAGAAGAGTTGGATAAATGGCCCCATCTGTCTGAGGTACATATACCTAGCATAAAGGCAAATGTTGACCTGCTGATAGGTGCCAATGCTCCTTGGATATTGGAACCCTGGGAAGTCATAAACAGTTGTGGAAATGGCCCATATGCAATCAGGACGTTGCTCGGATGGGCCATCAATGGTCCCTTGACTAAACACGACGAACCCTTGGAGCGACAACTGCCCTCTGCTACAGTGAACAGGATTTCAATTTGTAAATTGGAAAAATTGCTGACTGATCAGTACAACCATGATTTTAATGAAAACTTCAGAGAAGAGAAGGAAATGTCAAGAGAAGACCACAGTTTCCTGGAAATAGCAGAACAATCAGCTGTTCTCCAGAACGGGAGTTATTGCCTGAAATTGCCTTTTAAGAAGAAAGAGGTATTTTTACCTAATAACTTTGCGATAGCCAAGCAAAGGATTCAGGGCTTAAAGAAAAGGTTTCTGAACAACAAAGGCTTCCACACAGAATATGCCGAATACATGAACAAGCTCTTCAGAAAGAACTATGCTGAGCAAGTACCATGGCAACAATTGTCTGGTGAGAGTGGGAAGGTGTGGTACATCCCACATCATGGGGTCCACCATCCAAGAAAGGGTGGCCTTCGGGTAGTGTTCGACTGTGGGGCCCCCTTCCAAGGAGTGTGTCTGAATGGTCAGCTCCTGCAGGGTCCCAATCTCACCAGTTCATTGTTAGGAGTGCTTACTCGCTTCAGAGAGGAGCCCGTGGCATTCATGGGAGACATTCAAGCCATGTTTCACCAGGTCAGAGTTGCTAAGGAAGATCAGGATTTCCTTCGCTTTCTCTGGTGGCCAAATGGAGATACCACTAAAGATCTCCTGGAGTATCGAATGACCGTACATCTCTTTGGCGCCGTTTCCTCTCCCAGTTGCGCGTCTTACGCCCTAAGAAAAACTGCAGATGACAACCAATCCCAGTGTTCAGCCGAAGTGCTACAAGCTGTTAAATACAACTTCTATGTGGATGATTGCTTAAAAAGTTCAGCTACAGCACAAAAGGCCATCCATATGATTGAAGAGCTCACTGCTTTATGTGCAAAAGGGGGTTTCTCCTGGAAAAATGGATTAGCAACAGTCGCAGTGTTTTGCAGGCCATTGCAGCTGATCAGAGGGCTCAAGATATAAAAGCGCTGGACCTGGACCGTGACCAGTTACCAGTGGAAAGAGCTTTAGGGTTGCAGTGGTGTGTAGAGACAGACTTCTTCAAATTTAAAATGGAGATGAAACCACAGCCCCTTACAAGACGTGGTATGTTGTCACTTACCAGCTCAGTGTATGATCCCCTGGGTTTCCTGGCACCAGTCACTCTACAACTCTGTAGGAGGAAATACGGTTGGGATGACGACCTACCACATGACATCCTACATCGGTGGAAAGAGTGGCTGAAAGACTTGGACCTGCTGGCAGCATTCAGTGTGACCAGGTGTATCAAGCCCGAAGGGTTTGGTATGATCGAACATGCTCAGCTACACCATTTTGCAGACGCCAGTGAAGGCGGGTATGGAACTGCAACATATATTCGCATGTTAAACAAATGCGGTGACATTCAGGTTGCCTTTCTTCTTGGCAAGGCTCGAGTGACTCCACTGAAGGCTGTTACCATCCCCCGGTTGGAGTTAACTGCAGCGGTCCTTGCCGTCAGAGTGGACTTGATGTTAAGGGCAGAGCTTAAACTCCAGCTTGATGGTTCAATCTTTTGGACGGACAGCACTGCAGTGTTGAAGTATATACACAATGAAGACCGGCGTTTTCAGATTCGTGGCAAATCAAATCTCAACCATAAGAGAAGCATCTGAGCCATTGCAGTGGCAGCATGTTCGCACCAAAGACAATCCAGCAGATGAGGCATCAAGAGGGTTGAAAGTTGCTGATCTACTGAGGAACGACAGGTGGCTGGAAGGGCCTGCATTTCTTTGGAAAGGTGAGGAGAATTGGCCCAACTTAGCACTAGACACGTTAGTGGACGCCAATGATCCAGAGGTTAGACGGCAGGTGACCATAAATGCCATTAAGGTGGATAATAACCCCAGTCCTGCTAGACAGCTGATTGGCTACTTCTCTGATTGGAGGCGCCTTAAAACAACGGTTGCTTGGTTCCTCAGATTAAAAGCTATATTGCTGAAACAAAGTCGCCTGAAAAGGCAGTTGGAGGCTGTAAAGGCAGACAATCTGAAGACCACAGGTCACCCCAGTGCAACGCAAGTCACAACTCCAAAAGCCAAAGTTACCTCGGCCAGTTGCATTCTTACAGTAGACGAGTTATCAGAAGCAGAAATGGCAATCATTCGCTACTGCCAACAACTGAGATTCAGTGAGGAGATTACTTACTTACTTACTTACTTACTTCGTGCAAAGCAACAGTGAGTCGCCAGAGTTCCATATACAGGCTTGATCCAGTCCTGAATGATGGGCTCTTAATAGATGGAGGGAGATTGAGTAAGGGAGCAATGCCGGAGGAGGTTAAACATACACTCATCCTTTCAAAAGATCAGAATGTCTCTTCACTCATTCTCAAGCATGTTCATCAAAATCTGGGTCATAGTGGACGCAGTCATACACTATCTGCTGTAAGGAAGAAGTTTTGGATTACCAATGCCAACTCGGCTGTACGGAAGGTCATCAGTGAGTGCGGGTACTGTAGGCACTATAATGGAAGAGCTATAGAACAGAAGATGGCTGACCTTCCAAAGGTGAGAGTCCTCCCTGACCTACCGGCTGGGGCGGCTGTGGCTCAGGGGTAGAGAGGGTCGTCTGTTAATCGCAAGGTTGGCGGTTCGATCCCCGACTACTCCCAGGCCATGTGCCGAAGTATCCTTGAGCAAGACTCTGAACCCCACGTTGCTCCCGATGGGCAGAGCGGCGCCTTGCATGGCAGCTCGCCGCCGTCGGTATGTGTGAGTGTGAGTATGAATGGGTGAATGAGAGGCAAAAATTGTAAAGCGCTTTGGGTGCCGCTAAGGTATAAAAAATGCGCTATATAAATGCAGTCCATTTACCATTTACCATTTACCACCCTTCACCAATACAGGAGTGGATTACTTCGGTCCCGTCGAAGTGAAGAGGGGAAGATCAACCTGTAAGCGCTACGGAGTCATATTTACCTGTATGGCAAGCAGGGCTGTCCACTTGGAGGTAGCGGTGTCTTTAGAAACAGATGCTTGCATTAATGCCATGCACCGTTTCATCAGCAGGAGAGGCCAAGTGGTACAACTGAGGTCTGACAATGGCACCAACTTCATTGGGGCAGAACGAGAACTGAGGGAGGCTAATGCTGCTTTAAACCACGACCAGATTCAAGGAGCCCTTTCTCAGGTCAGAATTCATTGGAGCTTCAATCCACCAGCAGGCTCTCATCATGGTGGTGTTTGGGAGCGAATGATCCGGCTAGTGAGAAGGGTCCTCAGCTCTGTTCTGCACCAGCAAACACTAGATGACGATGGGCTGCATACAGTGCTTTGTGAAGTGGAGGCCATTCTCAATGATCGCCCAATTATCCAGCTCTCCAATGATCCGAACGACTTGGAGCCGCTCACTCCTAATCATCTTCTACTTCTAAAGGGAAAACCAGCCTTGCCACCTGGAGTTTTAAGGCCTCATGACCAATACATGAAAAGACGATGGAGACAGATTCAGTACATCGCACATCTTTTCTGGAAGCGATGGGTGCGAGAGTACTTGCCCTTACTCCAAGAGAGGCAAAAATGGAACCAGAAGAAAAGAAGTTTGAGCAGGGGCGACATTGTAGTGGTGATGGACTCTTCAGCCCCTCGAGGTTCCTGGCCATTGGGCAAAATTCTTGAGGTCTTTCCAGATAAAAAGGGCCATGTACGTTCTGTAAGACTACAAACTAAATCTAATGTAATTGAAAGACCAGTAACAAAGCTGTGTTTAGTGCATGAGGTTTGAATTATTAAGTCCTATCATGTTTGGGTTTATTGCAACATGTTTTGTTCATTGAATTGTTATGTCTGCCTGCCTGCCATTAACAATTAGGGGCCGGTATGTAGCAGCCAAATGGGTTGCTACAGCCAAAATGTGTTGTCACGCAATGTGTAATGTCCCTGTTTGTACACTGGGTGTTGCTGTGCATTGCACAGGTGTTTTTAGGCATATAGGTAGGAAGCCTACTGTTGTGGTTAGGTGTTGACCCCGGAAGGGCAAATGGTTTTGATCGCTATACCGCGAAGGTTCGAGTAACATGTCGTTGCTCTGCGTTTTAATGGACAATAAATGGACTGTTTAAACGAACGCAATGCGTGTATGGACTTTATCTCGCTGACAGTACTCACCTCTAAAGGATCTAAGCACGTCAACCAGGTTATTCCTGGGGTACAACAACCCAGTAGCTCAGTAGTGTACTGTGCTCCCACACCAGATTCAGTGATTATTTCAGTCTATACACAACATAGCCATCCAGTTTGATTTCATCATCTGATATTTTTGTATTCAGCCAAGTCTCAGATAGTGTGATAACGCTGGGTTTATTATAAACAAGCCAGGCTCTTAAAAGATCAATTTTATGTGGCAAGCTTCTTATGTTCAGGTGAATGACAAATAAGCCTTTACCCATGTTTACTATTCAGGGACATAGGAGAAAAGGTGGACGGGGGATGAGGGGTATAGTGAGGGAGAGAGAGCTAAATACACGCAGACACACACGCACACGCACACACACACACACACACACACAAATTACAAACTGGCTAGGCCAAAGCATTACAGAATGCAGATTCCATCTGCTAAATTTCTCACTGGAATAACATGAAGTCAGGGACTATTATTAAATCTTTTTTCATGCAGAAAATAATAATTTGGGTCAAGTTAGATCCCAGCCTTTAATAGTATGAAATGAGAGGAAATTCTATTGGCCAATATCATTCTAGTCAAAAAGAAAAAGCTCAATCGCTAGGTAGGTTAGCAGGCCTACTTAGGTTTACCATCAACAGGGCATATTAGGGAGGCAAAGGAGTTGCTCATAGCAAACTGGGGTCTGCAAGGCAGAGTCAGGTGTCTCGTTACCGACAATGCAGCAAATATGCTGCTCTGTGCCTCATTAATGAAAATCAGTCATGTTTCATGTTTTGCCCATACACTGAACCTAGTGGTGAAGAAGGCCCTCGACGATACTGCTGATCTGGTAGCGATCCGCTCAAAAGCAAGGAGGATTGTGACATTATTTAGAAGCAGTTGCACAGCCAAGGACAGGTTGGCAGATGTCCAAAGAGAGATGGGCAGGCCACAACTGAAGCTGATCCAGGAAGTGGAGACGCGATGGAACAGCACATTCTCCATGTTGCAGCGTTTGCACGAGCAGAGGGAGCCAGTAGGAGCTGCGCTCTCTAGTTTGAGAACAGAAGTTACAGCATTGTCAAGTTCGGAAAATGACACCATCTACCAGGCCCTCTCCATCCTTGCCCCCTTCAACCATGCAACTGTGGAACTGTCAGCTGAGAGAAATGTGTCAGCCTCCAAGGTTAGTTTAGTATCTATCAGTCCAACAGCACTTACAATATAACACATGTGAAAACAATGAACATATAAATATCTGTCTTATATTCCAGGTTATTCCAATGGTAAGGATGATACAGCACAGCATTACTGTTAAGCTGACTGATATCCGCGACCCCACAGCAGCAGATTTAGGGGACAAGCTGATGAGATGTTTGAGGGCCCGGCAATGTCCAGAGACTGTTCATTGTCTTCAGGCTGCCACTATCCTGGATCCGAGATTTAAAATTCTGGGCTTTGGCAACCCTGACAAAGCCAAGGATGCACTCAAATATGTCACGGCAGAGTGTGCTAAACTCATGAGAAGAAATTATTTATACTAATGATTTATTTCCTTGACAGGGACACCATCTTTGGTCACTCCTCGACAACCGAGTGAGTGACACCAGAAAAGTCCAGAGCGTAACTGCAAGTGCTACAATTGAGGTACAGCGGTACCTGGCTGATGCCTACCTTGACAGAGTGGAAGACCCCTTGGTTTACTGGGCCAGGAATGCAGGGGTCTTCCCTCACCTTTATAAATTGGCAATGGTTCACCTGGCCATCCCTGCAACCTCGGTGCCGTGTGAACGGATTTTTTGGCCAGGTGATCGACAAGAAGCGTAATCGCCTGAGCCCAGGCAATGTGGATAAGATCCTGTTTCTGAATAAAAACCTGTAAATGTACCTTCTCCCTCAAGTCTTATTGCACAAGCACAACTTCATGACACACATCAACCCGAAATCCATGTAATGCAATAACACTGAGAAGAAATATTTTTGGCCTTTATTTTGTTTTGGAAACACTTCAAGATGTATAAACATATATATTAATTTGTAATTTTAAAGTTTATCATCTCAAAACATTCGAAAATTATATATTTAGCACAATTGTATTTCATAGATAAAACCCATCCCTCCAATATTCGATGCGACGCCATCTGCATTGCAGATCGGCTATAATTCCGTTCAACCACAAGCACTCCTAAAACTCTGTTGTGGAATTAACTGTTAAGATAAGATAAGATAAGATAGTCTTTATTGTCACTGTACAGTCACCCATACAACGAAATTGGGATTGCCAACTGAAGGTGCATTATTACACACAGAAAAAACAGACAAGCAATTTAAGATAAAAACAGTATAAAAACAAGACACATAAATAACACAAGAAACAAGACAAGGACAGGAATGTCATAATAAATAAATCTAAAAGGCAGAAAGCATATTGCACTTGTGTAAGTGAGGTAGCCTATGTGTATGTCTGTTTAATGTGTTTATGTTTTTTGAGTGTTCAGTGTCCTGATTGCCCAAGGGAAGAAGCCCTTAGAAGACTGTTAGGTATGCCATACTCGTAGCTGCCAGCAGATGTCGCTGTCGAATAAAGGTTTCGAGCGTTTCAAAGGCCCCGACTCAAATGTTTCAATTGTCTCAGTGTTTCGAAAAGCCTCGATTTGCCCATCACTAGCTCCTCCTCTCCCGAGCTATTGGAGGGGGCGTAACAGATCCCGGACGAGCCCCCATCTGTTACACCCCCTCCAATAGCTCTGGGTCCACGAATACAAAGATAAACAACTAACAGAGCGGTTCTCTTATGGGTCTTAACCACAGCTCTTACCAACCTCTCCTCCTCCCCCCCCTACAACACAAACGACACATATACACATGATGATCTCTCCTGATTGGCTAACGAGGAGCCTTGATGGACACGCCCACGTCATCAGCCGGCAACGCACCACACCTGAGAGGTAACAGATAGGTCTCTCTCTAGTAGGAGAGAGAGACCGTAACAGTGACCTATCAGAGCACAGACGGTTGCATTCTGTCACTCAGCTGGTACAATGCAAAGACAAAGTAATTAATACATAAAACACTCAGAGACTGCAGGTAGTTCTTTTCTGATATCTGCAATTGATTTAGCTAGTGTTGCTGTTGTTCCTAAATTCAATAAATTCGAGGGTGCAGAGCTTCAGCTCCTTCAGGCGACACGCCCCCCCCAGTTTCAAGCAGAGAAGACTTCTGATTTTCTCACAATTTCAAAGCCTAATTTAGCATACTTGTCTGTTTTTTTCATTCGAATTTGGATGGGTAGTTAACAACACATTCTTCTGTGGTGTGATGAACTTAAAACTAATTTTCAATTCCACTTTATAGGATCTTTAAAATATATACCTATGTTTTGAAGAAATCATATTTTATTTTTCCAATTACGAAGGGGGTTCGGTGAATGTACTGATGAAGCTTGCAGGGTTCAGTACCTCCAGTAAGGTTAATAACCACTGGTCTAACTTGTGTAAGCATTGTGTCCTTTTTGTTGATTGTTTGGTTTGTACTCTTCTGTTTGTTTCCTCATTTGTCCCAGGGAAAAGCACCCGGGAGTGTTTAGGCTAGTGGCCCCGGGGTTTACATCCCCCGTAGTAGATAACCTCGATGTCTAAATACACTAGGTAAGACCTGGGCGGACCACCCCCTGTATTTATTTTAGGTAGCGTATAGTGGTTTATTGCAGTTTAGATTAGGATAGGGGTCTTTTGAATCTTTATTTAGTTGCTTTGGTTCCGCTCAGCCCCTGTTCCCATTTACCGTGTTTTGGGTTTTAATTAAACCTGGTTTGAACGGTACTGCTTTATTTGTCCTGTTTGTTCACCCGCGCACCTCACCCACCCTGTTAGAGTGCTCACGTGTTGCGGTCTCCTCCTTTAAAGGGGGTGGTGTTGATGATGTGGGATATGTGTGGATATGTCATCCCCCCACCCCTACTGAGAGAGTAAGGGTAATGAGACACCCCCAATGGAGAGGGGGTCTGGTACTCGTACGCAATGTAGCAGATAATGAATGCCAGGCCCAGAGCCCCTGAGAGGCCTGCCCTTCTGTTCAAAGCCTCAGGCTCGCCTGGTTACTTCTCCCCACCAGAGATGCCTAGGCTGGGGCCTGAATAATTGATTAAACCATGGTATCAGACTGACAGATCGGAAAGACCATAAGAGAAAAGTATTCGTTTGTGTGTATGTGCGACGATGTGAAAAGGGGAGTGTGTGTGTTTATGGAAGGCGGAGGGGGTACAGCCCCCTTGGGCTGGCTTAGCCTGAGGCCTGTAAACAAACACTCGCCCACAAGCATCTACCATCTTCAATAACACACCCACACATGGAGGCAGAGGAAGACAGAAAGAGACAAAGACAAAAATCTGTCTCTCCCCTTCACTGTGTGGTTGCTTGCCTGCAGCTGCATGTTGCTGTCAGGAAACACATGGAGGCTCTCAACCCTGGAGGTGAACAATCTAAACCCCTCCTCTGTGAGCGAGTTGTCCCTTCTTTCTGTGGCCTGAGGGGACTAAAGCCAGGGGCCCGTTCTCCGTACATCGCTTATATCCGAGATCAAATGACACATCCAAGATGACATCATCTTGCTTATCATGATCTGGCTAATTCGGTTCTTCGAACACACTTGTTGCTTATGATTAGTATAGCTGGATTGAGTTATACATTGGTCTAAAAGGGGGTTTGTATCGATAGTAGAAACCTTGATCAGCAACGTTGCTATTGGCTGCTCACATGAGTCTATGGCTGTTCACTGTGGCCAAAAAGAGCACCCCGTTTTTTCCGCAACAGAGAAAACAGAGCAACAGCTTGCTTGAAGGTTACTTCGAATTTGACAATTTAATCAGAACACCAGGTTCATTGAAGACACTCACGTGATTTGATTTCACAATTTATTCATACACATGACAAATGGTTTAACATTGGCGGAATGGATGTACATGGGGAAGCGCTCCCTGCCTTCACTGCAGTATGCATGACATGAGGCAGGGAGCAACAAGTTAAATCCGCCACGGGGAGAACAGACATACAACATGGGGGAGAAGGGGACGGTGGTGGGTGGCAGCAGCGCAGAACACAAAGGTAATGGAGGATGCGTGTGCATGCATGTGACGACTTTATAGCGCCGCCTATCAAGCTAAACCTATGGGCTAAGAACACGGCGATGGGTGATATGACACGCGCTGCCCCAGTGCGATGCCTGAACCTGCTTCGCTCATTTGTGCTAATTTGTCAAGAAAGACAATTAAATTATCCAAAGCTATCTAATTTCAAAACAGCTGACATATTTATTGATTCTGTGCATTACATGTGTTCCTTAATACATTACTTGTACAGAGAGATAAAATAACTTAATTATCTAAACTTAAGTCTACTTATAGTCATTGAACTGAGTAGCAATTGCATTTTATAATGCATTTGAATCTTTTTTGACATTACATTTAGATGTAAATGACAAAATTGATCAGGAAGCTGTGTTCGAGGTTCATGGCACCAGCGGCACTTCAAGGAGACCTCCTGGACATCCCCTACAAGGACCCACAACACCAACTGCGAGGTCAGAATCAGAATCAGAAAGGGATTTATTGGCCATGAAAGTTTGCACAGACAAGGAATTTGCTTTGGCAGGAAGGTGCATACAATAAACATATAGTAACCTTAAATTTAAATATGTGGACTATCTATACTAAATATCTATACTATATATCTATACTATCTATACTAAAGTGGAATTAGAATTAAAATAAAATATACAATAAAATATAAGTTGCCTAATTTACAATATAAAAATACAAAAAATACAAATATGACAAAAAATACAAATGTACAAGATTCAGTAATGTAGTGCAGAAAGCAATGTGTTTAGGGCAGGAAGTTATTAAAGTCATTAAAGTCAGTAAAGTCAGTGTGAACCCTTGGCCTTGTTGAAGAGGCCAACAGCAGAAGGGAAGAAACTGTTTTTGTGGCGAGAGGTGTTGGTCCTGATGGAACGCAGCCTTCTGCCGGAGGGGAGTGACTGAAACAGGGAGTGTCCAGGGTGGGAGGAGTCGGCCACAATCTTCCTCGCTCGCCTCAGCGTCCTCGAGTAGGGATGGATATCGAGCGAGAACCGGTTCCCAGTGAATCGATTCCTTGGAATCGTTAGCAAAATTCCTTAATGATTCTGCTAACGATTCTCTATGCCATTCTCTATGCCTCTATAACGTTTATAGTTTCCGACTGCAGCAAACAACGAGGCAGAAGCGCTCCAAAGCCTGGTTGTATTTCACACGACGACAACATGATAACGCTACTTGTAACATGTGTTTTTAAGTCTATTTCCTCGGCGAGCTAATCTAATGAAACATTTGAACAAACAGCATGGAATACATTTGGGAATGCCATGTGTTCGATGCTGCATGCAGCAGTGCAGCTAACGTTAGCGCTTCATTTAGCCAAGGAAGCAATTTGCCTTTATTGTGCGTAGTCGATCAAGTTATCATCTGTCCCGACGTTTGAAGCATACATTTTTGCTCCGGAATTCGTGTCCCGTTATTGATCACTTGATCACACGTTTTGATTGAAAGTCCAGTTTTGAGAAATGTTTTATCGTAACGGTGTTGGCTAGCGTTAATTATGAGGCTCTGCCTCCCCTGACCGCACGTCCCTGCTCCAGACCCTATTGTTTCTGTTTTATTTTATCTTCTACAGAAGAATGTCAGTTTTATTTGTCGTTCAAGAGTAATATGTATAAATGTTTAAGGTCATTTAAAAATGTTTATGTATACATACTGTATATGGTGTGCACTACAGCATTATAGAAAATTATATAAAAGAAAATAAATGTAAATAAACCTGTTTGTGCTCTCCCTCCCCTTGCCCATTAAGAATCTATAAGAGAATCGATAAGGAATCGAATCAATAAGCAGAAATTGATAAGGAATCGTTAAAATCTTATCAATACTCATCCCTATCCTCGAGGGTAGGCAGATTGCTTCACCTTCTCTCCGCAGTGCGGATGATACGCTGCAGCCTGCTCTTGTCCTTGGCAGTGGCAGCAGTGTACCAGATGGTGATGTAGAAGTGCACCATCATTGTCTTTGGCAGGTTGAATTTCTTCAGCTGCCGAAGGAAGTACTGCTTTGAAGTAACCTGTATGCTTATTGACAACAAGTACACCTTGTCTATGGATTGAGTGGTCTTTTTGATGATGGAAAATGAATACAGAATTGTAAAAAGTATGGTATCCCAGTTACAATATATTCACCCCTCTGCCATCTGTGTTTTATGCCGCTCTGACCATCATATTCTGAAAGAGACACAATTTCAGTGCCTTGTAATTATAGTACTGTGCCTCATTAATGACCAAAAAGTCAGAGGAGGACAGCTTTAAAGAGAGAAAGCGATTCCCCATTGATCTGTCGCATCAGAATTCTGATTTGGGTCACGAAAGTCTTGACATTTGAGTGAGAAATTGTCGCCCGGTACATACCACATATACTAGCGGCAGCCATGTCTTCACGAGCGCAGCCATGTCACAAAGTTCGTAATTTTACAGTTTTACATTTAATTAGACATATAAAAAGTCGAGCAGGGAAGCTTTCAAGAGATATGGGAATTCTGCTTTTAGCCAGCTGGTCTGATTATTTTTGTGATTTGTTTAAACTGGCAATTTGAGTGAGACTGCGTCCCCATTATTAGTAAAACGTAAATGTGAACCAGCTTGACAGTCGTGTGACGCCTCCACTGGCGGCAGGCAATCTGCATCTAACTCCTCATCTTTAATGAAAAAGGATCGATTCCAACCGCTGAAATCTTTCTTCTGTACCGCAGAAGGACATGAGGTTGCAGGCCTCTTGCATAGTCTGACAACGGACACTCTAGGTCAACTTCTTCAGACATTTCAAGTGGACCCCAAGATGACACGATTGCGATGCAATTGCGATGGTAACGTCACGTGAATACGCTCTATATTCAAGCCACCAGGAGGATTCATTCAGGAGTTGAATGAATCCTTCAACTTAAATTAATAGTTTTTTTTATTTATTTCACCTCTACTATTTATCTACTTTCTGTTTAAATTCTATTCTGCAAAGTTGAGATTACTTCGAGCACAACACATTTCATGACTGTTCAATGTTATTTATGAGTATATGACAATAAACTTGAAACTTGTTTAACTCTTGAGTTATCCTATAAGATCATAGATGCCTGTATTTGACTAGCTTACTTTATGTCTCACTGATTAGGAGAAAAACTCGGGTTTCACCACCAGAGGGACACTAAACAGGTTCCTTGAGGCTGGAGATGTCCCTTCAAACGAAGCAAAACAATTTCAGCAGGCAGCACTGGCCTTTTTAGGTCGGAGCTGTGGAGTATGCCATGGCAAAGCTCCCACTGAAAGATGCTCTCCTGAAGCATGCCAAATTTGTGGATGTGCAGCTGAGAGCTGAGTGTGGGGTTGAAGACGCCCTATACTTTGTAGACAGGCAAGGGTTTTCACATACTGACTATATATTGTTAAGTTTAATGGTCATGATCACAAAACAAATCTGTCTCTCACTCACTGTATTCTAATCAGTACACATGTGCTCTTTAAGATTTTAGGAACTCCTTCCTTTTCATGACCCAAAGGAGCAGGACCAAGTAAGTGAGGAGTTCATCAACTCACCAACATTACCATGCCCGAAGACCCAACAGTCTTTGATGTTGAGGAGTTTTGGGGAAGAATGGCCTCAACAAAGAACAAGGTAAGAAATATTTTGCACACACAACATGACTTGCTCATCATAATTACAATCAAAGGAAAATGTTTGAGTAATAGAGGCCTCTGGTTCCTTTTTTCGAAGGTGACTGGCCTGAACCAATTTGGGAGGCTATCCAAGATTGCAGTGTCACTCTTGCCTGTCTTCAAAACTTGAGAGCCCTGGGAACGCAAGTTATGTCCAAGCGAAAAGCAACCGGTGCACAGGTGAGCAAGAGAAGACCAAACTTCACCGGTGCAGAGGTTGAAGTGATGCTGCTAAAGGTTTTATTTGTCACATACAACATCACACCAGTAAGATGAGCAGTGGAATCGTTTTCCACTTGATCTAACAGTGTGCATACTAAGCAAGGTAAATTATTATAATTATTTTAATCCGCGGATGTCTGTAGAGTTAATGTGAACGCAATCACCAACGATTTCTCACAAATGCATTAACACTTCGAACACGGAGAGTTTTCTTAAATGCGATTCCCCTTTTTTTTTAAGGAATCGCATTTGAGACAACTCTGGCCGATTTACGACTGCTATTTCGAGTTCGGAAAGTCTTCTGAAATTAAGAACAAATCCCAGATGAGAAAACTTTCATGAATGCCAAATGTTTTCCTAAATCCAATTCAGAAGAAATTCCTTTTTAAAGAACTGCGTTCAAGAATGAGGCCCATTGTCCCTTTGCAAGGCACACTCGGAGAAAGTTGAAGGTGTCTTACCTCGTGTCTTTGTCTTGGCCTTGAAGTGAAGGCCTTAGGCTCAATAGGGGCGCACATATAAAGCCAATAGCCAGTGCAACAACACTACAAATATCTTACTCGTTGCATAGCACACCCATTAAGGAAGACAAACACAGCAATTTGTCAACAAGTGAGGAATACTGGTAAAAATCCAAGTGTTGTATTGTCAACTTTAACGAATGGATTGTATGTAATCTTGCTAGCTAGTTAGCTAACGCTAGCTAGCCAGTGACTTGTGACGTTCCTTGTTATTGCAGTCGAAACATCAGACCGTGCACCGTTGAACAGGGGGGCGTGGCCGGGGGGGTAGTTCAGCACAGATGTGACATTTTCTCAGGGATTTTGTTCTTTATTTAATGTTTGTTCATCGTTGCGATCTTTGTTGTGTTTATTTGAAAGAAATGCAGTCTTGCAGGGCAAAATAGCGTTTGAAAGTTGCAATTCCGTTTTCGTGCACACAAGTGAAGTTCGCCTAGAGCGCCATATGTGCTAGGGCCGCCCCTGCTCACCATCTGTGTTGCAAGTGGTAAAAAACTTCAAAAGTGTATCCCCAAAGCGTTCTCTGAACAGGCAGTTTCCTGATCATGTAGGACCTACACCTGAGAAAGTATATGGCCTATTTGATCAATATTCAGCAACCACATATGGCATACATACTGACGTATGACTATTAGTTTCACTGTTACCTCTGTATGACACAGTGGGGCGACAGTAGGTGTTGGCAGCAACACCACTGTATTTCCTGTCACTGCAGAGAACAGTAATACATTTCACTCCTACAATATTCATAAATAATTGTTGAATGAACATGTTCACGTAGATTACTTGAAACATACCCTGTACATATGCCTGGGTTGCCGAGCTGCTGCCACTAGGGTTTGAAGAAATGCTCCCGTTCCACTCCTTCCATCAGGGGGCAACCCTGATTGCTGGAGAGGGCCAGCTCCTCAGCAGGAGTGAAGTCATGTGGAGGAGGGCCTCCTCCAGTTTTCTTTGCCTCATTTTTCTTCCTATTGGCTCCAAGCAATTTCATTTTGTAATATAGTTTTGTAATGTGTTCATCTATTGAATCCACGTATGAAGATACAGTCAAATCTTCAGGGGAGAGCAGTCTTAATGGACAGGTTTATCTTATGGCACATATGACTGCAAACAAATGTCAATGCATTGCATATAACCTTATTGATTTAGTGTTTGTCCAGAATGCCACAGTGAGTGTATGTGTGTATTCTGTGTTTGCTTTTCATGCAAGCAAAATTTGAGAGTGAGAGTGAGAAATTGTAGTCCCTTTTCCATTTTCATCATTAAAACCTGCTGCCTAATCCTGCGACTACTTTAATCTACTTATACTGCCCCTCATTGTCACTCTCTCTATACGCACGCTCACATTTATTTGTATCTCTTTCTCTCGCCATCCCACCGTCCTCTCTCTCTTCGTCTTTCTCTTTCACTCTCTCAATCGCTTTTTCTCAGTGTGTGTCTTTTGATTGCATAGATGCCCTCTGGCTACTGCAGCATCTGCCAAACTCTTGTATTCCAAATGTAATGACACATTTGTTTAGGAATATCCATGTGTGAGTACATGTTTTACGAAAGCACTCCGCTGGCCTGGTTTCTTAACAAAAATGTGGATTACATCCTCTGTTTCGCATCTGTAAGCCCCAAAATTAATTGTTTAATGTACACAGTAATGTAACACAGTATACAAGGTGTTCTTCAATTTAAGAAGTGTCTTTGGGGTCCTACCCCACTGGGTACAATACTAGGCCTACTGCTAGTTTGAGCTGCTGATTGCTTACTGGAAAACTTGGATTTATGATTTTTTGGACAGATTGACTGCCAAGTGGGTAATCCACACGTTTGTTAATAGAGAGTATGTCACGACTCAACACACAGCGTGCCCTCCAGGACAGCAGAGGGCACTAAGGAGTCGGAGCAAGGCCGGCTCACCCAAGATGTGAGGAAGTGAACGGCCATGCTTAAAAGGAACCCTGAATTGGTTGTCAGTGCTCATTCATGGTTTGCGTGCTACCTCACTTGGAAACTCTTTGGATACAGAAACTCTTCATCTGTGCTTGACCATGCTTGCCTCGATTTTGGATTACGTTTTAGACTGTTCACTTGGACTCTCTTTTGATTAACGGTATTGACCCCCGCTTGTCTTTGAACTCCCCTTTGTCTTGCCCTATCTGGAAACCTCGACTGTGCTGGCTGCTCTGTGTACCTTGACCAGGGACTGTGCCTTGACCTCGATTGTGGATTACCCTCAAACCAACCGTCTCGATGAACTTTAAATTGACTTTGCCTCACAAGTATGATTTGATTCAGTGTGTGGTCGTGTCTTAAAATCCTGCTTTGCTTTATTCCTTTGTTGACCACTTTAAGTTATTGAAGTAACTCAGAACTATAAAAAACTCTGAACTGCATCTGCGACTGTCCTCTTCATTCCAACCTGACAGAGTATCATAATTGGTGTCCTAGTTCTTTGTGATCCCATTTACCGAAAACACGTCTTCAGAGATGTTTATTTGGAATTGAATATTTGGTTGACAATTCTCTCTCATCTTATTGGAACTTCATTAGTAGATACTTTTATAAGAAGATAGGTCTATATCCAACCTTCATAGGGAATTCATCTTTGGTCTAGTGCAGTGGTTCTTAAGCTGGGTTTGATCGAACCCCAGGGGTTTATTGAGTCAGTCTCAGGGGTTCAGCAGGGGTCAAGACACACACAGCATAGCCCGGTTCACACTAGCAATGTCGGGCCGTTTTTGTTGGCCGTCAATTTGGCAACACACAATTTTTCTTCGCCGTGTTATACTACAAATATTCAGTAGCTTAGTAAAACGCTCCGCTTGACCATCATTGGCTGCAGCTGATCACGCAACATTGCTTGGCTTTGATATCTGCTGCAGGGAACTTGGTGCGCTCATTAGTCGACTTATGGCTTTTTTGATTGTACGTCATTTGTGATTTTCTTTTCATATTTAAACCCTTCATACTATGTCGAGCAAAAAAAGAAAGTGGTTGGACGAATATGTACAATATGGATTCACGTGTATTGAGAAACGTAGCGGGAGTTGGCGTCCTCAATGCATGAATTACATTTACATTTATTCATTTAGCAGACGCTTTTATCAAAAGCGACTTCCAAGAGAGAGCTTTACAAAAGTGCATAGGTCACTGAACAACGAGATATCCCCAACATTGCAAATAGTCAAACATGAATCATACATTGTGAAAAAAACAACAATAAGTGCCAAAGGGAAGAATCATAAGAGCATGGAGTTAAACAAGTTACAATTGAACAACATGAACCTTAAAAGTGCACGAGTGTACCTGTGGAAGAGCAAACAACAGTAAACTACCTCACAGCGAGTACAATAATTACAGTTACAGCTAACCAACAAGAGCAGCAGGTCTCTAAGTAAGAGTCCTTGTGATCCTGGAAGAAACTAACATCATGTCCAGCACCTTTCCTAGGTACCGTTGTATTCCCGATTTGCAATGCCAAGTTGAGCAATTCTAGTTAAGAACCAGCAAAACTAAGGGAACACTTCTTAAAGCTGCATGAAGATGGGAAGAACACAACGCTCGCTGGATTCACAGTGAAGAGATCCATATTCGATGAAACGGCTACTCTGCCTGTTCTCGGCTTTGTACCCATCGACTCACCGATCCTCACAGCATGGTACGAAGTTGTGTACCTGATCTCAAAGCAGGTCAAACCACACACCATTGGTGAAAATCTCTTAAAACCAGCTGCGTTAAAGATGGTGAATATCATGCTGGGAAAAGCTGCTGAAGATAAGTTATCCCAAATTCCACTTTCAAATGACACTATCAGCAGCAGAATAGATGCATGAGCGATGACATCTTGGCTCAAGTAGTTGCAGATCTTGTTTCAAGCCCAGCAAAATTCAGCCTCCAACTCGACGAGTCCACAGACGTTTCCAATCTAAGCCAGCTTGTTGTATTTGTGCGCTACGTGAAAGACAACATGATAAAGGAAGAATTTTAATTTTGTTAGCCTCTTACAACAAGGCAGCCGATGTGAAGAAACTCGTGGATGACTTCTTCAGAGACAACGATCTTTCGTGGAATATGGTTTCTGCAGTTTGTTGGGACGGAGTTCCAGCCATGCTGGGGCGACACTCTGGTTTTGGAGCACTGGTGAAATCCAATGCATCACACATCATTGTTACGTATTGTGTTCTGCACAGGCATGCGTTGGCAACAAAAACCTTGCCTTCAAAACTGGCAGAAGTATTAAAAATGTTATTGAATGTGTGAACTATGTGTGAAATAGTGCTATGATTACCGCATCTTCAAAGAGCTGTGTAATGAAATGGGTCCTGAATTCAAGGTACTTCTGTACCATTCTAACGTTCGGTGGTTATCCCGGGAAATCGTGTTTTTGCCATACATATGGAATTAGGACCGTTTTTGTGAGATTACCAACATTGTCACGCAGATTGCTTAAAAAATCTGAGTTTATTCTCATTTTAGCGTACATGGCCGATATTTTCGATGCTCTTAATCATCTCAATCGACAGATGCAGGGCGGTGGAGTCAACATCATCGAAGCGAAGCTTTTTTAAAAGCTACCTTTATGAAACAAATGTTTTATTCAATCAAATTGCGGATTTGAGCATTGGCGAAACTGAAGGTATCAGAATAATTACAAAACACGCGTCAAAGTTGTCGTGTGTGAGTCTGGCCAATCATGAAATAGCTGTGTCGTCATTTGAACCTGTGCAGTTGCTCTTGAGAAAAAATGCGCTCGGCTACACAGTCGGCAGTTCTCGAATCGATCTCACGGTACTTTGATGGCTACGTCACAGTGACCTAGCCTCAGCGCCGTCTCAAGTCGGACAAAAAGTCTAACCAGAATTCACTGTTTCAAGTCAGCCGCCTGCAGCCGGCTGCAGCGCTGCATGAAGACAGGTCATGTCGAACGCACCTTTTGTCTTTTGCACCGTTCCCCACTCATCTTCTACGTAAGTTCGCATGCTGCACTTTTTTCAGGCAGTGATCTTCGCGCTCTGATGAATTGCATGTTAAACAAACTATATTTTTAATTTGTAGTTTTTTTCTTCAAATTTCCTTTACAACATCCGGAAGATCAGGAGATACCTGTCTGAGCACTCCACCCAGCTGCTGGTCCAGGCACTTGTCCTCTCCAAGTTGGACTACTGCAACTCGCTGCTCGCCGGGCTCCCAGCATGCGCAACCCGCCCTCTCCAGAGGATTCAGAACGCAGCGGCCCGTCTGGTCTTCAACCTACCCAGACGCTCCCATGTTACCCCGCTCCTCGTCTCCCTTCACTGGCTGCCCGTCATGGCCCGTATCAGATTCAAGACCCTGGTACTGACCTTCCGAGCGGTGAATGGGACTGCACCCGACTACATCAAGTCTCTCCTCCAGCCCTACACCCCCTCCCGCCACCTTCGGTCCTCCTCTGACAACCGTCTGGTGGTCCCACCGCTCAAGACCGCCCGGTCCCAACACAAGCTCTTCCCCTGTCTGGCCCCCCAGTGGTGGAATCAACTCCCCACCTCCATCAGAGACACTGACTGTCTCCCCACCTTCAAGAATAGGCTCAAGACACACTTGTTCCGGGAATACAACGGTACCTAGGAAAGATCTGCTAGACATGATGTTAGTTTCTCCCAGGATCAGAACGACTCTTACTTAGAGACCTGCTGCTCTTGCTGGTTAGCTGTAACTGATTAAACTGTTGTTTGCTCTTCCACAGGTACACTCGTGAACTTTTAAGGTTCATGTTGTTCAATTGTAACTTGTTTAACTCCATGCTCTTATGATTCTTCCCTTTGGCACTTATTGTTGGTTTTTTCACAATGTACGATCCATGTTTGACTACTTGCAATGTTGGGGATATCTCGTTGTTATGATCAGTGACCTATGCACTATTGTAAAGCTCTCTCTTGGAAGTCGCTTTGGATAAAAGCGTCTGCTTAATGAATAAATGTAAATGTAAATGTAAATTTCGATTAGTCGATTTTCAGACTGTTACGGTCGTCGTTCGTCTAGGTGAACAAATAAGGCTAAACACAGCGCTAACAGCGGCGGGCCCCGACCGGTGGTAAAAGTAAGGAGAGGTCTCTTACCCGCTTGCCAAGTACAGGCTACTCCCTCCCCCGTCTCCTGGACAGCCCACGCAGCCGTCGGTTTGGCGGACAGCTCGCACGCGGTTGGTCGTCGTTTAAGTTGGTGGATATCCAGTGCAAGGCGCGGTGGCACACCAAGAGAGTGTGGGTGGTAGGACGTTGGGGACAACCGGTCGATCGCAAGGTGGAGGTAGCTATGACCACTTCGGAGGTTCCCCCTTGCTACCGCCATCCGGGAGTTTAAAAACAATAAACCCCTCCCCTTAATCAGCGGGTCTCCAATCGGGAGTGTATCACTCCCCTTCCCCAATCACCACCAGGTGCAAGGCCGCCGCGCCACTAGTGTTATATTAAAAGTTACCCTAGAGAAAGGCCTCTAAACCTCCTCTCTCACCCTGCCACTAGGCGTGCGCATAACAGTCCTCCCCCCCTCAAGAGAAAAGGACAACCCAAAATAATCCCAAAACACCAATTTTTTTTCCTTTTCGTATTTTCACTCCCCTAACTCTAGGAGTCCACTAAAAACATGTCACAATACACAATGATCGTCAGTAGTAGTAGTAGTATTAGTCTACCACAGTCCGGGTAAAAATCACGTCCGATAAGTCTGGGGATCCCAGAAACCATGGCCAAGGGAGTTCTATCTCCACCTCAACCACCGTCATCAATGGGCATCACCACCGGATCCCTGAACAACGCCGGGTAGGCCCATACCATAGCACAATAGGCACCTCCCACGTTCAGGACATCACGTCTCGCCGACAAAAGACAAAGCATTGCCACATCCCAGTCCTTGGGGCACTCCACACCAAATATCTGCATTGGCAAGGTCGGATGGCCCCTCTCACGAGCCCCCTGTAACTCGGGATGATAAGCCGAGGACAGTACCTGTGTGATCCCAAGCTCACACATGACCTTCTGGAACACTCCAGAGGTGAACCTGGTCGCTCTATCTGCCTGAACCTCTTTGGGCAGCCCCACAAGCGAAAAAGACTGCAGCCGCGACTCCCTGATCATCGGCGCCCAGATGTTGTGTATGGGGACCGCTTCTGGAAACCGCTTGGCCACATCCTCACTGGTCACCAAATAGTCCGGCTCTTTCCTGGTTCGGGGCAGAGGGCCAACCCCCTCTGCGATCACCCGACCTTCGTTAACCAAACGCTCCCGGGAGATGGTGGTATCCCGTACTGGAGCCAGAGAAGGATAAGGGTCTTCCTTTACTGAACACAGATGCTCACACCCCACAGCCTGAGCAAACACTGTGTCCGCAAGACTGACCAGGTCCCCCTCCTCAGCAGAGGGCGAAACCCCCGGCCTCTTCTCAACCAGAGGTGGCACTTGACCAGCTTGGGCTTCCGCTTTCCGGGTCTGAATCACCACCTCCGGATGTTCTGGCACCAGCGGCGGCACATCTGGGACTTCCAGTGGAGTGAAAACCACAACAGGGGTCACACCTACTTGGAAACCTGCCAAATCCTTGCCTAATAAAAGGCTAGTGCCTGGAACGGGCAGCGTGGGCACCACACCCACAGTCATTTCTCCAGTCACTACCTCAGGACGCTCTCGCACCAGCGGAGGCCCTTTAGCTTCGGGCCAGTCACCCTCCCGAGCCACGACCTCGAAAGCCTCAAAAAGGGTATCCACATCCTCCTCTAAGAATACTGGCATCGGAGGTAGGGCGGAACGGACATCAAAACGGGGCTCCAAAGGCCCCCCCCCACGGTTGGCCTTCAACCGGGCCAACTCCAACTGGGCCGACAGATTCCTCTGCCGCTCCTCCCTCTCTGCCTGAAGGTTCTTGTCTCGCTCCTCCACAGCCCACAACACCTCCAACTCCAGCGCTTCAATCAGGAGTTCAGCCAGTGCGGGTTTCAGGGTACCTTCTGGCACCTCTACCTCTTGCTCTGCCGCAAACTGCAACATCTGAGCTTCTGTAAGCTGTTGGAGCATTCGGCGGGAGTGCAACGCCATCCACCCCACCAGATCATCTCCCTGACAGTCACTAAACATGACAGCGGTAAATAGCCAAAAACGTCAACACCACACTGGCTAGCTTACAGCTACCAGCTCCAGTTCACCATGCACAGCCACTGCTGTCAACAAACCAACAATCCAGCTAGGCTACCAACACTAGCTAACACTCGTCTCACAGCTCCTACGCAAAGTAGATCCGCTACCTACGACAAGCCCAACACAACAAACAGCTGTCGCTAACACAACGCACTCCGTCACTCAAACGCCCTCCCTGCTAGCTAATATAATTAGCCCTAACAGTTCGGCATTACGTTTCGGACGAGCCCCCAATTGTTACGGTCGTCGTTCGTCTAGGTGAACAAATAAGGCTAAACACAGCGCTAACAGCGGCGGGCCCCGACCGGTGGTAAAAGTAAGGAGAGGTCTCTTACCCGCTTGCCAAGTACAGGCTACTCCCTCCCCCGTCTCCTGGACAGCCCACGCAGCCGTCGGTTTGGCGGACAGCTCGCACGCGGTTGGTCGTCGTTTAAGTTGGTGGATATCCAGTGCAAGGCGCGGTGGCACACCAAGAGAGTGTGGGTGGTAGGACGTTGGGGACAACCGGTCGATCGCAAGGTGGAGGTAGCTATGACCACTTCGGAGGTTCCCCCTTGCTACCGCCATCCGGGAGTTTAAAAACAATAAACCCCTCCCCTTAATCAGCGGGTCTCCAATCGGGAGTGTATCACTCCCCTTCCCCAATCACCACCAGGTGCAAGGCCGCCGCGCCACTAGTGTTATATTAAAAGTTACCCTAGAGAAAGGCCTCTAAACCTCCTCTCTCACCCTGCCACTAGGCGTGCGCATAACACAGACGTTTTGGTCGACCAAAGAAAATCTTAGTCGGGGACGGTTGTACTCCATTCAGTTTAATACACAGTACCACCACAATGGCCGCGCATCCGGGTTATCGCCCAGAACGTGACGTTGTTGAAAACCCTCTATATCGCTGCCATCTTGGCTTCTCCTAAAAAAGTGCTTTCCGCACCTAACCGCGGTAAACAATGACGACATCACGTGAAATTAGGCAGTTCCATCAACGGTTACTTGGAATGCAAATGTAGTCAGGGCTAGGGTTGCAAAGGGGCGGAAAGTTTCCGGTAAATTTCCGGAAAGTTTCCACGGGAATTTTGGCTCGGGAATTTTGGGAATTTTGAAAACAAAAATCAGCCAACGTTTTTTGGCAAAAGCATATAACGGGGAACTTAAATGTAGTTGAGAACAAGTCTATGCACGCCTAGCTCAGCTGGACCCTGAATGCAGCTGGTTGTCTGCCAGAAACATAAACGTAAACATAAAACGTTCTGTTGTTTTTGAACGTTTTTGTCATCAGTGTTGCGTCTGAACGTTTCAACCCTATGCCTGGCAAGTGTGAGAGCGCCGAATTGCGTAGAGGCCAAGAGTGGTATTGCAAACAGATAGAGATTTCAATTATAGCTTGCAACATATTGAAATACATTTTTGGAGCTGTGAACTTAGTTAAACATTTTGAATTATGAACTATGAACTGAACTAGTTCATTTTAAAATTTGTGAACTATGAACTGAACTAGTTCATGTAGAAAGTGAACTTTCCCAACCCTGTTTGTCATTACCTAGCCTATTGATTACTTGGTAATCTGAAGCCATGTTCATTTTAATACCAAGTCTATTTGGTACCAAAATGTCCAAAAAGTCAAAAATTACATTTTTAAAAGTTGTATTATAAATGTTTGCATGCATGTCTGCTTATGACAAGGTAAATACAGTTAAATTACCCCTATATTTCCAGTTTATTCCCGTTAATTCCCGTTTATTCCCGTTTATTCCCGTTAATAACCGTAAATTCCCGTAAATTCCCGTGGAAAGTTTCCAACTTTGAATATTCCCGGAATTTTGCAACCCTAGTCAGGGCTCTGAGAAAACCGCTTTGTTACTTTCGTCCCACGTTACTTTCGCCCCGGTTCTCCCCTACAGTAGGCTAGGCTAGTGTTGTAGGGGTGTACTAGCCAGTGAACTAGCCAAATACATTTTAATTTTTTATGATGTAGGCCAAAAATGAGCTTCCCGTCTTTGAAAGACCAGCAGCCGCCACTGACAAAAATTATTTAGGGGGAAATGGCTAATTCAAAAGAAGTTTGCTGGAAGTGAACATTGACAGTAACAATGCCAAATGCGACCAGATATCCTACAACTAATAAGCCCAACAACTCCCCCCACCTGTCACTAAGGATGATCCTTGACGTTTTCCTTCCAGAGGTCAACTGTTCCTCATCTAGACACAATATTTTATCCTTTCTGGCACTATGCACTTTATAGTGTACTAGACCTGCTGACATTTTAAAGTTACTTATGTGATGCCTTCAGTTGTATTTAGTATTATTTTATTCTTCCATTTTTTTGTCTGTCCTTTTTAATAATGATGTTATGTCCACTCTACTGTCCTGTCTGCATTATTGAATGTATCTGTTTTCAAGCTCTTGGTGCAGAACAAATTCCCCTCGGGGCAATAAAGGTTTTCATTCATTCATATCAAAATTTGAATATCAAATTTCCATAAAGAATACTCACGACACTCTTTTCATAATCCAGCAGAAAGCTTTTCATCATCTTGGAATCATGTTTGAATATGTATGAGGTGAACAACTTTAACACACAATTTGCACCAGAGATTTCAAAGAAATTCCTTTATTTTGCAAGGTTAACGTTCCGGTATTCTCTTAACTCTGATATTTCACTATTATGGTTAATTAGTTGGTCTACTACTGGGCAAGTTTCAACAGAGCAAGTCAGACAATTATAACCCTGGACACATAAGTTTACAATAGTACCTCCTGTCTGTACAGGTGCAGGAAAGCAGAACTAAAAAAACACTCAAAAGAACTGTTCCCAAAATTGTCTCTATCTCACTATGGAAGAAGGCATGCCACTAACATTCTATATAAGGAAATTAAATCTCATCTGGGTGGTAAAAATAGTCCCATACAGGTAGCAAACTTAGACCAACGCAGTCTTGTCTAGTCAGTGTGTCAATGAACATGTCTGTTCATGTGCAGAGCCACATACTGTGTACTGTGCTGTTAGTGTAAGCACCAAGGCCAATATTACTAACCCTGAAGTTGGAGAGCACTGAATCATACACAGTCTTCATACATAGTGGAATTCCTGACTATCTACATAGCAGATTAAGCATCAGCTAGAGCAATAGCAATGTTGTTGTGTCAAACCTAGGTATGTGGCAAAAACACAACTTTTTTTCATTATTTCTTTCTTTCTCTCTCTAGGCGTTATACTTTTTTAGCAAGTCACTCTGCCAGTGCCTCTTGCGATCAGGGAAGGCTTTGGGCACACGGATCTTCTTAAAGTCCTCAATACACTTCTTCAGGTCCTTCTCCATCATCTTCCGCTCCTCCTCTTCGTTTTCTCTCAGGGGGCCTCCGTTTTCCTTGGCGGTGGAACGGGGCAGGGTCTTCAGGGCAAGGGTCGTAGGTCGCTGAGGGCTGAGATCCGGGAGAGGCGGTGATGGAGGAGGGGGGGTGGAAGTGGATGATGGTTTAGAAGAGGGGGGGCAATGGTAGGACTGGGGGGGGAGGAGGAGGCAGGTCGGGAGTGTCAGGGGCAAGGGGTGTAGATGGACGAGGTGGAGTGTCAAGTGGAGGGCCTTGTCTCAGGTCCAAGCTGGTGTTGGTCTCTGGTTGACTATATGCTTTCCGGGGTAATGGGACTGTGGTGGGTGTAGTCTTCAGATGGGCAATAGCTGGAAGGTCAGAGGTCATGGGTTTCAGAAACACAGGGCTTCCACCTGAGGAGAGAGAACGAAAATAGCAGAAATACAGAGGTAGAGGCAGAAACAGAAAGAAGTCTGCATGAATATTGAGTTGAGCCAAATGAACACCACAGGAATCTGCTATGTATTTATAACCGCAATCTAACCATCCATTGAAAGAGGGAGAGACACATAAAACAAGAGGCCCTAACTATGTCATATTTAGTTCACTTTTTTGTTTCTACAAAACAGCGAAAAAGAGACAAAGAACTCCACATAGAATACTTGATACCTTTCTGTCTTTATTCTGTTTTAGTCAAAGTCTCTCTTGCTCTAACATACATTTTTTATGAGTTAAGTCTGCTTTATTGGCATTCATTAATTTTTAAGCTAAACATTGTTGCCAAACAGTTGATAGCTATTTCAAAGATGTAAGATAAGATACTTCCTATTTAGTTTAATTGTATTTAATTAATTTCTGCAAAACAATAGTCCTACAGATAATAATGGATTGCTTTCTGTCTTTTTGTGTGGTTTAATGTTTGTTAGAGGCGTTGCAGGCAGGGAGACTAGCTCTTCACTGGCCTTCACTGAAATCTGAGGTAAACTCACCCTGGGAGACCAAGTAGAGGAACAGAGGGATGTAGAGTAAGGAGGTTAAGTGGGTGGAAGCGGCACTAGAGGTAGCGAAAAGTAAAAGAGGGTGTGAAGAGGAAAGGAGAGGTTGCAAAAGCAACATCAGGAGAAAGTAATACACTCTCCTGCACTCTCTATATAGGCAAGCCTGCCTCTCATTTGCCTTACAAGGAACACTCATGCCAGGTTGCATTAGCTGGTGTTGACAGCTTCCAATGCATGCACACACTCCTGCTCTCCACAGGGCCACACGGAATCACAACGGATCACACAGGCTCTCACACGGACATTGACAGACACACACATGCACACACACATACACACACACACTGCCTGTGTGCTCCCTTCTCCAGCAGGGCTCATCGTCAAGCTTATATAACTGGTAAAGCTGCTTGTGCCAAATGGAGGCAGCACTGAATATTCTGCAGTACTCTGTGCCTCTGCATGCATAGCTGATGTTTGTGTGTCTGTTTGCAAGTGTTTGTGAATGCGTGTTTGCTTTTAAGTGAAAGAAAAAAAACCCTAACCCTAAGGAAGGAGTGGAAGAAGAAGGTGAATGCAAGAGTAGGGTGGCTCTATGTGACACAAACATTTTCTTTTGTGTGTGTATCAACATTTAGAGTTTTGTGTGATTGTAAACTCAATATACATGTGTTTAAGTAATGTGTTAGCCTGTGAAATGTGTGTTGTAAGTGAACGTGGGAGTGTGTCGGCTTATGAGTGAAAAAGAGGAATAATCCACAGGGGGATGGGCAGGCATGCCTCTGTCTTCCGTCCCTCTATACTTATATCCCTCTAACATCCAGGCTTATAGAGAAAAAAAAGGAAACACATTCACTCCATCTCCCCCACTGTCATCCCAGAGGGGAAGAAAAGCATTATGTAGCTCTCGTTTCTCTCCTTTTCTTTGACTCTTTCTCTCATAACATATAGTGAGTCCCAATACCGCGATTCACAAAAATACACTTAACACACACCTGCATTATGTTCTTTCTGCCTGTAGGTAATACTGAATGAAAGATCTATATATATATATACACTTTAATGGTCTTAGGTTTACTGGAGTGATTTACTGGGTACCCACCCAAAAGCCATGTTACTGGGGCGACCTACCTACAGTAAACCCACACTCCATGGCAATGACTGAATGGATAGTTCAGTCACACACCAATATAATTCCCAGTGAATTACATTAAGGTGCCGTATATCCTGTTTCCTCTTTCCTTGTTCTATTTAAATTGGTAGATTTCGGTTTTCATCCCAACTAGTCCACCTAGTCACAGTAGCCTATTGGAGACGTGTTCTATACGCAAGAATTGAAACCAGAAATGTTAAGAACCAGATATTACTCCATGGGCTCAATGGAAGAACCCATCTGGAATCCAACACTAAGAGTCACCCCAAGGGTCTTCAGGTGATCTTAGTCTCTCATTTTGTGTTGATGACTGATTGCTAGTGTGGTGCCTTGAACACAGGGAGCGCCCCTCTCATCTCCATAGCAACGCCATAATCCTACTTGAGAGACATAGCATTACAAATGCAGAGTGGTTAACAGATTTGAGACGGCGTCAGAGACAAAGGTGTGCTATATAATAACATTCCAAATAAAGCATTACTGCAGTTGTACACAGTCACACAAACACATCATCTTTAAGAGGTGGATTTAAAAGAAGAGATTAAAATGTTGAAAGTGAGACAGAAAGAGTAAGCGGATAGGTTCGCTCTTTTATTTCTCTAAGGTGAGTGAAAGGGATTTAAATGTTACCTTGCCTCTTTAAGTCTGGAGGATGTATTGGGGGGAGGGGGGGTATGATGGAGGGATGGAAATATGCCTGACCAATGGGGATTATTTCTCTGTGCCACTCGTAAACCCACACACTCCCATGCTCACACAACACACACAATACCACCTTAACACACTCATCAAACATGCATAATATACACACACACACACATTGGAAAACCGTTACATTTAGCCACCCTACTTACAAATTCTCCCTCTCTTTCTTCTACACCTCTACGTCTTTTTCTCCTCTCTCCATGCAACCCACACCCATCCTTTCCTCTCCACTGTTAAGGCACCGTCCCACCATAACGTTCTGGTCGACCTTCTATGACTTTAGAGGAAACGTTGGTAATCGTCCATGGTATATCGCCAGAAGAGCGTTGTGTGGACGCTGGTAATCGTTGGTGATCGGCGGAGAACTCTGGTACAAAAAGAACGTTTTTAACATGCACAAAAGTTCTCATGGAGACCAGTGTTCTTCAACGTTTAATTGTAAACGCTAGATAACGCTGACTATCGTTACCCTAGCGTTACTTGGTTGTTATTTATCGTTTGCGCTATAGTGAACAACTCACTCGCTAGTAGCAGAAGCCCCCCTCGCACCCTTATGTAGTCTAGGCGGCATGACGTTTGCTGTTCAGAACAACTGAATCCACTGATTTTCCAGTGTTTTATACCCGTTTGACCATATAACCCACACGCCAGCAAAACACTACTCCGTCGTTATTCACACGTTAGTCACACGCTCAACACGCTCGTCTAACTTTGACTAATCGTTTGTTGCGCGCTAGGTACATGTCGTTGCGCCAGTGACACATCACCACACTAATAGTTTTCAGACTTGTCTTACTTGGTCGCTGTTACACGCTCCTCATGCTAGTCATACGTCAGTCCCACGCTAGTCACACGCCTGATGTGTCCACCTCGCTCTAGAACGCTCGAAATTAAACGATTAGAACGCTCAGAAAACATTGACTAGGACGTTATGGTGTGACGGGGCCTTGACCACACATTTGTTTCCCTCTGCCAGTTGGAAAATTGGTTAACTGTGTCTTGAAGCCTAAGAGATTGTAAGAGAATGTAACTAATTCTTGTTTCAATGATTTTACAATTCACAATACCTAAAAGATATAGGCTACAGGTGCTTGTCATATAATTAGAATATTCTTAATTTATAATGCACACAGTGCCAACCTGGTTTAAGGACCATGGTATCTCTATTCTTAATTGGCCAGCAAACTCGCCTGACGTGTCGCCTGAAGAGGAAGATGGGGGAGATGGGATTTTCATTAGTTGTCAGTTATAATCATCAAAATTTTAAAAAAGAAACATTTGAATATCATGTGTAATGAATGAATATAAAATACACTTTTCACTTTTTGAATGGAATTAGTGAAATAATTAAACTTTTTGATGATATTCTAATAATATGACAAGCACCTGTATTAATTCATTGAAATTCCCCTCCTTTTTGTTTATCCCCCCCCCCAACTTCTCCCACAGACTCTTTTCTGAGACTCTTCTTTACCTTCTCAACCCTTCTCCGACGGTACTCCTCTCAACGTTATAACCCTGCTTATATACATTGATGTGTATGTGGTCGTGTGTGTGTATGCACATGAGGCTGTGAGAACACGTTTGTACGTGTGTATGTGCTGCCACGCGTGTGTATTGGTGTTCCAGGGCGGTGAAAAACTGAGGACAAGCCTTCCAGTCCAGATTACTCTAAATTAATAAGATTAGAGCCACAATCCCAGATGGTGGAGGTGAAACTAAGCCCAGCCCTTGTATCCATACAAACACAAACACACACTACTACTCCCCAGCTCTCAGCGCTCACTCTCACTGCATACAAACACAGACATACACTCAGAGAGAGATCTTATAAAATGCAGTGCATGATTCACAAGAGATTGAGAGAAGTGGGTTTCGGCTATTTTCCTCGATTTTTGTATCCTTCCCTCTCTTGCTCTGCACGCCCCTTGTCCTACCCTTACCCAATCTTTCTGCTTTTCTCCCCTCTCTCCCACCTTCCTCCTTCCGCCCACCGCCTGTGTATATTGCCTACTTCTGAACACTGTAATCACAGCGCTAATGGAGGCACTGCAATTATCGTCCAGCACTTTCCATTATGAAATGGCTTCTTGGCGACAGCCACATCAGAACACAGAGAAACAGAGAGAACAGCAGGGGTGATGGTGGGGAAGGTGATAAAGAGAGGAAATGAGAGAGAGACACATGGACAGAAGAGAAGGTGTAAAAAAACCTTTGACCTCTTATTATGGTGTGACAGCTCAAAAACCTTAACCACAAGAGACTTGAATGAGTGTGTGTGTGTGTGTGTGTAAACTTGTCCGTGCCAGGTTACAGAAGCGCAGTTCTTGGTTTACTATAAATAACTGAATGCACAATGCAACAGAGCCCCAAGCCTTAACTACTCCACAGCACTGTGAGTGGACGTTCAGACATGCCAGTCAGGCTATAGTTAAAACACACATATGTACACACACACACACTCAAACACTCACATACTGATATGAACACCCAAATGCAAACACACCCTCTCTCTCAAGCTCACGCACACTCACACATACACACTCTGTCACAGCTGCAATCAACATGTAGGGATGCACAGATACACACATGCATGTCCATGAATATATGTACACACACAGAAGGAAGTTTCCCATTATGCTGGTCTGTTCAACCCAAGGCTGTTCCTACTAAGTGCTCCATCAAACAGCTGGTGCTGGAAGGGATGGATACCCGGGGATGGTAGGATGGTGGTGGGGATGGCAAGAGGGTTGAAGGAGGAAAAAACGGTAGGACAGGAGGGTGTGGTTGGGAGGGCAAGATAGTGGGTGTGGGAGAGCAGGAGGGTGCAGTTAGGTGGGCCATTGTCCCCAATGTTTTAAGGGCCATTTTACAAAGTAGCTTTAAACATTTGGCTGTAAAACAGATAAAAAATGGAAGAGAGAGCAAGTGCGTGCTCATGTGTATGTGTGCATGTGTGTGTGATTGAGTGATTGTCTGTGTGCATGTGCATGTGTGTCTAAAGAGACAGTAAGTGCTTGTTAAGCACATCAGGGAACCAGAGTGTGTGCTTCATTACCCCTCAGTGACTGCTAACCAGCCATCTGACCCCGGGTCCTTACAACCACACACTGCAAACCAGAGCCACATGCACACACACACAAACCACAGACCCTGCACCAACCCCAAGCACCCAGCAATATGTAATCTGTCATCATGCATCCATCTTTGTACCACAACCACCAAACCACAGATCCACGGCTGTCTCCAACTACAACCCCTCAAACAAATTCACTTATTATATCAAACCATGAACTTGCAGAATGCAAGAATGCAGAGCCAGTAATTACCACCGGTAATGCTTACGTGCACAGGTATCAAAATGATATGTTTATCATATGGCAACCCAAGCACACAGGTAGGAGGAAGCCCATCGCAGCACACCTGAATAGCACCATGAACAGCACCCTGAGCAGCAACGAATATGCTCCCAGGGTTAGGTGATCGGCCGTCAATGCTAAAGCTTTCCCATCCTTGAATGGAGACACAGCTGTGCTTTTTCAGCTAATGACCAAACTAGCTCAAATGGAGCTCCATGCAAGAGTTCGGTGTGGTTAAGCAAACAGAACATTGTGAGAGTAGAATGACAGAGGGAGGGTAGAGGGTTTTGAGATCTCCAACGTGTTATATACACTACCCGGGAAGTAGGCCTAATAGCAGATAACTATTTTTATGGACAACAGCTCATGAATGTTGAACACACTACACTACAAAACACTACATACTGATATTGATAATTGTGAATAAATTCAGGCAAGTTCAAATAGTTTCTCTGTGCCCTGTATCATTTCTCCTAGAGCGTTCCTAGAGATAACAGCCATTCTTGAGTTGTTATTATTTGACATAATATTCTATAGCTTAGAACAGAAAGAATTGGAGAGTGCTACATACAGATAATAGTTTGGTATAAGGGGACTTGTGAAGCATTGTTCTTTGGATTCTTCATCTCCTGAGGTCTTCTCCTCAGTTCTGGGTTGTCCTACTCCTTCTCCTTCCTCACTTTCTCTTTACAATAATCATGATATCGTCTCCATTCCCCTGTCACCGGTGCAACTACTCTCATCCAATCAACTGTCTGTCCGTCTGCATTTAAACCCTCACCTGTCCGCTGTTCAGGGTGGTATTCCAGGTAGCAGTTTTAACAAACTCTGAGCCTAACCCTGAACTCAGAGTTGATTTACTCTAAAATGGGAAATTCTCGGTTCCAGAAAAGCTGATTTGAATTTGTTAACTCAACTCGGAGTACGTCAACTCTGAGTTAAGCGCAGGCATGATAACTATTAAAAGCCAACATCAATGGAGCTCGGATACGAGGATGATGGAGGTGGGGAGTTGATTCCACCATTGGGGGGCCAGACAGGAGAAGAGCTTGTGTTGGGACCAGGCGCTCTTGAGCGGTCGGACCAACAGACGGTTGTCAGAAGAGCTTGGGTTGGGAGCGGGTGCTCTTGAGAGGTGGGACCGTAGGTGGCGGGTGGGGGTGTAAGGCTGGAGGACAGACTTGATGTAGTCGGGTGCAGTCCCGTTCACCGCTCGGAAGGTCAGTAGCAGGGTCTTGAATCTGATACGGGCCGTGATGGGAAGACAGATGAGGGGCGGGGTAACATGGGAGCGTCTGGGTAGATTGAAGACCAGACATGTTGCCGATGTACCTGGCCGATATGGTGACGCGCAAATTAGTTCAAGTTCAAGTCTTTTATTGTCAGGTGCACAGAACAACACAAGGTCACACTAGGAACTGAAATTAAGCGCACGCGAAGCAAATGTTTAAGTTACTCCAGATAGCACACATACGTCTTGCCGACGTCGGATCAAAACGTTGTGTTCTATTCATAAGGTCAGATAAGCATTGGCAAATGATCATATTTTTTCTCATCTCTGTGCTCTATTTCAAACGTCGCAGATACAGTACGTCGACTCATTACTGACTTTCAGGAAGAACTTTCTATGCTCAGTCTGTGTTGTATTGCAAGCATATCTCGAGCTAGAGACTCGCGAGTCAGAGGCACTCACTTTTTAAACCGTCATTTATCTTCACATAGAACGAGCAGTATCATTCGTTATTAGGTAAGTAGCCTAGATGGAAGTAGAAAAATATCAAAATGTTTTGCGATAAGTAGCCTGCCTACAACAATGTGTAAAGTTACTGTAATGAGCTAGGTTTGAGTGAACTATAGGCTACAGAACTAGCGCAAAGGGACCCCAACCGGCTAGGCTAGCTCGACACACTGGTCAGACATTTCACAAAAATGTAGTTAGCTAATAGAGAAAAATAAATATATACATGTTATGTCAAAGCGTATTGTAATAAGTAACCTAGGCCTACTTACACATAGGCTAATACATTCTGGTTTAACAGTGATATGTCAGATTTTCTTTTCTTCAAATTTTGTCAGTTAGCTACTGTAACCAAAGGAGTCGAGACAGTCAGAGGCAGTGTTGCCAGGTCCGCGGTTCTCCCGCGGAATTGGGCTACTTTTGAAGTTTTGTCCGCTGGTTCGGGTAGACCTATTTTGCATGCAAATTACATGAATATCTTTAAATAAAAATCCACATTTTAAATTAAATAATTGATTTATACCCAAATCCTACCAAACTAACTCCAGATCAGCACGTACACACATGGACATGGGACACGCCCACAGACACACGACATGGGACACCCCCACATACATATAATGTTCTCAGTCTACCGCTCAATCCCACTCTGGTCTGGTAGTTAGTGTAGCTAGCTAGCTAGCAACCCCTGGAGAAACATGACACCCGGTAAGTGGGCTAAATACAGGAAGAAATATACGAAAGAATGGGAAAGTGAATTAAAGAATGGATAGAACGTGTGGCTGGGGATGATACCAAAGCTTTTTGTCGATACTGCAAAACCGAGATTCGTGCACACCACAGTGATCTCCAAAACCACAGTAAAACGGAGAAACACATTCGAAATGCTGCTCCGTTCTCCAGTTGTCCAGTGCGTACATTGTTTGACAGTGGCATAACCACAGTGAAAATTGACCGCTCTGTCAAGTTAGCTGAGCTTAAAATGGCAGCGCACATTGCTTGCCATTCAAGCATTTTGACTGTGGATCACCTGGAAGAGCTTGTTGGTGAAATTGCACAAAAGGACATCAAACAGCACAGGACAAAAAGCTCTGCACTCGTTATCGGCCCAGACATGCAGCACCAGCTTCTAAAGGATATAGGGGTAGAATTGTATTCTTTAGTTATCGATGAAAGTACCGACGTAGGCATGCAAAAACAGCTGGAGAGAGATGGCGGAGATGCCAATTCAATAACAGAAGCATTGCTGATTTTTTTGCAAGAATGCAAGCTGTCCAAAACGATGCATCGGGCTCGCAACCGATGGATGCAATACTATGCGAGGCAAGAACCATTCACTTCTCACAAAATTTCAAGAGCACAACCCCAACGTCGTGTTTGTGAAATGTGTGTGTCACTCGATTCAGCTGTGCTCCTCATATGCAATGCGTGTGTTGCCGAAAAATTTAGAATACCAGATTTCGCAAAGTTATGCGTGGTTTTCACACAGTACTCTCCGCCAGCAAAACTACAAGCAACTCTATGAAACGATTAACGTTGGAGAAGCTCCATTAAAAATCCTCTAACTTTCAGACACAATGTGGCTAGCTGTCAGCGCGTGCCTGAATCGGGTGCTCGACCAGTACGAAGAGCTCAGATTGCACTTCCAGTTGGCAAAAGACAAGGACCGAAGCTACAGTGCGGAGATTGTCTTCCAGATGTAAATCACAAATCCATGCAGGCTTTTCCACGAACTCATCTCGTTCTATCTGAGCCTGCTACGAAGAGTCACAAAAATCAGCACTGTGGTCGTGGCGAGATCGTAGCCTTTGACGGGGCCATTGAAACCAACCAGCTGCCTCTCTCCGCGGGTGATTATGGAATTCGGTTCCAGATGGAGCTGGAGAACGCAAATATACACGCACCAGCAGCAGAGAACGTCAAACAACGTTGCAAAGAATACCTGCTTGAATTTGCAAAGCAAATTAAACAATGTCTGCCTACCAACATGACGCAACTCCAGTCTCTCTGGGCCTTGAGTCCATCTACGGCGCTCAGTGTTCAGAAAAACCCCCAGCTAGCATCTCTGTCATTTCTCCACCTGTACACAGGAAACCTCGGCAAGCTTGATCAACAGTGGAGAGTGCTGGACACGCTTCAGTGGGAGAATACAGAAGACTGCAAAACCGAACAGTTCTGAATTGTAGTGAAAGATCACATGGATGCTGCCGATGACAAGGACTTTGCTGAGCTTGGACCCTTGCCCTCTCACTTCTGGCATTGCCATTCAGCAACGCAGCTGTGGAACGCAGAAACGAGAAACTTTCTTGTGCTCACAAGATACTTTCTGAGATCTTCTCAGACACAGATACTTGCAGGCGAGATGGAGGCTCGAAAACCACATTATTTGGTGGCCTGTGGATCACCAATAAAAACGCATATTGCTGCTGCCATCAACTGTGCCAGTGATACCCCGAGTCGAGATACAATTTGAAAACAAAAGCTATTTGTTATGAACAGTATTAAAGTTAGGACTGATAACGAGGAAGTTTAGCGATTGCGCCGGAGCTTATAACTGTATTTCCAGTTTTTTACATATGATGATATATGCACATTAATAAAGAAATATATTTGGTCACACTGTGTTCTGCAGTTATCTATAGGTAGGATATATGATATTATCCTGTAGCCTATTCCATGCAGTCAGGGCATCTCCTCTTCCTGCATAGTGGACGTGATGTTAAGACAGCACTGAATTTTTGAGTTAAGATTTGAGTTTGTGGATCAATTATCACTCAGTACAAGCGCAAATAACACTGCTGGATTTAATCTTCATGATAATGATGATATGGAGTGAAAAAAACGTGTGTGAGGAAAACAAAACATATAAATATTATGAGTAATCGTTCTTCCCACATTTACTTTCTGCAGTCTGACTACAGTACGGTCATCTGTGTCGCCAATTCCCACTGTCTCCAAAATGTGCGTAAGCGTGGGGGGCTGCACATTTTCCCGTCAAGTTTGTTTCTTATAAATCACAAACTTTGCGTGGGAAGTGGTGTATGCACATTTTCAGCCCCGTTTTGTGCGTACACTACGTTTATAAATGAGACCCTTGGTCAAGACGGGTGTATCCCTTAAGCCAAAACAGACGACACAACTTCAAAATTTACAAGCAAACTTGTCCTTATAAGTCATTTCCACGCATGAAAACAGCAGATCTAATGCATGCTTCTGTAGTGCGCACGAGAAAGTATCTCGTGAGCCCTTTAGGGGCTCCGTAATTTTAGGACCTAGGTGAAAGAACTGATTAGGGGGAAACTGCTTTTAATGCTGGCATACTAAACATTTGGTGTTACTTTGTAGATATTTCAATACATTTGGCAATGATAGCAATGCTGTTGGACTTTAAAAGCAGTGTATATGGTTTGGCATGGGCATATTTTGAGTTCTGATATTGGGCTGGTTTTTGGGCTAGTTTTATTGGCCATTGGGCTGGTTTTGGGCTGGTTTTGATTGGCCATTGTGCTGGTGTTGTCACACAGACCTGGCAACCCTGGTCTGAGGGCGGCAGAGACCAATGGAAGATGCGGAACTGTAGGCAAAGCTGTATATTTTTATGTTCTCTATTTTCTGTGTTGGAGTTCTTTTAAGAGCTTGATGGCATCAACATCCAGTCTGATAATAAAAGATAACTAACTTGAATTGTGTCTCTTCCTTATAATACCCACACAGAAAATCCAGGTTGAATTAAGTAGCTACTGCTAACCCATTGTATGTTCACTTGCTAAGTGACATTTCAGATTGGTTATAGATAGTGAAATATTTGCTGTCTGAGGCTACGTTTACACATAGCCGGGTATTTACAGAAACTAATATTTCTGCCCCTCCGTTTTCAAAAATAAGATCGTACACGATCGTTTTGAAAAATGTTTCTGTTTACATGAACCCGCATAAATACGCCAAACCTGTAGGCGGCAGTGTAACGAGAAGGATAAAGCAATGCAAACCAATCAGAAATCTCAACATTTTCGCCTCTGCTCCTCGATATAAAAATCAGTTGTATTTGTAAATACAAACAGGCCAAAAGGGTTTGCATTAACGCATAAATGAGCACTACCTTAACAGCATCCATGATTAGTAAGCAAACTAACTGTAAACATGACTCACATGACGTGATGCATTTTTTGTCGCATACTGTGACGTTTGAGAACCTAAAACTCTGTTTAACCTAGTGCATACGCAAACACAAAAGGAGTTTTCAGAAATCTCCACTTTGGCCGGAGTTTTTAGCTCCAAAAACTATTTTTCGCTGAAATCAACCCAAAATTATTGCTCGCGCGCAAGCATTAAGCGTGGAACTCCCTAACAAGCATCACATCAACCACATAATTTGCATGCATTAGAAGGGTGCTCACTGTGGTGGCGTATATGGGACCGGTTCTGGTGGGCCGGTCTGGATCAAAGTCCAGGACCTATTTTTACTCCCAGTCCGTCCCTGCATGACACAGACATGTACACAACATTTCAAGACAATTGGGTCAATATCTGATTTTAATGCATTTTTTGATTTTATAGAGACATATCCATGCTGCTGACATTATGCGTTCTTAAACTTTTTTGTTCCCCATGAGCAATAAAGCATACCAACTTTCAGACATCTTGGCCTGACGGTGTCAAAATGCCACCCTTTTGAAAGTGACAACTTTGAAGTGTGTTCTGTAAGGCCACCTGTGCTCATGCAGAGATCCATTCTTTAAAAGCTATGACTCAGGACTGGGAATGACATCACACCTGAGTTCAGGGTTGCCAGGTCCGGAAAAGATTTCCAGCCCAACGAGTGCTCAAAATCAACCCAAAACAATATAAGCTGATATAAGGAAGTACATCTACTTTCGGAAACAGTAGTCTACTATTTCACTCAAGCATTAGCACCATGACATTAGCCCGGGCAACACATACTACAGCGGCCTATGATGCATCTGTTTTCAATCGTTAAAATAAACATTCCTCACCCAAAAAAAATTGTTGTAGGATTTATTATGACATTAGATGAGAGAAGTAAACGATTTGTTGGTAAAATTATCATTACCTGTGGTTTCAAACCAGTGTAGCTCACTGCAACGCTGTAGCCTATGCGAGACACAATATTAGCTAACAAAAACATCTCCACAGCTGTTTAGGAAGTCAAACGGCGACAGAACATGTTCGGCACGCTTACTTTAATCAAAAGTCTTCCAATAGGTGAAACTATCTGACTACTAACCTGGACTTCATTGCCACTGCCTAAACTTTGTCAATCTGTCATGAAAATAATTACTTTCAGCCTAAACCGTACAACGTAACGTTAAATCGAATTCAACCAACGCAATCGCTACCAAGACGAACATAGCAGTAGTACTGTAGAATACAATTTATTTGTACAATTTACCAGGCCAGCTTCTCCACACAGGGCTACATCGCATTTTGCATTGTTAACTGACAATGACCAGTGAACGTTTTATGAATGAGCGATTTTCCACGAAATAAATGTCAAGCTTATTTAAGTTTTTGGGGGCATATTTTTAGTTAGCAGATAATAATAATAATAATTCATTTGATTTGTAACGCTCTCTTCATTCAAAAGAATCTCAGAGTGCCAGATGGCACAGTTTGAATCGCGATTTATGGAAGCAAATCAGTGCCATAATGTTTAGAATTTTGAAAGGCATCAAATACTTAATATTGAAATTTAAACAACATTGAATTCTCATCTGAATATATTTCAATGTAAAATAAAATTCAGGTATTAGATCCTCAACATTACATTGAAATATATTCAGTGAATTTCAATATTAAGTATTCGATGCCTTTTAAAATTCAGAACATTATGGCACTAATTTGCTTCCATAGCGATTCCATCTGAGATAGGTACTGCCAGTAATGTCGTTGTTGGAATAAACTTCAAAGGGGGTTCTTTATTAATGAATGAATAATATGAGTGGGATAAATGCCAGATTAGGTACATTTTTACACTGGTCTGCCAAATGTATTCTTTTTGATTCAATTATGAGGCTGCTGATCACCATTCCCTCATGCAGGGGAAATGAGAAGACAACTATTTCATTCTACACTTCACTTTTAGTATTTTGAGTTGTAAATGAGCAGCAAAAAAAAAGAAGCTTTTATATCTATGTAATCTTTATAAATAATAAGTATGCATTTTTATTAGAGATGGGCATAGATTTTTTTTTAAATCTAGATTAATCTCACTGTAATCTTGAAATTAATCTAGATTAACGCCGTTAACGCTGATCAGTAGATCAGTGGTTCCCAAACTGGGGTGCGCGCACCCCTAGTGGTGCACAGACTGACCACCGGGAGTCAGCGAGAGAATGTTTGTAATGGCGAGCATCATACATGTACATTTAAGCAAATCAAGACTTGCATGTACAGTAAGTAATGTCACATTAAAGAATGTTTTTAAACTCAAGCTTGTGTGGTGCGTCGCTGGCTTCAGTGCCACAGCCTAAACTTTATGTCAAAAGAAACATTCTAATTTCCGGCGGTTTCAAACATTCCCCTCAGTCAGTGAAGTTTGGCTTGCCACCGCAACTGGCTTGCTCGTAACAAATTTATTTTGAATGAGCCATTTCTCCCTAACTAGATGTCAAGCTTATTTACGTTTTGGGGGGCATATTTTCATTAAGCAGATGGTACTGTGTGAATCGTGATTCCATCTGAAATACTGCCGGTGACAACGTTGTTAGCTTGTTGCAAAGAGGGTTCTTAATGAATTATGCAATATGAGTAGAGCTAGGCTAAATGCTTGAAAAATGTCACTACAAGAGAAAAACGTAAGGGGACGGACCCACCTGCAACCGATGCAAGCAAGCACACCCTACAATTTCCCCAGAAATTGTACCCTCCCTAATTAAACATCTTCTTCAGCCTCTTGGTTTCTAAGGCAGCCCCTAGAACTGTATTGTCAGAAGTTGTGAAATTTGGCACACTCTTTGGGACCAGTCCCGTCATCAATTTCACCAAGTTTCATGTCTCCCATTCCAACCATCTAGCGCCACCAATGGGTCAAAGTTGAAGGTGTGTTTAGACAAGTAACTTTTTTACCATATGCCACATTTTCCAAAATGAGGTATCCTTGGATTCCCTGGATCAAGACGAGTTCAACGCACTCTATGAAATCATACCCAGTCATGTAGATTCTCCGCCATTTTGAATGTTAAGGAAAAGCTACTCCTCCTACAATTATTGTCAAATCTTCTTCAAAATTGCCACAGATGAACTTCAGACCAAGCCTCACAAAAGTTATCCCATGGCGTTTTGATTTTCGCAACCGTTTGTTAGTTACAGCAAATTCAATTGAGCAACTGATCTGCAAAAAGGGAAGTGAGGTCATATCTTAGCCAATCTTTGATCAATTGACTCCAAACTTGGTGTATGGACTCAGGACCCTCTTATTAAGAGGTCTGAGACCAGTAGCGGCTGGTGATTTTTTTTTGCGCAGTTGGGCGGCGCGCGGGGGGGGGGTCGTTACACAGAACGTTTTTTTTACATTAAATATATATGTATTAGCTATGTTGGATGCTGTCGTCCTCTCCTACTCTTTCTTCAATGCCTAACGAATCTATCTCTTGACCCTGTATTTATGCTTGAGCAGCACTGGTTGAAGCCTGAACATATTGTAAACAATGTTTGCATATGCAGGTAGCAACGCTAGTGCTAAATAATTATTTAGCTGGTCGGCTAGTAGGGCTCGTGAGACAGCTCACCAAAAGAACGATGGGGAAGCCACTTGTCTAGCAGATTAAGACGTGTTCGTAGGTACCTAGCGAAAAGTAGCCTCAACTTTCCTAGACTTAGCTACTGTACGATACTAATGCTGAAGGGTCGCTGATATTGCATAGCGTCGTTGCTAACGTGTGATGTTGTGACTGTGTGTGTAACACTGAAATACTCACTGAACAACCAGCTAACCAGCTCCGGTTAGCATACAGGCTTGAGGAGAAGCTACGAGTGTACGTCCCGTACGTCCCGTACGTCCCGTACGTCTCCTCCTTTGCTAGCTATGTTGCTCTCGTAGATACGTGATATTTATATGGGATGTGAGGGAATGATAAAGGTCTCTGATTCGACCAATAGTCCGGTAATAAACGATGTCATTGGTCAGGGGCGCAAACAAGTGCGCCCTGGGATCGCCCCTTTCAGCTGCAAATGAGAAGCTGTCCTTCTCAAATGTATGGTAAAAGTATGAGAGCTCCCATTGACTTCCATGAGGCCGGCGCCCCTCCATATACTATATTTGGTCACATTTAACTGGTTGTTGACAAGGACTTACGGTCTCCCACACACATTTAACGTGTTAACACAGTACATTTCTTATTTAAATAGTTTGGTATATCATATTTGTAAACGTTTTTTATTTATTTATTTTTAACGAAAAATTCTAGGAGGGGCGGCGCCCTTGCGCCCTCTATGGACGCACCGCCACTGTCTGAGACAGGTAGTGTAATTTAACCTCTAGCTAACTTGTGGTACCAGCCAAATTGATGTGGCCGCCATTTTGAATGAATATAACGTTTTTTTCGCTACCTCTCCTTTAAAGTTGTCCAATCTTCACCAAATTTGGCACAGATCGTCTACAGACCAAGCCTCACAAAAGGCCGTTTTTTTTTCTTTCTAAACCTTTTGACTGGAACAGCCAATCAAAGTCGTCAACCAAGCCACCATAAAAGAAGTGAGGTCATATCTCAGCACCTCTTTAGTGCATTGACACCAAATTGTGTATAGGGACTAGGGACCCTGTTCTAAAGAGGTCCAAAATAGGTCATGCCATTTCACCTCTTGGTGGCACTGCACAAAGCAAAACTTTGGCAGCAATTATCTTCAGCTCAAGCCTCACAAACTATTTCACATGGTTTTTGATTTTCAAAATATTTTTTACGGTAAAGATGATCAAAGTCGGCGATGAAGGTGCCAAAACAGGAAGTAAGACCATATCTCAGGAAAAAGTTGCTGAATTGACATCAAACTTGGAACAGGTGCTCGGGACCCTGTTCCAAAGAGGTCCACAAAGGTTGTGTCATCTAACCGCTAGGGGGCGATCCCATGTCTGACACATGTTAAATTGTGATACCAGCTGAATTGATGTGGCCGCCATTTTGAATGAATGAATACAACGTTTTTTCCCGACTCCTACAAAATGTTAGTCTGGGTGCCAGCCAAACTTCTCCCCGCCCAAAGTGATTTGGTCGGGAAAGTGGGTCTGGGGAGGCTCAGTCCGGAAATCACTATACCAAACAGGAGCTGTTCGGGCCAATCAAATTGTCAGGGCGGGCTTTATACGATGATGGACAAATGATCAACAGTAACATAACCAATCACGTCACAAAATAGCACTTGAGTTGAATTCGTTTTCAACAAACATGGCTACCTGGTGAAACTCTGGTGGAACTGCAACCAAATTCGATACAATGGGGCTTAATAGGAAGTGGACAGCCTCTCCGTAGACGCTCTGGCTATGCTCTGACCTAATCATAGACAACGCATAGCCTACGGGAAACAAATATTCGATCCTGGCAGATCGAATATTTGCATTTTTGCAGTGACATGACACCAAAAAAATTAAGACCCATCCAATCTGAATTTAAGACAATTTAATACTTGTCTTATTTGTAGGAAACGTTATTTAAGACTTTTTAATGACCCGCGGCCACCCTGTCCTTTACTGGTAACTGGGAATACAACTCTAGATTACATTACATTCCACAGTTCCTTATGCAGAATTCACATGCCATTCAATGAAAATCTCACTGTGTACAGCATCCATGCTCTGTTCAACAGGATCACAATGTGCAAATCGTTTTCTATTCATTATTCTCATCATTTCAGTGTAACTGAAAATTCCACACAAGCCTGTAAATAAAAGTAGTTTACATGGCGAGAGAACTACCAGTAGCTACCATACTTGGGCATCTCTGCATCCATCTCTGTGGCAGCAGTCAATGTCTCTTCATCATCTTAATCATCATCATCATCCTGTGATGAAAAACATTCTGTTGGGGGTTACTGATGATATTTACTTTGTATCATGTCAAATATGATTAAAACCAAAGTGACGTATAGGCTACAATCACAAGCAAAATATGCCTTACTTTTTGTAGTATGTTTTTATATTTAATATAGCATTTAACATGCTATTTTATAAAGTCTGCCACTATTTCACCAGTAAATTAACGGACAGTGTGGTGAAATGTTCAATGTATGGACTGGCTACTGTATTCAAATGTATGCATTGACTCGGCCACCAATTGTCTCCCACGCCAATTGTCTCTACGCTGCTTTAAAAACGTATGAACACTTCTATTTAAAGTGTGGTGAAGTAGGACAATGTTTCTTTGTTGCCAGGTGCCATGGTGCATCCTAGTATCGGAGCTCCATTGATGTTGGCTTTCAATAGTTCTCATGCCCCCGCTTAACTCAGAGTGGACGTACTGATTTTAATTGAACTAATTCAAATCAGCTTTTCTGGAACCGAAAAGTCTGTGATAAATCAACTCAGAGTTCAGGGTTAGGTTCACAGTTTGTTAAACCCGCTTTCTGGAATACCCCCCTGTTCATTGTTATCGTCCTCCTGTTTATTTAGTGTCTTGTTTCTGTTAGTGCCGATGCGGTATCGTGCTTTTCGTTGTTTCTGTTTTCATTATTAGTTCATGTTTAGTATAGGGGCGTTCTTGGTTAGGTAGATAGGACATTCTTTTGTTAATTGCTTTTATTTTGCACCGTTCATAGTTCCATTGTTCCCTGGGTCGTCTGTTTTGTAAGATAAGACAGGACCCATGCCCTCGTCCAACGGAGACTTTTTGTTCTGGTTGAAACCCTCATGTAAGGAAGACCTTATTTGTTTTTGTTTAGAACTGGAGAATACATGTGGAGGGGTGTTGTCCCCGGTTAAGCATGTGGTTGCTACAACCATCATACCATGTTGCCAGCCAAGCAACACACCCAAAAGTGCACATATAGCTGTACAACACTCAATGTGAGAAGGCTTGTTCCCATGTCTTTTTGCTGGAAATCCCAGTTTTGGTAATGTTTGCGGCTTTCCCGCTGCTCTAGGTTTTTTGTCGTGAGAGCTAACTCTCAATTAATGAACGTTCATTCAGCTAATACCTTTCATTTACAGCTGACCACCAAAGTTCACGCTTGGGTGTCTCGTCTTTGAGGTTGGAGCTGACAGGAGACAATTCGCAATCAGCTTTGCAGGAGTTGGTCATTGCAACTACGGAAGAGAGGGGCGGACAGTTTGGCTTCATGTTGATAGCTCTTGCTGTCCTTTTCTTATTGTATGTAAAATAATAAATAAATTATATTTTTAATTAGTAGTGTGGGCCTTTCTGTGGGTAACTGTGTAGGGTGTGGGAGATGCTGTGAACTTGTGTCTTCTGTACCTTCCTTCTCCCCCTTTTTTCTGGGTAAATGGTTTGGTCTCCAGGTAGATAGGGAGGTCTGGGGGTATAAAAGTCCATTGTGATTTGACAAGAGAGAGAAAGAACCACTTTATGCCAGAGTGGTGAGCAGATGAATCTGGGAAACGCGGGCCAGGGCTGCATTTCCCGATAACGATGCATCGTACGAGTTACGAGGGTTCTCTACTATCAAAATAAAGATCCATCGTTATTTCTTACGTGCGTTTCCCGAACATGCTCGTAAGGAGAACCATCGTACGTGTCTCTTAAATTGCACTTAACAAGACGCTGTCCATTGTACTGAAATGTGATTCTTCTGACGCAACTTTAAGACTTTAAAATGAATTTAACCACAATAATTGACGAATTACGGCACACAAATAATATTTTCTGTCGCTACAGAAAACTTTACATTTATTATAGGCTACTTATTTTAGTACTTTTCAATGTACATTGTATGATGCTACATGAAGACAAAGACAAGGTGAACGTGCAAACTATGCTGCATATGAGTTTTAGGGCCAATCCCAATACATCCCCTTACCCCTTCCCATTGGTTTTGCGCGTTCGCGTGAGACCTAGTGGTGTCCCAATACTCTTTTTGAGCTAGGGGTAGGGGTAAGACGAAGGGGTATACACCCCTTGAAACCAAGTAAGTTTGGGACCTTACTTGAAACTTAGGGCTATGCGAATACTGCGCGACCGGCAAAAATGGCGGCCAGATCATCCAGAGAGTCCGATAAATGATATATTTGCGGCTTAATTAATTGATTAAAAAAAAATAAAGTCTTGTTTTGTGGTATACACAGTCCTGTACATATATATTTGCAACCATTTTCCTAATTGAAATGTTTCAAAAAATCGCTAGTTTGCTACGATAATGTTATACTGCTGATTTACACAACAGTCCCGCATTTCTCTGACTAGTATGTCTACAGTTAATTCCCTTAGCAGCGAATTTCGTTTGAAATGAGTGCATAACACTACTTGCTTTGGAGATATCAATACTTGCTAAATGACGTACATGTAACCAAGTGTCGTCCCAATTCCTAGGGCTATGTAGCCCTTACCCCTCGGTTTCGAGGGCCAAGGGGTAGGGGTAAACCATGGGGAAGGGGGAAGGGGAAGGGGGAAGGGGGAGTATTGGGATTGGCCCTAAGCATACAATGTGTATTTTAATTAAGTAAAGGCTGAATTGTGTATTGTATCATTCAGTGTTGACTGTCCAATCCCTACATGTTTTTTCACCTTAGATCCATGTGTGGAGCAGGAGCAGGGAGAACAAACTCTAATAAAACAACTAGCCTATTTCTCAAATGACTTGTGCCTTGGGTTTTAACTCTTCTTGGTACTCCACTTTCCATAGGCAAATATATATATATATATATGAGTCCTATATTAACTACTTATAGAACTATAAGGTTAAAAACCATGCATTTACAGTTTTTAGCAATCGCTATGACGGTTTTTCCCATACCTTTAACAATTTTTCTAAACTCTTAACGCACCAACCCACCCACCAAAATCACTCATTATAAACTAAACTCAAACACTTATCGTCATAACACAAAAATACACTAAACATGACACCATGTCTAGCAAACACTAACACACGTTCTCTTTTCACACTAATATGTAGTCAATCATAGCACAATGTCATAAAAAACACTAACATCAGATGGAATTACAGAAACTGCATTCATCTATATGTGTCAGGTCTCACAGTATATGGACTATAGATTGTGTTTGCAATGCAGTTTCTTTTGAAGCCTCTCTACATTTTTGTTTTGTTGGGTTTAGTTATGAAATGCAATTTGTTTCTTTGCTGCAGAAATTCTGAACAAAAAATAAATGTTCCATCTCAGAGTAGCTTTAGAGAATGTACGTTTACTGTATTGAAAAAAAATAAGACAGAAACATAATTGCTGCAGTAAAGGCTTCATTTGCAACAGGACAATACTGCAATACAGTAAATATGCGATATCCCTGTAAGACCCGATCTACGTAAAATGTCAAAATCACCTTTAGCTCTCCAAAAAACACATTGTCTTGTCTTGCAATGCTATTGGATACATTTGGTCTTTCGAAAAAAAGAAATGAGCAATTACAGTAAAGAGCTAAAGATGACATTGTAACTTTACAACAAGGGGTCTTACAGGGATATAGCTGCCATTTACAGTATTACCCTAGCCCTGGCCCTTCTCTGAGGGCCACCACACATTCTAACTCCTCTCCCTCTCCCTTGCCCTACTCCTCTCCCTTGCCCTTGTCCCACTCCTCTCCCTTGTCCTGGTACTTGTCTTACTGTACTCTCCCTCGTGCAGCATTACTGTATTCTTACTTTCTTTGTGTTGCTCTATATTGTTCTTTTTCCACACAAGATTAGCCCAAAGAGGTCCTCGTTACTGTATACTATATGGCCATGCGATTGAAATAGGTAACCTCAACACCTGAGTGTTTCCTAGTTGGGAATCAACTGTGATTTATAGTATTTGCATAACTTCAACCAGCTTTTTCTCAGTAGCAATGGAATACGTAAAATACAGAGGAAATATTTGTGTTTCAATTCACAATATGAACGGTTGTTCACTTTGACTTAGCCAATAAGTTAGGTTTTGAACATGATGTTATCTGTTTTGGCATACAGTGTGAAAGCAATGGTAAATTGAGCAGTAAAAATCGATTGTTTTGGTCTTGGTTGAGCTTGTGTGTAAAATAAGTTTAAGCATTTGAAATTTGTGTTTACTCTATGCATTTTGTGTCAAAGCAACAAGAAATGTGTTAATTGTATAGCCAACACAGACGGATGTTGTGCTAACTGTGTTAAGAGTTTAGGAAACGTGTTAAATTTATGCCAAAAACCGTCATAGCGATTGGTAAAAACTGTAAATTGTATCACTCATGGCATGTCCCAGCTAGCAGCATACATCTCAATCCAACATATTCAGTCTCAATTTCGAGTGTTGACTATATCTACAATATTGCAATAGGCCAACAGCTTTCCAAGACTATGTTTGCAGTCTGATGATTCTCAAATATTGGCCACAAATGACATTGTGACAAATGACAAACACACAAGTAATGAATACCCCATGTCTTCAACATGGAATCATTGTTTCTGACATGAATAATCAACTCTACTTTAATTGATGGTTGATCAATTATACTCATTGAGTGTAAGATGTCAGATGACATCATGATATCATAATGCTCCTAAGGTTACAGTTTTTTCCAATCGCTATGACGGTTTTTCCCATACCTTTAACAAGTTTTCTAAACTCTTAACGCACCAACCCACCCACCACACACAATTGGCAAAACTGTTAATTTCATGCTCAAAATCACTCATTATAAACTAAACTCAAACACTTATTGTCATAACACAAAAATACACTAAACATGACGCCATGTCTAGCAAACACTAACACACGTTTTCTTTTCACACTAATATGTAGTCAATCATAGCACAATGTCATAAAAAACACTAACATCAGATGGAATTACAGAAACTGCATTCATCTATATGTGTCAGGTCTCACAGTATATGGATTATAGATTGTGTTTGCAATGCAGTTTCTTTTGAAGCCTCTCTACATTTTAGTTTTGTTGGGTTTAGTTATGTAATGCAATTTGTTTCTTTGCTGCAGAAATTCTGAACAAAAAATGAATGACCCATCTCAGAGTAGCTTTATAGAATGTACGTTTACTGTATTGAAAAAAAGAAGGGGGAAACATAATTGCTGCAGTAAAGGCTTCATTTGCAACAGGACAATACTGCGATACAGTAAATATGCGATATCCCTGTAAAACCCGATTTACGTAAAATGTCAACATCACCTTTAGCTCTCCAAAAAACACATTGTCTTGTCTTGCAATGCTATTGGATACATTTGGTCTTTCGAAAAAAAGAAATGAGCAATTACAGTAAAGAGCTAAAGGTGACATTGTAGTGAATGTGACTTCATAATTCACCCTTGTTCATAGTGTGGTTCTACACACTGTTGTTTCATGCAGTTATTTAAGTAATGTGTTATACACGTAAAAATGAATGTTCCGGGATCACGGTCCCTTTAAATATTCTATTGTTGTGATGACGGCGAGCCCCATGCTTGTTAGATTACAGGACAACGCCATCTTGTCATTCATTCGTTTTCTGCATGTAAAATAAACGAGACACACACTTGTGTTCTCAACTTGAGGAATTGCCTTTTGCTTTTAAATGCAACTTCCACACTGGTGACCCCGACGTGATGTTTGCTTGACGTATTCACAAACACGACTCGACCATGACCGCGAACGCTGTCACCCTCAAACTCCCCGAATTCTGGGAATCGTCAGCGTCGGCATGGTTTGCCCAGACTGAAGCACAGTTCGCGTTGCGAGAGATAACCGCTGATACAACACGGTACTACTACGTTGTGTCAGCTCTCGGTAACTCAACAGCAACCAGAGTGGTGAGTCTCCTTAAACATCCTCCAGCTACGGAGAAATATGCAGCGCTCAAAGCCCACCTGTTAAAGGCCTTTGAACTGTCCGACGCTGAGAGAGCTAGCAGGCTTTTCTCCCTCCAAGGACTGGGTGATAGCAAACCGTCTGAGCTCATGGACCGTATGCTAGATCTCCTGGGTGAGCACAGACCCGATTTTCTGTTCATTCAACTTTTCCTGCGTCAGCTGCCTTCCCAAGTCAGAGCCGCATTGGCCAACACCACAATCACTGACTGTCGAAAACTGGCTGAAGAGGCTGATAAATTTTTCCTGGCAAGCCAAGGGCACGGTGTAATGGCCGCACTTCTTCCCACGCACGTCGCTCCTGTGACAATGGAGGATTCCACACTTGTTGCAGCAACCTCTTCTCGTCGGCAGCAGTCTGCAGGTCGTCAGCAGTCTTCAGGCCCCCAGCAGTCTTCTTCAGGCTTGTGCTTCTATCACGAGAAGTTTGGACCGAAGGCTCTTAAATGCCGCTCGCCATGCTGTTTCGGCGGGTTGGGAAACGCCAGGGCCGGCGCTCATTAGTGGCCATGAGTGTCGGCCGCGTAGGCAGGCTCCTTTTTATCCGTGACAGCATCTCCGGACGACGTTTCCTGTGTGACACAGGTGCACAGAGGAGCGTCCTGCCTGCATCCCGTTTGGACATGGTAACCGACAGCCATGGCCCCCCGATGGAAGCTGCTAATGGGACCCCCATCCGCACATATGGAATAAGGTACATTGAGTTGTGTTTCGGAGGGCATCGGTTTGGCTGGGATTTTGTCACTGCAAAAGTCGCCGTTCCCCTCCTTGGCGCTGATTTTTTGTGTGCGCATGGACTGTTGGTGGATGTTAAGAACCGCCGTTTGATCGACGCTGTCACGTTTTGCTCTTATACGTGCACGCTCAGCGGGGCTGACTCCATACGATTGTCCAGCATGCTCTCCCCATCGGATGACTTCCACCGTCTACTGGCTGGTTTTCCAGCACTCACTCAGCCCACTTTCTCTGCGTCTGCCGTGAAGCATGGTGTGGAGCACCATATCGCCACTACTGGTCCACCCGTCTACGCCCGTGCTCGGCGCCTCGACCCGACCAAGCTTGCTGTTGCTAAGGCTGAGTTTTCTAACATGGAACGCCTTGGCATAGTCCGCCGATCCGACAGCCCGTGGGCGTCACCCCTGCACATCGTCCCCAAACCTGGTGGCGGCTGGCGCCCATGTGGCGACTACCGGCGGCTTAATGAGGCAACAACACCTGACCGATACCCAGTCCCGAACATACAGGATTTTTCAGCACACCTGGCCGGTATGGTAATTTTTTCTAAGGTAGACCTCGTCCGGGGCTATTATCAGGTGCCCATGCACTCACTGGACATTCCAAAAACAGCAGTGATTACGCCGTTTGGTCTTTTTGAGTTCTTAAGGATGCCGTTCGGCCTTAAAAACTCAGCCCGATCTTTTCAGCGCCTCATGGACTCTGTTTTACGTGACCTGCCTTTTCTTTTTGTGTATTTGGACGACATTCTGGTAGCGAGCACGTCCAAATCCCAGCACCTGTCGCACCTCCGAACACTTTTCGAACGGCTCAACGAACATGGCCTGATTGTGAACCCTGCCAAGTGCCAGTTTGGTCTCTCCACCATTGACTTCCTGGGACACAGAGTCACCAAGGACGGTGCAGTCCCTCTCCCATCAAAGGTGGAGGCGGTCACACAGTTTCCACGCCCGCTCACCGTGAAAGCCCTGCAGGAGTTCCTCAGCATGGTGAACTTTTACCACCGTTTCATCCCTCGAGCCGCTCAGCTTATGCAGCCCTTGCACGAGGCCTTGAAAGGTAAGGCCACGCACGCTGTGGACTGGACTGAGGGCAGGGACAAGGATTTTGCTGACACTAAGGCGGCCCTGGCGCAGGCCACCATGCTGGCACATCCTTCAGCCACGGCCTCCATCGCCATCACCTCGGACGCCTCGGACTACGCTGTCGGTTCCGTCTACGAGCAGTGGGTAGGCGGGGCCTGGCAGCCGCTTGCTTTCTTCAGCCGCCAGCTGCGCGCTAACGAGCGTAAGTACAGCACTTTCGACCGGGAGCTGCTGGGTCTCTACCTCGCCATCAGACACTTTCGTTTCCTTCTGGAAGGTCGACACTTCACCGCCTTTGTCGACCACAAGCCGCTGGTTTTCGCCATGGCCAAGGTGGCCGAGCCGTGGTCCGCCCGCCAGCAACGTCATCTGTCCTACATTTCCGAGTTCACCACGGATTTACAGCACGTGGCCGGAAAGGACAACCAGGTGGCGGACTGCCTGTCACGGTCTGTGGCAGGGGCAGTCCATCTTGGTCTGGATTACAGCCGCATGGCAGCGGATCAGACCACAGACCCAGACGTGCAAACCCTGAGGACCTCGACTACAGGTTTGAAAATAGAGGATGTGGTTTTTGGTGAAGCCGACACCACGCTCATGTGTGACGTCTCCACAGGCAGTCCTCGGCCGATTGTCCCCACGGGGTGGAGACGGCGCGTCTTTGATGCCATCCATGGTCTCTCCCACCCTGGTTCGAAACCGTCACAGAGGCTGGTGGCGGCGAAGTTTGTTTGGCACGGCCTCAAAAAGGACGTAAGAGACTGGGCTACCACTTGTCTTGAGTGCCAACGGGCCAAAGTACACCGCCACACGAAAGCCCCGTTAGAGTTGTTCCCGGTGCCAGAGAGGCGGTTTGACCATGTTAACGTGGATCTGGTTGGCCCTCTGCCCTCCTCTCATTGGTTCCACCTACCTGTTGACCATGGTTGACAGGACCACCCGCTGGCCCGAGGCTGTGCCACTGACATCGTTGGCGTCTGTCGAGATGACACGAGCATTTATCGGCACCTGGGTTGCCCGTTTCGGCACCCCTTCGGACATATCCTCTGACCGGGGCGCGCAGTTCACGTCTGAGCTGTGGAATGCGGTGGCCCAGAGCCTCGGAGCGAAACTCCACCGCACGACTGCATACTACCCGCAGGCTAACGGACTCTGTGAGCGATTTCACAGGTCGATGAAGGCTTCTCTTCGTGCCGGCCTCAAAGACAGCAACTGGGTCGACAAGCTCCCGTGGGTGATGCTTGGCATCCGGACTGCACCGAAGGAAGACTTACAGTCCTCATCCGCGGAGCTTGTCTATGGGCAGCCACTGCGGGTTCCAGGGGATTTTGTTCCTGCTTCCACCGTTCCCTGGTCTGCGACTCTGCAGCGGGCCTCACTACTGGACAATGCGAGGCTTTTCGCACCTGTCCCTACTTCCCGTCACGGCCTCCCTCAGTCGCACATCCTTGCTGGGCTTCAGACGGCTGAATACGTCTTTATTCGCTACGACGCTCACAGGGGACCGCTACGCCCGCCCTACGAGGGCCCATTCCGTGTTTTGGAGACGGGAGACAAACATTTTGTGGTGGACATGGGTGGTAAACCGGAGCGACTCTCCATTGACCGCCTCAAACCAGCTCATTTGGACGTTGCTAGGCCCATTGAATTGGCCCAGCCCCCACGACGCGGGCGTCCTCCAGCTCTGCACCCACCCCCTGCTCCCCTCCCCCCCAAAACTCCCTCACTCCATGCCCCACGCCCGTGTCATGGTGGTACACCTGCCACGGTAGTGTCTTCTCGACCCCCTGTAAAACACAGCCGTTCTGGCCGGTTAATACGACCACCTCGCCGATGATTTATTTTCTTATATGGTGAATTCTGGGGGGACGTGTGTAGTGAATGTGACTTCATAATTCACCCTTGTTCATAGTGTGGTTCTACACACTGTTGTTTCATGCAGTTATTTAAGTAATGTGTTATACACGCAAAAATGAATGTTCCGGGATCACGGTCCCTTTAAATATTCTATTGTTGTGATGACGGCGAGCCCCATGCTTGTTAGATTACAGGGCAACGCCATCTTGTCATTCATTCGTTTTCTGCATGTAAAATAAACGAGACACACACTTGTGTTCTCAACTTGAGGAATTGCCTTTTGCTTTTAAATGCAACTTCCACAACATTGTAATTTTACAACAAGGGGTCTTACAGGGATATAGCTGCCATTTACAGTATTACCCTAGCCCTGGCCCTTCTCTGAGGGCCACCACACATTCTAACTCCTCTCCCTCTCCCTTGCCCCACTCCTCTCCCTGTCCCTTGCCCCACTCCTCTCCCTTGCCCTTGTCCCACTCCTTTCCCTTGTCCTGGTACTTGTCTTACTGTACTCTCCCTCGTGCAGCCTTACTGTATTCTTACTTTCTTTGTGTTGCTCTATATTGTTCTTTTTCCACACAAGATTAGCCCAAAGAGGTCCTTGTTACTGTATACTATATGGCCATGCGATTGAAATAGGTAACCTCAGCACCTGATTGTTTCCTAGTTAGGAATCAACTGTGATTTATAGTATTTGCATAACTTCAACCAGCTTTTTCTCAGTAGCAATGGAATACGTAAAATACAGAGGATATATTTGTGTTTCAATTCACAATATGAACGGTTGTTCACTTTGACTTTAGCCAATAAGTTAGGTTTTGAACATGATGTTATCTGTTTTGGCAGTGTGAAAGCAATGGTAAATTGGGCAGTAAAAATCGATTGTTTTGGTCTTTGTTGAGCTTGTGTGTAAAATAAGTTTAAGCATTTGAAATTTGTGTTTACTCTATGCATTTTGTGTCAAAGCAACAAGAAATGTGTTAATTGTATAGCCAACACAGACGGATGTTGTGCTAACTGTGTTAAGAGTTTAGGAAACGTGTTAAAGGTATGGAAAAAAACGTCATAGCGATTGGAAAAAACTGTAAGGTTCTATGCCACTGGCAGTTTTCTGGAGGTTATTGTAGATGGACATGGGCTCTCCAAGGCCCATGGGGGTGTCAAGATCTGTGCAGTCTGTCACAACTGCATTACTTTGGCACATCCCAGACCACATCCAATTCCCCACAACAAGAGGGGACAAGTCTGCAGTGCAGGACTTAGGCTATCTTCAATGGTTTTGATGATTTTTGTATGAGTTTTCAATCCCTCTCAGCCCTGTATTAGGGCTTGATTTGCAAGAAAGGACATTCGTACATTGGTACGCGACGCTGAGGGCCTCCACGGTCCTCTTCCATATATTAAAATAGTGCTGCTGCCAACGAATAATGCACCTAATAATATGGTGCCTGCACTGCAATGCCATGGCAGGCTGGACCAAATGATTTCTCGGGCTGCATATGGCCTGCAGGTCGGACGTTCCCCACCCCTGGTCTTGTTGGTCACGGCAACCCATAGCGGCAACCCCGCCCCTGACTCGAGCGGTTCTTAATAAGGACCATTCACAGCCAAGGGGGTCTCCGTAGCTCTCCGAAATCACGACCAACAGTTAGAAAATTCAGGAGGTGCACGTCAAGCTGTCCGAGGGCTGACGGAGAGCTCTTAGAGGGCGTTCCACGTAGACGAGGGCGTTCCCATGTGTCTTTTTTTTGTGGAAAAACGGAGAAGCATATATCGGCCTTTATTCTTCTCAAAGAGTGCTGCTGCTGCAAAAAATAATAATAATGTTTTGGTACAGTACATGTACACTATGCTCTGTAGAACACTCAACAACACCAAGATCAGTGGTCGGACTAAAAAACATTTTGTTAGAATATACGTTTTTAAGCTCATAGTTTCTACACACATTTGGAAAAACAGGATCACTTTATCCCCCTGTATATATAGCATTTTAAAGGAGCCAAAGTCATACGATTTATTGCTGAATTTCTTTATTAAAGCACCGACAGCAGACCTGCCATGCTGGTGAAACAGTTAGACCCTTCTTGTGATAAGCGTGTGCCATCAAGCATGCTTTGTAGACTAGTCAGCCTCAGTTTTCACAACGGAGCATCAGGAAGTCATAGCATCACGCCTCATTGATACCCAGGACAGCTCAAGTTAGCCCTTCACAGTGTGTGTGTGGTAATGAGAACTTCCAAAGGCTACTGTGTGGAATGTGGAGGTTGGGGGTCAACACAGGGAGGTATTGCTGGAGTATAATGCGGCTATAGACACAGGAGTCTGAAATTCACCCCTGCACTTCCGCAGGTGTGCGCTAACAAAGGTCTTGAGGCCTCTGCTGATAAACTCTAGGTTTGTGAACATACAGACTCAAGACCAACTTTTCCTGCAGTCCAACATGGAGGATTCCATGTGAAGGGAAACACATTCCTGGTAGCACTATTCTCAGAAGAGTCATACATTCCAAACTCAGAAAACACAAGGAGACATATTGAGTAAGAATGTGGGGTGAACAGGCCTGTTGTTGTTTGGATGTTCTGTGTGAGGAAGTGTGATGAAGCTAGACTGCAAAAGCTGGATAATTGTTCTGCCAAACTGGTTCAGATTCTTAATTAAAAGATTCTTCTATTGCTAAAAATGAATCTAAATATTATCCTTATTTTTAGAGTTTGTGATCACAGTATAATTTTGGATCTATACAATGTTGTACAGAAAAAATAAAGTCAATTTAAATACATTTAGTGAATAGACCATTGGGTTAGGATAGGATCGAAATGACCCATCTCTGCGGCAAATCAACAACTAGTACAACTGTATTGTATTAGTCTCTCTGTGATGGCACCTAGACCTGTAAATCTCAGCCGGTATTAGGGGATTAGTGGAAGCACCACGAGGGCTGTAATCTGCTTTGACAGAGCCTGTTACCAATGTGTCCTGGTTGCTATTCTGGCCCTGTGGCCAGTCAGCTTCTCCCAGTTACATCCCTTCTACACAAGAGTATGGATAGAGAGTGACTGACTAGAGAATAGTAGTGTGGGAGATTGGGAATAAAGCTTGTTGTAGTGGGGGAAAACTGGTAAAAAGGGAGGAAAGAAGGCAAAAGAGAAGAGAGATATTTGTTTGTTTTTGGGTATGTGGGTAGATAGTAAAGTTTTAATAAAGTAAAGTGTATGTCCTTACATGGATTATATTCTGTCACAGCAATGAGCGATGAGAGAGTATTTATTTGTGAAATACTTTTATATCTTATTTTTAAACACTCACAGTTAGTACATGGAAGCACACACAACCGTCATAGGGTACAGTATGTCACGCTCAAACCTCAGTTTGATTAACAGTATATATGGATGGGAATCCCAATAAGAATAGAAAATTACAATCAGACCAAATTGTATAAGACAGATAGTTCAACGTTTCATCTACCTCATCTATTTAGTTCTACATTAGTCCCAAAGTAACATTTGTGTTGCCTAGTTTGTTGACATAGCTGTCAACAGTGTCACCAGACTCAAACAGGGTGCTATCAGATTCTAGCAACATTGAAGAACATCTGTCAGATGTGCTGTCAAGCTATTTTGGATGATACCTGGCACTACATCTCAAATAAAAGCCCACACCACAGAACATCCCAAGCAGCCTCTAACACAAGAGAATCCCACCTTACCTGGTCAATATTCAGAGCTTTAATAACCATATTTAGTGTCTATAATATATAGTCTACGCAATAGTTTAGCAGTTTATTGTCCCAAGAACTTGATTTTTATCAACTCCAGGAGAATGTGTGCTTTGAAGTTCCTATGAAGATAATTATGTTTTTTTGACTGTATTTTTTTTATACACAAGCTGTCCGGGCCCAACCCCCACTCTCTCATGCTGGTAGTCTCCAAGACAGCCACTATTAAGTAACCTCACAGACTACCCATGCAAACCACGCACGCAAACTAGTCTCACAAATAACCTTCACGAACTGTTACCATATTAACCCTGTTTCAGATTCAACAGCGTGGAGTCGAAGACTGTGCTATAACTGGAGTGGAATTCCAGAATATCTCAGGGACATACACTTAGTTAATGAGATTGATTAAATAGGCAGCAGCTTAGAATAGAATAGAATTGATACTGAGCTAGACAGTAAGATTGAGTATGAATAGCATGATCACATGGAGAAACACTTCATTCCAAACTCGTAGCGCCAGCTTGGGTTTCTAAGACAAAATAGGCCCTGGTTTAACTAAATAGATAGATTAACTGAGAAATAAATAAATAATAATTAGCTAATATTAACATGAGAAGATAGAAGAGATGAACTGTAAAGAGAAGCATAGAGAGAGCTATCGGCTTTTGTGATGTAACACATATCTCCTTTTTGCCCACCCTTTCTATGTAGACGATGAAAATGCTTAATGCTTCACTGCACAATCAATACTCAGACTACAAATGACATCTCTGGCAACTCCTTTCTCTCTACCAGTTCAAGACAAGACATATTGATCCTTTAGAGTCCTAATTTTCATATGGCCCACTATTACTAGATTGCTAGTTTGACTACTGGTAAATACTCTTGTCAGGTGAGTGCCACAATCCCCAAACAAATGCCCTGACCTGGCATAGGCTAGTACATAGCCCAAGATACAGTATCTAGAAGCTGTTTTCCCTTGACATTTCTTGCCTGTGTTCTCACACACCTAGACCATTCAAGTATCGACTCATCTGCATAAGCAGAGTGCTAGACGGAGGTTTCCTCTCCACACCTATGTCTGACTTTCTGATCTCCTGACCTCTAACTGTGGGTTGTTAAGTAGTGAACTCACCACCCCTATAACTGCCGGGTCCTAAACGGGTGTTTCTATAAAAACTTAAAGTTGACTTATGTTATCATACAACAATTGTTCCTTGCTGCCAGGCTTGCAGTCTTCAAGGTTGCTCAGATAAAATATTTTGGTAGTTCAGTTCAGAAGCAAGCAGGCAAAAGACACAAAGAGAGAGAGAAAGACAGAGAGGGTCAGTTCTCCTGTAGTCAGTAAAGTCAGTACAGTGCAGAGGGAGTCTTCCCAGCCCTTGCAAAACCCTGTGCCTGAACACAGTTACACAGACAAGCAGGAGCTTCAGATGTAAAAACAAGCTCTTTAAGTACATTGTGATGCTTTCCCAAGGTAGGTATATAAAGAGAGCAAGGCAGTTTCCAAATAGGGGATCAGGGTCTGGAGATGGGCAGGGTGCTGGGACAGAGACAGGAAATATGTGATATTGACAGGGGGGCTGGGGCTTCAGAACTGGAGACGGGGTGAGGCTGGAGCTCAAGCCATGGGGCTGGAAATGTCGACTCAGGGTCTGCTGTTGTGAGATCCCAAGGCTGGGGCTCAGGGGTGGTGGGGGACAGCATAGGTCAGGGGGTTCTGGGGGTAAAAGCTTGTGAACCAGGAATGTTTCTCTGCAGCTGGGAGCCACAAAGAAGGTCAGGACTACTGGTGGTCACAGATCGAAGGGGAGGATGCTGGAGAAAGACAGAGAGAAAGATGCAGGGAGAGGAACAGAGCTGATTGCAGGTGTGAAGCATCTACTGGTCCTCTACTGGAGCAGGGAGGGACGTTGGAGAGGGAGGGGCAGTCGGTTGGAGATCAGGGTGGACACAGGAAACTGATTATCTCACTCACGGTAGAATACATATTCAGTGTAGCTGGTCCAAATTTTGTCATCCGTCTGCTCATGTGCGAAGGCGCAGGTGCCCGTGGAGTTGCAAGCCACCATGTGGAACCCTGCATCAGCCAGCTTGTCGAAGGCCTGCTCCAGGAATGTGAACTTCAGGTAGTAGCGTGAGGTGTAGCGCTCTGGTGGACGGTCAGGGTCCCGGCTCTCATTCAGCGTCTCCCCAAACACCTCCTTCGCCAGTGAGGTCTTCCCACACACCATGATGCGTGCCACACGTCGGAATTTGGCATCAGTTTGGCTGTCCCGTCCTAGAGTGTACGAGCCCCGGTAACCAATGGTGATGAAGCCTGAACGTTTCCCGTCCCCTCCCTGTACAAGACCAGCACAGGCAGCAGCAGCAGCACCCAGCGAGCCCAGGTTGCGTGAGGAATCGATGCCTGGTGAGGAGTCCTCTGGATCGCTTTGACATCCTTCCTCCCCAAGAGAATTCTGCTTGCTGAGTTTGGGTGCCAGGAGTTTGACGAGCTCTGGAAGGTTAAAGAACTCTGCCTCACGTTGCAGCCTGCCTCGCTCTGGGAAGTGGTCTGGCAGCACCAGCTGCTGGTCTCTCATGAAGTCCAGGATGTAACGGAACAGGAAACCGTCACGGTCTACGAAGAAGCGTCCCTTGGTGTCACGGGCCAGCCCTTTAGTGGACTTCCTGCTAAACATATCCCAGAGAAGGGAGTCGGGGACACTGGTGAGGGTGGAGTATCGTGTAATATACACCTGGCCACCCACGTTCAGCTCCACAATCTCTGGAAAAGCTATCTCCTCCCCAGGAATACCACTGGTGTTATCTGGCAAAGCCATGCTAGAGTCCAGTCCAAATGATGGGGTTAGCGAGAAAAGCAAGAATGGGCAAAGGATGGACACAAACAGAGGCGCTTGTTGTTTGAGAGTTGATTGGAAAGATTCAGTCTGAATTTAATTTAAATCAATGTTGATAGATATAGGTGCTAAACTGTATTTAAATAGTTACTGAAATCTAGCGTCAAAATAAGGAGTAGAAACGCCAGTCCCGTCCTGATAATGCAGACTGATAAGCGGCCTAATGGCTCTGCGGTTATCCTTTAAAAAGCGCTTAACCGCTGTAAAGCACAATCTGTAACGCCGCAAACATTTAACTCACGATAGAGCATTTCAGCCAACTAATGCGACATACGATGTAGTAATATAATACAAGCTATTCTAACTACAAAGGTCGTTCCTACTAACTAAAACATCGTAGGGAACTTCAGATAGCAGTCAAAAGGAAACATGTCTTTGTTTACGCGTAAAAATGGAGGGCTACCATGTCCGGATTGTTACAAAGAAGAAATATACGACCTATTTGTTTTCTATAAAACTCCGTTTCCTCATTAATTAAGCAATCATGGAGGAGGAATGCTCCCGGTTTCCATAACGGTTTCTCATACTTCTGCACGGTTGTCTTGACGCCCCAAAAAATTAACTTCAGAACAATCCATAGTTCGAGACATCAGTGGGTTTTGCGACCAGGATCAAAATTGCAACATAGCAGCTGGTACCGACAATGTGTGAGCCGATCAACACAGCCAATACAACCAACGATCGTTCCATTTCTGTCTTCTCGATTCCACTAGGCTGTCAGTCTGTATGTCTCTCCTCTCGACGTAGTATTTTATCAGTCTATTGCCACACTAAACTCTGCTGCGACTGTGCCGTATTATCCATTCCCGGTGTAACCCCACCCACTGACTGATGACGCTGCAAGGCTTAGAACCAGCACAATGTTTATTATATAGCCGTAACAGTTACACCCCTATTACAGTTTTTCCCGATCGCTTCGAACACAAACATTTCAAATAACACACAGTTAGTAAAACCTGACACTCAAGGAGCAAAACAGCAGCCCAGATCTGCACAACTATAAGCACATTCTGAGCCTCACACTATTTGCAAAATACTACACACAGTATTTTGCTAATCACTAAACACACTTTTCTACATTAGACACAGAAATATAAGATGATGTCACTTAATTGCCTTTTCAAGACACTGCCTTGTAAAATGCCACCTATGTGAATGAATGGATCAAACACGGGTGTCAGGTACAAGCATTAAAGTGCTTAATTGTAAACATACCAATCAGGTGTAAGCACTATAAAAGAGCAACAGTCAGTGTATCTGTCCTCATAAAAAATGGAAGGCAATGTTGCAGGAAGAGGAATAGGGAGAGTGAGGAAGAGTGGTAGGGAGAGGGAGAGGTAGACCTGGAAGCTGTGGAAGAATAGGGCTAAATTTATAGTATCTGATGACATTCGAACAACATTGGTTGACCATGTTGTGAACCATGGGGCAACATTGAGAGAGGCTGGACAGAGAGTTCAGTCCAACCTCAGCAGATATACTGTTGCAACAGTAATTTGGACATTTTGACAAGAGCACAGGCGAAAACTACTTTTCTCTACTGTCTCCAGTACAGTACAGTAAAATGTAGCCTACTATATGCACTACATCAGTATTTTTTTGTACCCATTCACTGCCGTCCATGATTGAAACAATGTACTGCATTTCATTTTCTGTATGCTTTCTTTTGTCTCCACAAATGTATTTGCTGTGTTTACAGTATGTAGCCTACTACAGTATTTGATTTGAAATATGTTCTGATCTTCTGCACAAAATGCAACCTTTACGTAGACAATGTGGAGAGTACAGTACATATTTTCAGTGTGCAGTACTGGTCTTGTGTGTTGTGTTTGGTCAACATATTCATGCACTTTACGTACTCTACTATAACAATATCTCTGACAAAACCAAGCAGATTATATCATTAGAACAGAATAGTTACTGTAAAAGTGTTTTAATTGAGCACAACAGTCTGTAACTGGTTCAAACAGAGTCAAACTGTATGAACCATGTGTGTGGCATACGGTGACATTATTGGGTTTTTATACCGGATTGTATAGTTTTGAACGAAATGTTTAATTCTGCAATAGATTCAAGGTGTTCTGCTACTTGTGTCTGGTTGCGTGAATTGTGTGTTGTGTTTTGACAAAGTGAGCCCTGTTTTCTAAATTGCGCTTAAGCAATTAGCAAAACATTTTGGGGGTAAAACAGACAAGAAGGCCAATGCCTAATACAAATATACGTTAACAATTAATTCGAAATTATCAACTCGCTGCTAATAACATGTTTGCGTTGACCACTATAGCCACATAAAAATAGTTTGAATTTGTGCAGACTGCAGAGTATTCTTCTCACAATAATCCCTGTGTGCTATTACAACAGCAACATCTAGTGGAGTACAGGAGCCTCAGCTCTTCTGAACTGTACCTTGTGATCATTTAAATACTTCATGCCATTAATTGTGTATTTAATTGTGACTCCTCTAGCAGTTATCATTATTCTTCAGATGAGTGAGACAGCCGACTGTAGCTGTAGTCTGTAGCTGACAACACATGCACACACACAGCCGTCTCTGACTTATCAAGCAGGCCCAGTCAAGATCACACTCTCACAGCAATATTTCCCTCCAGTGTTCCCCAGTGTTCCCCAGTTGGTTCCAAAATGGTCTTATCTCTGAACCATCTAGAATTGTCAGGAGGTACCACCATTCCCGTGTGAGACTGAGGCTCTGGTAAAAAAGCCAAATCAATGGGGGTGACTCGGCTGTCACTGAAGCACTGGCTCGATTTGTTAGTGTCCTACTTGAAATATGCAGGATTAATAAGCGCCAGCTTGGCACACATCGTAGTCTGTTGGCCCTAATAACTCAGTGTGACTCATTCCTTAAAAAACAATATCCTCCTTTTTCTAGCCTGGCAGCTGGAGCATATACAGTATTTCAATTGCTGGATTCAAAAGCAAACGACCCTTGCTTTATAACCAGGTACAGCTGCTATCAGCATTATCCTCTTTATAAACCTAAAACTGCAGCATGTCTTCTCTCCTTAAACCTGCATCTCTGTCAACATCTAGTGTCATAGTGTTAAAAGTAAAACGGTATAGTTAGCTTGAAAATACATGCATGATAATAGATGCATTGGAATTGACTGATTATAGTGGAGTAGGAGAGGCTGCATACTTCATTGATTCCCAATGAATTGGTGTTGCATCCATGTGAACCCATCTGAGCAATCCCAATTCCTCTGGGAAAGAGCTATGTCATGATGCTGGGAGAGGGGGTGCCAAAGTCAGGGGAGGAAACATCTGTCGTACATCGTCTGTGTGTATTTCCTAAAAACTCCCATTGGCTCCAGTTTTTTTCTATTTCTCTCTCTTTTGAAACAAAGGATTAAACCTGCTGTCAAAAATGTAATGTAAAGTTGTTCTATGTATCTTATCTTTACACCGATCTGCAGGTATTTTCAGCAGATGTTGACTTTGTCCACAACATTATATTCTTTATATAACTAAACTGCTGCTTGTCTCCTGTAGTCTAGGTCCTGTGTAAGATTTGTATGCATTTCTTTTTGCAGAGAATATCTCAACTGTTATAGACTAATATGAACCCATTGAACAACGTGGGATGTGTGCCAAAATCTCTACCCGGGACGAAAGTCCTGAAAATGACCACAACAGGTGACACTACTATCACACGCACTACAGGTGAAAGGGACTTTTTTTTCTTTATAGATACCCTTATACATTTATACCAGATTAATCTTCATATTAAGAGAAATACTTTTTGTATTACACTTTGTCTTAAAATAAAATAAAATATGCAAATTAGGCAATATCTCATAAATATACTCCAGCATGAGATTGCCAACTCTGCATTCTTCTTGGTTGACAAAGACGATTACTTGAGGAAGAGTGCCAAATCACAACTTGGGACTGAGCTGCTGAAGTTGTGCCCACAAATAAAAAAGGTCCAGCAAACACACGCCATCATTATCGACTTCATGGCATTGGTGAGAAAGGTCTCCTTAAAGAAACTTGATCCACCCGTCAAGACATTCCATGACTTTGCTATTGCTTTGACATTTATGGTCACCAAAGCTGGAGGCAACTGTGATGAGATCTATATTGTTTTCGACACTTACAGAGAGGACAGCATCAAACATGGAGAGAGGGAGAGAAGAGGAAAATCAATGATGTGATATCACCAAACCAAAATGTTACAGTGGTATTAGAGAACTTTTGGGCAGCTTCAAAACTGCTTTTCAGGCATTCAATGTTGAGTGGCTGTCCACCAATTACAAAGGCACCAAACCACTATACCTTGGTATATCACCACAGGCATGGATTGTGTCAGCTGCGCGTGCTTCTCCATTCCCTCGGCTCAACTACACACACAAGGAAGCTGATGACAGCTGATGATGTTGTGCAGGACATTTTAAGTCACCGTACAGGATCTACATCACTGACACTGTTATCAGGTGACACAGATGTCTTTGTGTGCCTATTATACCACATAACAATCAATTGGCCTCCAAGAGCTGTGGCTCATCCGCAACTCAGCAGTGAACAGATCAATATTACCACTTCATGATATCTGCATAGCGCTGGGAGACAAGCTCACATGCGCTGACTGGGTGCGATACAACCAGCAAAATATCAACCAACTTGCAGCTCTAAACACTGTCCGCAAACCAGACAACTGTTCTCTGATTCTCAATTTCAACTGTCCACAGCTAACAGAGAGTGCAATACAAATGGCGGAAACATTCTTGGTCAAATGTCTCAAACCATCAACGGACATGGAGACATTTGACGACCTGCGCATTGCTGCGTTCGATAGTAATGCCCTTAAGATGGACTTTGAGAGGACCGCTTGCACCAACTAATGCAAGAAAACATATACAAAGCGCCTATTATCAACAGCAGCTTTGGGTCAGAGCAGCATTTACAGACGCCACCTCGATCCTAAATGCAGATGCTTATTGTTTTGTAAGAAATGCACACAAGAATGGGTGTCCCTGTCAGGTAGCTGGTATCCGTTGTTGCAAGTACCGCAGATGCAAGGGAGGCAATAGTTGTAAAAATCCTATCACTGAATGAGCTCTCATCATCATCCCCATACCTGGACTCTGTTGTGAAAGTTTTACCTTGCGACACGGAATACACTTGTTGTTTAGTATTTTTCACTTTAAGTTAACGTTCCAATGATAATAGCAAGAAAAGCTAAAAAAGTCCCTTGTTTGTATACAATTGTATTTATAATTTTCCATTCAACACAGCACAAAACAGGACAACCCCCCCACACAACATCCACACTGAACATCTACAGAAACACAATAAAAAAATATTCTTATTTCTTACACTTACACTATATGGTCATTGTAAACATTGTGATCACCTCAGAAAATCTGTAGTTTCAAGAGTTTATATGTACGCATATTTAATAAGTTAGTTCCCAATTTGCATATTTTATTTTTAAGACAAAGTGTAATCAGTGGCGAAAATCTGCTATCAATTTTGGGGGGGGACAATTATATGAAATTTTCTGAAGAGCAATTCCTGAAGGGGACACAAAAATATGAAGATTAAACTGGTAGAAATGTATGAGGATATCTATAAAGGGAAAAAAGTCCCATTCACCTGCGTGTGATAGTAGTGTCACCTATTGTGGTCATTTTCAGGACTTTCGTCCCGGGTACAGATTTTGGCACACATCCCACGTTGTTCAATGGGGTCATATTATTAGTCTATAACAGTTGAGATACTCTCCGCTAAATGAAGTGCATACAAATCTTACCCAGGACCTCTACTACTGGCACTGTCAGGCTTGTTTCTGATTAAATATGGATAGCTCAGGGCTTCAGCAAAAACTCCAGACTGTACTAGGACTGTAGTTGTTGCATCTCTGCTGTTGGCTGTGGTCATACCTGTATAGAGGCCCTATACTTGTTAGCCAGAATGTGTTAATTTAATATATATGATATACATTTGTGTAGTAGAGCAAAATAAGATTAGAATATGTATGGAAAGAGTAGAAAGAAGAGCTGGAGCAACTTGTTGATTTATTCTAGCCAAGAAAATGCAGATGACTGGAACAGAGCAAAACATGTATGCCAACACTACTGAATAAATCCTAGAGGAAGCCTTGGGTTGGTGGCATAGTCATTAAATGTTCTGTAACCTCTTATAAAGTTGGAGGGGAAAGAATGTTGAAGATTAAGTCGAAAACGCCAATATTATAATTAACATATAGCCTCCCTTTTAACTTTGGTCTTCTCAGCCAAACATCTCTTCTAAGTGCTCCCAATATATTTTCTATGGCTACCCTTTAGATTGACTTTCTACCCCGATTAAAACAATGTCACTGGCAATGCAACAATGGTTAAGATCTGCAATGAGATATGAGTGAGACTGGACACTAGGAACTAAAAAGATATTTGTTTATTTTGGTTCCTCCCCACCAGTAGTTTGTCAACAATCATACTGAAAAAAACTCAACAGAAGGTACATGAAGAAATGCATTTTGTGGATTTCTTTTCTTCAAACACTAATTGAATTTAATGGAAACAGCATTATGTGGAATACTTAAGAGAAATATACCTCATCAATATATCTTAACCATTCAATGTGTGAGAATGGGTAGTGGTGGAGGTGTGTGGGTGGGGGCAGTGAACAGGAAACTAAACACAAAGCCCAACCTTTGACGAGTCAGTTGCATACCAGGGAACAAAATAAGGATCACCGACAGCTTGTTATTAATAAATGAATAATCTTTCCTGCCATCCTGAGGCTGCATCCAAACCAAACACGATCCACTCATGAAAGCCCAGTAATTGTCTTTTTACATCCAGGGAATACATATATCGCCCCTTCTTGTAGTGAAGAATAACAGTTAAAGTGCTTCCTACAGACATAAACATTGATATAATCTCACTGAGAATGCTGCTTCTTTCATCATCTGACAGGATTTCATTAAGATGACAAGCTCAATATTTCGGCTGATTTGAGTTCAGTGCAGGAGAACAGAACGTATGTAAGGCATGACCAACAGATCCCTTGGTTGGCTATGGTAAACATGCTTTTTTCATACGTGTTTATACTGCATATGAACACATACACAGAGTACAGTGGCATTCACAAGGGACAGAGGTGAGACTGGTTTGAGTTCGAAACAAACTATTTAACGTTTTCCAGCCATCAAGCTTACATTGACATCAATACATTGAAGGATTAATAAGAATCGGCACCAATATTTTATACATTAAAAAGATATTCCAGCAGTTTAACACACCTCATCACACCTAATTTTCCACTCACCCTGGTCCTTTGTGATAATTTCCCCAGAAACATCATAGGTCTGTGTTGAACCATTTTCCATTAAATATATATATATTTGAATAGGTTAATCACATAGCAAACAAAACGAGACAAGAGCTCTTGTCAGACTTCCCCAGGGTCAAATAGAAAATGAGAAGTAATCGTTCAAACTGCTGGAGCATCCCTTCAAGGTGCCTTTGTGTTTGTAAACTTTGTTCCACGTTGTTCCTGACCTCACTAACCTCTCCACTGACCAATGACATGATTGCAATTGCATTTCAAACTAAATGTTAAGGTAAAAGTTAATGGGTGGGGGAGGGGAATAGAGGGATAATGGGGTCATCTTTATCAGTCTGTTAAATCTGGAAAGAGAAAGTGTGAGATGGTCACTAAGCACCACGTCCTGTCTTGAAGGACGTTGTTTTCGCAGCTGAGCAGGTCACTCTGTATAAAAATATAGACATTTCAAAACCCTGAATAAATGTTCATATGCAATTTCCTCTGCAGCAAAAACAAAACATTAACAACAACGACCAGATATACAGTCTTCCCACCACATGGATAAAGTCTTTACACACCTTGCCTCACCCCATCCCACCCACATATATTCTCCCACTGCTTTTAAGAAGAGGGAGAGGGGGTGTAAGGTGATGTTGGGTTCATTAAGAACTACTTTCACATCACCACAGAACAGAGATTGGTCAGCTAGAATATTGTTCTCATCATGATCTTCATCGTTTACAATGGTCGAGGTGTTCCATCACCTTGTTTAACTGTCTCATATGAAGCAGATCGACAATAAAGAGGAGCGTCTGTGTGAGCTTCTAGCCTCTGTGGTCTCCTCCCCAGGTCTACATCAGCATGTCCTTGTGGTGGCGAGCTATGTGTTGGCTTTTCTCAGAGGGCCGCCTAAACCCCTTGAGACAGTAGTCACAACGGTGGGGGTACTCCTTGGTGTGGATAGAGATGACGTGACGTTTGAACCCCGAGGCGTCCGTGCTGTTGTACTCGCAATACTGGCACTGATACACCTTCCTGCCGCTGTGAGTCTTCATGTGCTTCTTCAACTCCACTGGCTGTCTGAAACCACGCCTGCAGCGCTTACACTTGAAGGGGAGGTCCTTTGTGTGCACTGACAAGATGTGCCGGCTTAGGGTGAAGGGGTCGGAGGTGGTGAAGTTGCAGTGCCGACACTGGTGCACCTTGTTGCCCTTGTGGGACTCGGCATGCTTCTTGAGCTCGGAGGGCCTGTGGAAACCCTTCTCGCAAACATCGCACTGGTGGGGGAAGTCCTTGGTGTGCACAGAGATGATGTGGCGTTTGAGGTCAGAGGAGTTGGTGCTCTTGTGCTCGCAGTGTGGACACTGGTGGGTCTTGTGGCCTTGTACCACCTCCATGTGTCGCTGCAGCTCCAGCTCGTCGGCATAGGCCTGAGGGCAATGGCTGCACTTGTAGGGGAGGTCTGCCCCATGCTTGCTCTTAATGTGAGTCTTTAAGTTGGACTGGTCGGCGCACCGGAACTCACAGTGTGGGCAGTGGTAGGGCTTCTCTCCTGTGTGTGTGCGCATGTGCTTCTTTAGCTCTGATGGATGTCGGAAGCCCTTGGCACACTCCACGCACACGTGTGCAAAGTTCTTGCTGTGCACGGCCAACAGGTGGCGGTTGAGCAGGCCCTGCTCGGCGGTCTCATAGTCACAGTATTTACAGTGGTGGAGTTTGGGCTCCTTATCTCTCAGGATAAGCTTGTTAGATCCTAAAGGACTTGCCTCATGGTAGCGCCGTGTGTACTCTGTATACTCCGGGCTGCGGTCGCCACGCTCGCCTCCACCGCTGCCACCTCCTCGATGGATCAGCAACTTGTGGCTCTCCAGATGGTTGTGGAAGTTGACCTTCTTGTTGGTGGTGAAATCGCAGTCAGTACACTGGTATTTCTTCTTGAGCAGATGATCTGGGTGGTTTTTCATGTGGCACTTGAGGAAGCCTCGTGAGCGGAACTTCTTGCCGCAAACGTGGCAGGGGTAGACGGTGAGAGGCAGGCCGTCGGGACCAATGATCACTGCTGAGAAGCATAGAATGACAAGGTGTTAGAGCACACAGCTTTCTGAGAAATGTTTACCGGTTGGGCATGTCTGTCATTCATCTATGACCCCATTCACGCCTTGTAACATCAGCTACTTTCATACCGGTCTGGAATTGTCGAGCCTCCCCTTTCTTCTTTTTTTTGGTCTTTTGTTTGAGCATGCGGTTGGCCGCAAGGCTCTCTCTGATCTGAAGGTAGGGTGTGGCTGCGCCGTTCTTCAGGGCGTCTGGGTTGTTTCCTACACCTGTTACACCTGTAACAGAGAGATACACACATGCCGTTACCTACAATGGTCACATCAGCAACACAAGCTAAATGATACCTTTGAAATAGAGAAAGAGGTGGTCAAATATATATTTCATACATATACAAGACAGTATTTACAGTCACACATGTTTATCTGTGTACATATACTGTAGGTTTCTGAAATGAAACCGCGGTTTATAACCCCATTACATTTTTTTCTTGTGGTGGTGAGGTTTATATTTTGAAGCGGCTTATAGAACGTTTTTATAACAAAAAAACAGTAGAAACACTTTTTTTGTGAATGCTATTTAACCCGTTAAGGAGTAGCATCGCACATATGTGATTGTTTGGATGCGGGTCTCACTGTGTAACGTCGCATGCGTAGCCGGTGAAGCCACCTCCCTGAAATTAGTTTTGGGATGTCTGCTAGCATGGTAGTAGCATTGCTACAAGTATTATGCTAGCTAACTTAGCCCAGAAGCTAACTAAAGATAGCTAGCTACCGTTTTGGAAAAATAACGCATATCCGCCATAAAGCCCTACACCCCCTCCCGCCACCTTCGGTCCTCCTCTGACAACCGTCTGGTAGTCCCACCGCTCAAGACCGCCCGGTCCCAACACAAGCTCTTCCCCTGTCTGGCCCCCCAGTGCTGGAATCAACTCCCCACCTCCATCAGAGACACTGACTGTCTCCCCACCTTCAAGAATAGGCTCAAGACACACTTATTCCGGGAATACAACGGTACCTAGGAAAGATCTGCTGGACATGATGTTAGTTTCTTCCAGGATCACAAGGACTCTTACTTAGAGACCTGCTGCTCTTGTCGGTTAGCTGTAACTGATTAAAATTATTGTACTCGCTGTGAGGTAGTTTACTGTTGTTTGCTCTTCCACAGGTGCACTTTTAGATTCATGTTGTCCAATTGTAACTTGTTTAACTTCATGCTCTTATGATTTTTCCCTTTGGCACTTATTATAATTTTTTTTCACAATGTATGATTCATGTTTGACTACTTGCAATGTTGGGGATATCTCGTTGTTATGATCAGTGACCTATGCACTTTTGTAAAGCTCTCTCTTGGAAGTCGCTTTGGATAAAAGCGTCTGCTAAATGAATAAATGTAATGTAAATGTAAATAAAATATTTAGAACTCACGCTTCTAAAAGGTAAATATGAGTTCATTCCCGGGCAATAAAAAACATACATTACGCACTTACTTTTGTTTTCGAAGTGTGTGTTACAGAACAGCATGCTGTACTGCCTATACTCGTGCATTGCTTGGTATCATTGTTCCCGTATCAAGTGCGGCATATATTCCAGTGCGTTTTATACTCAGATTTACAAACACAAGCTCCCATTCTGGTGGGGTGCGGTTTATAGAAAATGCTGCTTATTTTCCCCCAAAAAAGGTACTAGAAGGTTGGTATTGAAACCTTGAAGACACGAAAGTATACAATAAAGGAGTACAGAATACTGCTAGTGCAGCAATGTTGCTAGCTACTCCAATAACAGAGAATGACAGTATACTACAGTCATTCCAGCTATAGCTACCAGCAAATTATAGTCATACTAGCTACAGGCAGGAAAGATTATTTTTCAACCAGTATTGGGTTTCATCTGTGTCTGAAACTAGCTCTTCATGATATCAAATATGAGCGGTGTGTGTCATCCAAGGAATGTTCTGGATTAATTTACCACAGGCAGCAGCCCAGGACACGGGGACGAACATCTTGTTGTTGGGGGATTCATCCAAGTGGGAGTCCTGGTTGGCAGCCGACTCATCCTCTCCTACTATAACCTCCATGTACACCTGCTCAGCCATGTCCGATACGTCTGCTACACACACACAATCAATCACTTAGATCTGTTACCCCCTCCCCTGTCAACGGTTACGCCTTTGGAGATCAATAAAGTATCATGTTTGATTTGAGCACTGTTTTGATCCATACTTACTGAGTTCCTCCTCATCTCCCTGGGCAGGGTCTTTGACAGCCATGTAGACCATCTTCTCTCGTCCCAGCCGGGCCCCAGACCCAGACTCCAGCACTGCATGGCCGTTCTGGAAGTCACACTCTGATACCACCTCTGTGCCTCCTGAAGACCCAGAGCAGACACAAACATGGTTATCGGTACAGATCTTTTTAGATCATTAATTTTAAAGGCAGGGTCGGTAATGTTGTTGAGATGTACCGTTTGTCATATTTGATCAAATAAACTTTACATAAAGTACAGATTCATTCATGTCTGCTTGCCTATCTCCACGTCGTCATCGGCCTCGGCTTTAAAGATGTAGACCTTGATGACCTCAGATCCATCTTGCTTGTTCTCTTCATCCTCTATCCCTTCTGTGCTGATCTCCAAAGGAGTGTCTCCGATGTCTAGCTTCTCCCCCACATCATCCACTAGAAACACACAGACACACACATTAGCTTCACGTTAAAATGTCTTTACAAAAAAACACATGGTATGTTGACGATTTGGTTGATTGCTTTTATACAATGGTTACGTAATATGGAGCTTTTAAAAAACAAACAATTAACAGTTTCTTGGTTGCTAGAAATAAACAATAACTTCTGGAGACAATGGGATGTTTGACAATAATTTAAAAGGCAATTTGTCAAAACTAATTTCCAGAATACTACTCACGTTGACCACTCGCCCCCCTCCCCAACCCATAGCAGGTGCTTATTTTAATATCACTTTACAGCCAGAAGAGCAGTGCAGACTCACAAAACTGGGATAGTAGTCTGAATCAACTTGCTTCAATGGTTTCCTTTAGGATGCAAATGCTGGCTAGGCAACCAGCAGCAAGAAAATATTAAGTGGATACTTTATTTTCAGTAGAGATGCAGGGTATTTTGGCTATTTGTTATTGAATAAATATGTGTATTGATAATTCATGTGGATGCGCAGTAATATATCTACCAGTACTGCGAAAAGATTTTACCCATGGTATATCATCAATATACCATGACAATCAGTCAATCTGATTGCAAGGTCAGTACTACCCATCACTTAATAAAAATGACCTCAGAGAAAATACTACTACTTTTACTCAGTCTAAAACAGAGGTGTCCGTCAAACTCACAGGAGATCATGAGGTAGTCCTCGGAGTTGCTCCTGACATCCTCCTCTTCCTCGTCTGTCTGTAGAGCCACAGCCTCCCCACCCAGCTCCTCCCGATCCTGGGCCTCTTCCTCCTCTTCCCCTAGCACCTCTTCTTCAGCCAGTTCCTGATCTAGCACCCCCTGCTGGTGCTCTGACAGCAGTTCTGCCACAAACACTTGGTCTGGCATGTTGTCATTGTGATGGACAAGTTCAGAGGTCAGGACGTGGTGGTGAGAGTCTAGGGCATCCTCTATCGCAACCTCTGACCCCAGGATGGACTCTGGCATCATCACTCCATCCGAAGATATGTCCTCCTGGTCAAGGTCCTGCTCCTCTTCTTCCACCTCCGTCTGAAGACCTTCAACCTCTACCTCTGCTTCCAGGCCTTCTATAAACTCTGCCTCCAAACCCTCTTCCTCCACTTCCACCTCCTCCTCCAAACCATCCACAACGTGTGCCTCAAGCTCCACTACCTCTGTTCCAAGGCCTTCCACCACCTCTGCATCTAAGCCCTCCACTTCCTCTTCCAGGCCATCGACCACGTGTGCCTCCAAGCCATCAACTTCCACTTCCGTCTGTAGACCCTCCACTTCTAGGCCATGCTCAAGGAGGATGCCTTCATCAGTCATCACGTCAGACAGCAGCATGCCCTCGGGCACAGACACTACGATGTGCTCCCCGTCAATGTGAGCCAAGCCTCCCATCCCTGCTACTACAAACACACATAAAAATATATGTAAATGTATGTGTTTCTTGTTTGAATGAAGTGGAAGAAAGGATGGCAGAAATACAGGTTTCACATGAAGGCCTCCAAAGAAGCAGTATAGCAATAAAGCACACCCTTATCATTCATTACAAACATTCCAAACACAAGGACTTACTGCTATACAAAACGACATACCGAAATCCTGCATGATCATCGTATGGGGCATCTTCAACTCCTGGGTGTGCAGCTCCAAGACCCCTCCACCGTGGTCCATCTTTAGTGTCTAAAGAAGGCTTTGATAGACAGGTATTAGATCCACAGTTCACCAGTCAACCTAGGTTTTATTGTCATTATTTTATTTGAAAATTTGTATTACAAATATTTTAAGAAAGGATTGGAGAAGAGATGCACCGATACTAGTCGTGTGTACCGTATTGGGCCGATATAGCATGGTAAACACTCATACCTGCTATCTGCATTGTTTCCAATTAAATTAAACGTAAGGTGACATAGCCTGTAGCAGCTCAAGTTGTTGGTGAGAGAAGAAACTTTGGGTGTGAGAGTGGAGATTCTTCTCTTAAGAAGTTTACTCAAGCTAAAATAATATAATGTTTGTTGTCAGTTAGCCAGACTGTTTGTAGCTGGCTACTGGCTTTGCGGAGAAGGCACTTACACACTTCTACATTTTAAATATTCAACCGTTTCTTTGAGTAACTATAAATACTATCTACGATACTTGCCTTAGTATTGAACAATTCTCTAAAACATAACACTTGGTACTTGTACCATACTCGTCTTAGTATCGGGGCACCTCTAGATTGGAGATTTGAAACACAGTGTATGTGATGCGTACCTTCACATTTGATGCAAACACTAAAATAGCAACAATGTTCTGTCCCTAATCCCCTCTTCCATTGGAATGGATAGTCCTGTGTTCAAAATGTAAAGAATATGTTATGGAACAACAGATCACTTGTTAAAGAAGGACCTTGAAACATTTGTCTGCATAAACATTATCACTGTGAGATAATACAGAAGGAGAATGCAATAGTACTATGCATTACACAATGTACTTTGTTGCTGCAGTTAGTAACTAGCTACACAGTAAGTATATGTAAAACACTTGTAGCAGCTTGTCTAAAGAATAGCCACCCACAGCTGCTGGTAGGCTCAGATGCACGGTTCAAGAAGCTGGGAAGTAGTATTTTGGAAGCAGGACATTTGATTTCTTCCTTTAGATGAGACATAGATATAAGAGCGTCTGACAAATAACTAAGTGTATCCCCAGTTGCAAGTCTACCATTAGATCAACATTTTCACTTAATGAATGAATATGATCAGACCAGGTAGAAATAGTTACAACCGCATTGAGGGAAACAAAGAAAAGACGTTGTTTGCGCTTTACTACACGGGTTTAAGTTCACATTAACGAATCCCTTGTTTGGATGGCTTGCAGACAAAAATGAAAGGATGTCGACTGGTACAGTACTGTTAGGCAATTGTGGTGGCGAACTAGTGGGTTGTGACTGCACACACTCCCTCCTGTCTTTAATAACAAATGCATTACAGTAGCTAACATAAAACTAATCTAACTATATTGGCAGTTTTGGGCTTTTTAGCTAAACGTGCATGCTGAAATTGAATGGGAGGAGAGACTTATATGGACATAACCGTGGTTTGAGCTATCTAGCTAGTAAGTTCACAATATTCATGCTAGCTAGCTAGAGCTAGCTGTCAGGCTTTGTAGAATTATGCGGCAGATTCAGACATCTGGATCCAAAATACATAGACTGGAGCATTTAAGCAATGATGCACACGTCTAGATATGTGAACAATAGAATATATTGTGCGATTTCCACATTTTCCCTCACTCTGGAACATCTATTTCTATCTGAATCGCTGCGCCCACAGGCTGTAGGGCTAGCAAGTAGGCGAGGTCTTTCTCCGGTCCGCCATTTTCTTTAGCCAAGTGCTAACACGGCTAGCAATCGTCCACCGTTAAAGTACTGTAGATTTTGCATCGATAGTTGCATTGCACAATAAGTATCAAGTCAAAAAATATACACAGACTAAATTGAAAATACTGACTCCCTACAAAATGCGTTAAATATGTTGTACGGCGACGATTTAGCTGACTAGCAAGCTAAAAAGCTAATAAGCTAATGCATGCGGCATAATATTTTTTTCCAAAAGGCCCGCAACGGCCGACTGGGCCCTAGTCTCACGTTCGGTTTACATTTTCAATCAGTCTGAAATGATTTACCTGCTTATGAACTCCTTCAAATATATCGCTGATTTTTATCCTTTCTTGATTTAGTCTGTTATTGTTTTGGTTTATTTTTCGACAGTAAGCTAAATGCGGCCTGTACTTTTGGATCCCCGGGCACTCTTTGCAAGGCCTCGGCCAATCAGGTTCGTCGCTGACAACCAGAGGAAGGCGGGGGGAGGGGTGGGGGTCAGACAAAGCGTGGTCTCGTTTACCGCTTATCCTGGTGAATTTGCGTCACCCAAAGGGAAAAGGGTATGGAGACCCAATTGATGTTTTCAGGTTATTGACAATTTGAACAACGGTATGGACATCGCCGAGCATGATTACAATAGAATTCAGAATTAATGAATGCGAGAGTGCACGTATGCGGTTGGGCGTGTCTGTGCAGTGTGCACCCAGTGGATAAAGAGCTGAAATACAATTCAACTGTGTACTTGAATCTTAAGATAGTGGTGGAAACAAAAATGAATCACATTCAGCATAATGCTAAGCTTAAGTATGGCATGTGTTAATTGCCTCATAGACTGTTATACTGCATTTAATTAAGCACTTTTCCCATTTATACATAGTCCTACGTCTAGCCTAATCCTCAGTATCACAATGAAAAAAAATACAATAACATCCTTAGTAGTCTTTATTTGTCATTTTACTTCTAATTTCTAGAGGCACCACTTAAACATAAGAGTGCATAGCTGATTAAAAGCATGTTCATTCATGTTCATAAAAGCATTGTGCATGAACAATTTCTTTATTGTTACAGTGGTATCCGTAAGCAAGACTCAAGTTTGGCCTATCAATTTGTCATAGAAAAAAATGGTAAATGCACACACCATTTAAGTGTACTTTAGAATTTAGAAACATTGGTTCAGCTAGGATCATATTTTAAAGTAGTTGTAAGGGAAGTGTGTGGCCCAACAATATTGCATTGCTGAGCCAGCAAAACAATACAACATTAATATATAAACGCAGGTAGCTTGAAGATCAAAAATACTAATCACATTTTAACCGATTAGTACATTTGCATGAGGGGTAAACGACTAAACTATACCAGAACCATGCGACACTCAGATCACCATCATTTGTTAGGGTCACACAGAGATACTAGAAAGACACTTCATCCCATATCTTAATTCCAGGTACAACTACAAGACAACAGTAACAAAGGACAACGCTTACAGGCAAATTCCAGCAATCTCCCATTGAAAGAATACACAATAGACTAAATAAACTTGTTTAAAAAATACAAAAACTTCCTCTGGAAACTAAAATTCTGTACGCAAATGAGCAGTGTGTGTGTGTCAGTGAGAGGACTCTGCTGCTGACCACTGATGGGTGCGCAGTACAGTTCCAGTGTTATAGCCTGTCTGTGGGGCATTGTTCTGGCATCCCAGTTACAGTACATTGGTGATTGTTGCTCAGGCTAGGTGAGGTACAGAGGAATATCTGAGATGTGCATTATCACTTTTAGAACTCAGTAACAGCCCTCTTTCCATGACTCGTCTGGCATAGGCCCACGACTGGATATTCCCAAAGACCTGGAAATGACAAATTAGCACTCAAATCAGCACTGAACACAAAATAAATTATTCCATATATTTGTATTCCTCCTCCTAGTATGGGCTGGTACTTAATACACCGGTAACATCAATAATGATTAACACTGTTGCAGTGAGTCTTTTAACAATATCCTGTTCCAAGCTCCCTCACCTGGGTGTCTGTGAGACTCTTCCCCCGGGGGTTGGTGTAGTTCCAACTTGTCCCCAGGCTGTCGTCGGCCTACCTGCCCCAGACATGGCTCTTCCACTTGGGTAGGCTCCACTGTTAGTTTGGCCTGGAGACTGCACCCTTCGCACTCCTCCAGTAGGGCCAGCATTCTGCACCACGGGCAGGCCCCTGGAGGGCTGTCGCACCCCTGTCATGGAGCTCACAGGGCCTATGGCCTTGACTGGGGCCCTGAGGGAGAGGGGGGACTGGCCACTGCTGCGTAGCCTGCTGGAGTTAATACCTGCCGGGGCACAAAGAAGGCATAGAACCAAGGTTACATTTCTGAACAGATTATAGTCCAGGGTATAGTAATGTTTAGAAGTTAGAAAGTAAACCTTCTCTTCTCCTCACCATTATGGCTGAATGACTTAACAACAATTCTGTAATTACATTCTGTATATACACGGTATATTACACAGAGAGCTGGTAAAAATGTGTGGTTGGTAAAAGTTGGTGTCATTTTGGCCAGTCATTTTGGCTGGTGAACGAAGAAGTTCATTTTTATTCCTTGCTTCAGGCTCTGACCCCTGGGTTGGTGGAGATTGAAAGGGTCAGTAGAGGACTGAGGAAATTTTAAGGGGAAGTTTAAGGTGCTAATTGTAGAGGAGAAAGAAAGGGTTACCTAAAGATGGGGATGAGTGAGTGAGGACTGGGTTACCTGAGACGGGGAGAGTGGGAGGGGTTACCTGAGGAGGGGAGAGTGGGAGGGGTTACCTGAGGAAGGGGAGGAGTGGGTAAGGCGGGACATGCGGCCGCCGGAGCTTTGAAGGTTAGCCTCCATGCTACGGCTGTTCCTGACTGCCTCCAGGGTACGCAGACTGGTACGGGGGGCAAGGTTAGGCATGCTGTGCCTCAACTCCTCTGGAACATCACACAGACACGCACAGAATATTTAAAAGCAGTAATTGAACCGATACAACCTTGTCAGTAATACCCATGAGTACCAATGTACATATACTGTCCTAAATCATATTTGCTTTCAATCCAGGATAGCAGACCCAAGCATGTGGATGAATGAGACGAGATTTATGAACAATTTCTGAACGTTTTTTTGTGTGGAATACATATCTATGGTAAGCTAGAATACTAGAACATATACTATCATAATTAGTAATAATCAACTATATAATCCATCATTCATTAATATAAGCAAATGTATGTACTATATAGTTGATATCCATACATTTTATATTTGGACAACACTCAAAAGGTCTGTTCACAGCAAGAACGTAAAGAGGTCTGTCATTACCCATTGATCAATTAACAATAATAAAGATTACAAATAATGATTACTATATAACTTTTGTACTGTTTCGAAATATAATAAACAAACAATGGTTGATCTATACCCCGTTATATTAGCTCATAAAAACATGGCACTTGGTAATCATTCTCTTTATTATTGTAATATTTTGTTAATGACAGACCTCTTAAAACAATAACAATAACTATAAAGTTAGTTTAAAGAATCGTTCTGTATTATATTATTGGGATCACTTTAAAAATATTTGTTTTCAGTTGATTAACTATAAAACACTGACAACCAATCAGAATTCATCTGAATTTAAAGTGCCTGTGCATTTGAAATGGAAAACAACATTGTGAGAAGCTAATCGTCGAGGTTGGTGTGGATGCAAACCTAGTTTGACATGTTTATTTCAAAATCTCTATCTACCCTCACTCTTGGCGAACTTGAGCAACTCTGGACTGGGTCCCTGTAGTGAGCGCCGAGGAGCCCTTGTTCTGGTGGCCCCAAGCCGGCTCTGGTGGTATTCCCCCTGCCCCTGTGTAGAGGGGGACAGGCAGCGGGGAGAGCCCAGAGGAGATGGGCTGTAGCGGGGCCGACACTGGGGCAGGGAGCAGCATGCATCCTCCTCGTCCTCTAGGCTGTAGCTGTCAAATTCCTGGTCGCTGTAGGTCCCACCCCTACGCAGTGACTGAAGGGAGGCGGAAGAGCTGCGGCGAGACACAGAGGCCGAGCTGGAGGCATAGTCCTGGCGCAGGCCTGGGAAAGCACAAACACACAAAAGCCCATGAAACAACATACTATTAAAGAGCCCATCTTATGGGAGGTATAAGTACCAAATGGTATGTGAACCTAGCCTGGTCCTAGCCAGACTCTCGTACATTTCATTTGTACAGAGTCTGGGATTGCTCCATTGACAAACGTTAACTTCCTTGAAGGCGGGTACTCTGTTGAAGTTTAAAACTATTGGATCTGCCCAGAGCCACTCTGGATCTGCCCAGAGCCACTCTGGATCTGCCCAGAGCCACTCTGGATCTGCCATAAGCAATCGCTAGCGTTCGCCTTAGCCAACTCCTTCACCACTAATGGAGCTAGCTGGAAAATCAAACTTTTCCCAAACCCTGTGGGGAGGAGAGCCACAACATCATGGCCACAAACAAAACTTAGCAAAGATTGTTCTTGCTCCGGCTCTAACTTCTGGATATTCAGCAGCGTTCCCACAACAGACCGAAGGGCTTCGCTCGCACCTTTCTCCGCCGCCATTACTGAACTACAGTTCAAAGTAGGGCACGATGTCAACGTCATCGTTCTCAGCTACTCCCTCTGTTCGCTGATTGGACCGCCAAAAATGTTTTCTGGCAAAAAACAATATATACAATAATATACCGAAAGCCCAGACCTAGTACAGAAGCAAAATAAAAATTGAGCGGAAGTGCGTAGGAGGGCAGAGCGACGCTAATGTGTCCCCTGGTGCGAAGTGAATCGAGCAAAGCAAAGCTGCATTTTGCAATGCAGCCAGACAAACGGTGAAGCGATTCAAGTAAACAGACCATATATATTTTTACTTTATTTCGAATGAGAAGGCAGTGGCAAAACTGATCGGTTTCTCCTTTACAAGAAACATTCATCATGATAAACATGTTTAGCTAAGTCCTAACTACGATATACAAAAGTTTTCTGACTGAAGTATGCCTGCCTGGCCATCAGTTGGAACAACCGTGACATCTGTGAGAACCACAACTCTGCAGTCACCTGTCTGACACCCCCAGAGCGAAGAGTAGTTGATGGCTCTGGCAAACTTTTAGTGATTCGCTTTGTGCCAGTGGTCACACACCGTAAGGTGATAATGTGTGAAGTTGAAGGAGGCTTGAAGCTGTACTCACTTTCTTCCTGCAGACGGGCCATGATCTGGACGTCTGTGAGGTCCTGCAGCTTGTAGCCCATGGATATGGAGTCATCTGAGGTGCTTAGCTCACTGTCTATAGAGGACTGGGAGCTCAGGGCCGAATGAATGCTCATGTATCCTGCAAATAACACCACAACCACGACTTAAATTCAAACCGACAGATCACCTCAGAGGTGTTAATTGGTCACACCTTACTCCAAGTTTGCTTTCACACCTAGCTCTATGAGTCCATTTGACTCTGGAACATTTGTCACTTCACTTCAGTTCATTTGGTAAGGTTAGAACACAAAAATTGCAGCCGGTTGTGAACCAAAGAACCATGGTCCGTTTGAAATGGGTGGTCTGGGGCCACTTCCAAGTGAACCATGGCGGGGTTTCTCATAGAGAGTATAATCAGACCCAGGGCAAAACCCCCAAACTCTTTGCTATGGATTGAATATGCTATACTATAGGCCTACTACTTTACAACTATCAACATTATTTAACTACAGTTAGCAACATACACAGAGTAGTAAAGGTAAAATGCAGCCTGTCTTGACAAGTGTGAAGTCAGTGGTGTGTCATCAAATGTACTTTGAACATGGCTAAACAAGGTTCCATGATTTCCAGGGATTGGGGTTACATTTTAGCATTGTCAAGGCAATACTTTTTATGCATCTGATGCTTCTCTTAAGGCTGCATGTGTGCGTGTGTGTGAGATGCATCACTAAAGGCCTCAATATGCTTCTGCGTCTCCGTTTTTGGGTGGGCGGGCTCACGGATACGCACGGATACACACGGATAGACTTCATTTATAGTTCTCCGTAGGCTGTGGGTGCTGAAAACAATTCACCGCCAGAAGAGTAGGTGGCGCTGCACTGCGATGCTAGCTATATGTTATCGAAAACTCGGAGCAAATTTAGAAATGAGCCGTTTCATTAATAAAATAAGATAAAATAACAGTTTCAGCGACTACACTGCCCATTTCTCGTCACATTTGAATTCAAATGCCGATTTACATGTACTGTTTAGCTGAAATATGAATTGTAAAAACTGCTTCGATCTCTTTGGTGATGTTTGTGATGCTAGCTGGAAGGGCAGCCTGCTTTGACTGGGTGTGCTGTGAACATTTCTGGGGGGTTATTATGATTACGGAAAGGGATCGTATATGTTTTTATATTGCTACCATTTTAGAGACTGCTTATCGATCCGAGTGTTAATCAGGCGCGGAGCCAGACGTTGTAAACATTCCGGGTTTAGCCCAAACCAACAACGTATTGGGGCTTGATTGGCAAGAACGCGACGCTGAGCGCCTCCACGGTCCTCTTCCACATATTAAAATAGTGCTGCTGCCAACGAATAATGCACCTAATAATATGGTGCCTGCACTGCAATGCCATGGCGGGCTGGACCAAATGATTTTTCGGGCTGCATATGGCCCGCAGGTCGGAAGTTCCCCACCCCTGGTCTTGTTGGTCACGGCAACCCATAGCGGCAACCCCGCCCCTGACTTCTTAATACGGACCAATCACAGCCAAGGGGGTCTCCGTCGCTCTCCGTCGCTCTGCGTAATTTCGACGGATAGTTAGAAAATTCAGGAGGTGCACGTCAATCCGTCAAAAGCTCTCCGAGGGCTGAACGCAGAAGCATATATAGGCCTTAAGTAGGCATAAGTGAGCCAATACTAGTTAAAGTGTCTTTAAAAAAATTATTTGGGCTGTTAAGGAAAGGATCTGGCATTAGATAGTCATCAATTGGAAGCCAAGCATTCACATGCAAAAACGGTTACTTAAAATTCAAATCAACAACAGGGCATTGTTGCTTTGCTCTAGGGGTTTGTTATGGATGAGACACATGGGGGTTTGGGTTACAGTATGACAAAGGTGCAAAGTATCGTCAATCCACACCACTGGAAGATGAGCTGGTAAATACTTTATTGCCAAGCTTGTAGATGTCGGACTAAAACTCTTCCATTCCTTTCTCACACATGCCATACAAGACGCAACCCTCTGAAAAGTTATATTGTACAGTTACACAAGTATTCACCACAACAGTGAAGAATCCTACAGTACAACCCCAATTCCATAAAAGTTGGGACACTGTGCAAAATGTAAATATAAACAGAATGCAATGATTAGCAAATCTCAGAAACTCATGTCATTCACAATAGATCTTTGAAAACATATCAAATGTTTAAACTTAGTAAATGTACAATTTTATGGAAAAAATACGGTCATTTAGAATTTGATAGCCACAACATGTCTCAATAAAGTTGGGACGGGAAATAAAAGTCTAGAAAAAGTTTATAGAAATAAACAGCTGGAGGAAGAAACAGGTCAGTAACATGATTTGGTATGTAAAGAATATCTTAGAGAGGCAGAGTCTCGATACCCCTTTTCCACCAACGCATTTTGGGTGCCCGGTTCGGAGCCAGTGCTTAATCGGAGCCAGTGCTTAATTCGACAGACTGAGAACCGGAAAAGTGGTTCGTACGTGGTTTGCAAAGGGCACCACTTCGAAGCTGGTCTACATTTGGAACATGTGGAAGTAAGAACTGCTTGAGGCGGGGTTACCGTGACCAACAAGACGAACAGAATCCTTTGACTTAAGTTTTTACAATTCATATTTCAGCTAAACAGTACTTGTAAATGAGCATCTGAATTAAAATGTATCGAGAAGTGGGCAGTGTAGTTGCTGAAAATGTGCTTATTTTATTGATGTTTGCTCCGACTTTTCGATAACCTAGCTAGCATCGCAGTGCAGACACTAGTTGCTGTGTTTTATCATTCTCCTATCAAATGGGTGAAATTACAAACACAAATGTTATGAGCTATTGAGCCTATATTTAACACAAATGTAATACACAAGCACTATACAGCAAAAGTTTATAAAATGTTGCGCTGATAATGCCAGTGTTGTCATACTGCTGCGAGTCTATTGCACAATAGCCGACGATGGCTGCCTCGGTGGTTCGGTGCGCTGTGTTTTGTCTTGTTTTGTCTGTTAATTCAGTGTTCTGCCAAAATATCCGAGGTTCTCTAACAAGAGAAACATTGCTAAACTTTAGGTCTACAACTCCTGCGGATTTATTTCCCACTTTTCTGCTTCCAGCGGCAGAATTAGTGGGAATTATAGTCAAGGCCACCCTCGGCTTTGTGCTAGCAGCGAAGCGTCGTAGGAGAGGAAAACGTGCCGGAGCCCTGGTGCGTCTCCGCAGGCGCGGAACACGCACAGCGTTACCGGGGATATTTCTCTCCAATGTGCGTTCGCTGAGCAACAAACTGGACGAACTTCAGCTACTGGGGTGGAAAAACAGAGACTTTCATTCATCTTCCGTTTTGTGCTTCACGGAGACATGGCTGAGTGAACTGATCCCGGACTCTGCGCTACAGCTAGCAGGTTTCAAACTGCTGAGAGCGGATCGTGACTCCCTGCTCTCTGGCAAAACGAAAGGCGGTGGTATCTGTTTTTTTATTAACAGTGGCTGGTGTGAAGATGTGACAGTGATCCTGCAGCACTGTTCTCCTGATCTGGAATCATTTTTTATAAACTGTAAACCTTTTTACTCGCCACGTGAGTTTGCTTCATTCATACTGGTCGGCGTTTACATGCCGCCTCAGGCTAGCGCCAATGAGGCTCAACGTGTGCTCGCTAGCCAGATATTGTGTGTGGAGCATGAAAATCCGGATTCCTTGGTTATTGTGCTAGGCGACTTTAACAAAGGCAATCTCACTCAAGAACTCCCCAAGTACAGACAATTCATCAAATGTCCTACCAGAGAAGGGAACACTTTGGATCACTGCTACTCTACAATCAGTAAAGCATACCATGCGGTCCCCCGTGCAGCACTGGGTCACTCAGACCACGTCATGGTCCACCTGATTCCTGCATACAGGCAGAAGCTAAAGCGCTGTAAGCCTGTTGTGAGGACATCGAAACAGTGGACCAGTGAGGCTATGGAGGATCTGCGGGCGTGCTTGGACTGCACTGACTGGGATATGTTCATGACTGCCTCCAATAGTTTGGATGAGCTCACAGAGGCTGTGACGTCATACATCAGCTTCTGTGAGGACTGCTGTATACCAACACGCACCAGGGTGAGCTACAACAACGACAAACCCTGGTTTACAGCTAAACTCAGAAGGCTGAGGCTGGACAAAGAGGACGCTTTTAGGAGTGGGGACAAGAACAGATTCAAGGAGTCGAAGAACAGGTTTAGCAAGGCTGTGAGGGAGGCTAAACGACTGTACTCAGAGAGGCTGAAGCGTCAGTTCTCTGCTAACGACTCTGCTTCTGTCTGGAGAGGGCTCAGGCAGATCACCAACTACAAGCCCAGAGCCCCCCACTCCACTAACGACTCACGCCTGGCCAACGACCTGAACGAGTTCTACTGTCGCTTTGAAAGACAATTGGAATCCCCTGAACTATCTCTTCCCTCCCCCCCCCTTCCCACCAACTCTGTGACGTCACTCTCCATTCAGGAAGGTGAAGTAAACAGACTTTTCAAGAGGCAGAACCCACGCAAAGCAGCTGGGCCGGACGCTGTCTCCCCTGCCACCCTTAAGAACTGTGCTGACCAGCTGTCTCCGGTGTTCACCTACATCTTTAACACCTCCCTGGAGACATGCCATGTGCCAGCCTGTCTCAAGGCCTCCACCATCATCCCTGTGCCCAAAAAGCCCAGGCCAACTGGACATAATGACTACAGACCTGTCGCCCTGACCTCTGTGGTAATGAAGTCTTTTGAGCGCCTAGTGCTGGCACACCTCAAATCAATCACAGACCCCCTTCTGGACCCCATGCAGTTTGCCTACAGAGCCAACAGGTCTGTGGACGATGCAGTTAACATGGCCCTCCACTTCACCCTACAGCACCTGGACTCCCCAGCATCCTACGCCAGGATCCTGTTTGTGGACTTCAGCTCTGCCTTCAACACCATCATCCCCGCCCTGCTTCAGGACAAGCTCTCCCAGCTGAACGTGCCTGATTCCACCTGCTGGTGGATCACAGACTTCCTGTCTGACAGGAAGCAGTGCGTTAAGCTGGGAACACAAGTCTCTGACTCCCGGTCCATCAGCACCGGATCTCCTCAGGGCTGCGTCCTTTCTCCTCTGCTCTTCTCCCTGTACACGAACAGTTGCACCTCCAGTCATCCATCCGTCAAACTCCTGAAGTTTGCGGACGACACCACCCTTATTGGGCTCATCTCTGGTGGAGACGAGTCTGATTATAGGTGGGAAGCGGCCAACCTGGTGACCTGGTGCAGCCAGAACAACCTAGAGCTCAATGCTCTTAAGACAGTGGAGATGGTTGTGGACTTCAGGAAGAATACAGCCCCACTCACCCCCATCACCCTGGGTGACTCCCCAGTCAACACTGTGGAGTCCTTCCGCTTCCTGGGCACTATCCTCTCCCAGGACCTCAAGTGGGAACTGAACATCAGCTCCCTCACAAAGAAAGCACAACAGAGGATGTACTTCCTGCGGCAGCTGAAGAAATTCAACCTGCCAAAGACAATGATGGTGCACTTCTACACAGCCATCATTGAGTCCATCCTCACCTCCTCCATCACCATCTGGTACGCTGCTGCCACTGCCAAGGACAAGAGCAGACTGCAGCGTATCATCCGCACTGCGGAGAAGGTGATTGGCTGCAATCTGCCTACCCTCGAGGACCTAAACACCTCGAGGACCCTCAGGCGAGCGAGGAAGATTGTGGCCGACTCCTCCCACCCTGGACACTCCCTGTTTCAGTCACTCCCCTCCGGCAGAAGGCTGCGGTCCATCAGGACCAACACCTCTCGACACAAAAACAGTTTCTTCCCTTCTGCTGTTGGCCTCTTCAACAAGGCCAAGGGTTCACACTGACTTATTGACTTTACTTTAATGACTCTAATATTCTGCACTACATTACTGCATCTTGTACATTTGTATTTTTTGTCATATTTGTATTTTTTGTATTTTTATATTGTAAATTAGGCAACTTATATTTTATTGTATATTTTATTTTAAATATAATTCCACTTTAGTATAGATAGTATAGTTATATAGTATAGATATTTAGTATAGACAGTCCACATATTTAAATTTAAGGATACTATATGTTTATTGTATGCACCTTCCTGCCAAAGCAAATTCCTTGACTGTGCAAACTTTCATGGCCAATAAATCCCTTTCTGATTCTGATTCTGATTCTGATTCTAAACACGTTCTTCAGACTGATAAACAGCCTTTAGACGGGCTCTGCTTTGTGTTTGGCGCTGCCGCGCTAGCGTTGCTAGGAAAGATGAGATGTATACAGTGACGTAATGACGTGGCTCTGTGGTGGCTCTCTAGCCCGTGGAAAAGCAAACCGGTTCTTAGAAGGCTCCATTCCTGAACCAGCTCCGAACTGGCTCTAGCACCAGCTCCGAACTAGCTCCCGGTTCACTTTGGTGGAAAAAGGGTATCAGAAGTAAAGATGGGTTCACCAATCTGCAAAAACCTGTACCTGTATGTTGTGGAACCATTTCAGAATAATGTTCCTCAACGTAAAATTGTGAAGACTTTGAATATCTCATCATCTACAGATAATAAAATTATTCTGAGAATCTGGAGAAATCTCTATGTGTAAGCGACAAGGGAGAAAATACCTTCTGCATGCCTGTGATCTTCAGGCACTGCATGAAGGCATGAAATCATTGCATGGGATCAGAAACACCTCCAGAACTAATTGTCTGTGAACATAGTTTACCGTGCCATCCACAAATGCAGGTTAACGCTCGATCATGCAAAGAAGAAGCCATATGTGAACATGATCCAGAAACACTGCCATCTTATCTGGGCTAAAGCTCATTTAAAAACATGTAAAAACTGTTCTGTGGTCAGACAAATTGAAATGTGAAATTATTTTTGGAAACCATGGACATTGCGTCCTCTGGACTAGAGGAGAGGGACCATCCGGCTTGTTATCAGTGCTCAGTTCAAAAGCTTGCATTTCTGATGGTATGTGAATTACCGTATTTTTCGGAAATAAAAATCAGGGCTTGTACCCTGATTGTACAGTTTTCTTGTGGTTGTACGGCTTATATCTCGAAGCGGCGTATAGCCGGGTTTTGGAACAAAAAAGTGCCTTTGTCCCAAGATCTCTACAGACCGGGCAGCTAATTTTATGCTCAACACTAGAACGGGGGCTTTTTTAAAGAGGAATTGAATGGAATCGGGTTAGTAATCAGAAGGTTGCTGGTTCGGGCAAGGTTGCTGTCCTTGGGCATGGATATGCGTATTTTATTTTCCAACAGAACTTGGAACCTGCACACAGTGCCAAAGCTACCATTACCTGGTTTAAGGACCATGGTATCCCTGTTCTTAATTGGCCAGCAAACTCGCCTGACCTTAACCCCATTGAAAATCTATGGGGTATTGTGAAGAGGAAGATGCGATATGCCAGACCCAACAATGCAGAAGAGCTGAAGGCCACTATCAGAGCAACCTGGGCTTCCATAACACCTCAGCAGTGCCACAGACTGATTGACTCAATGCCACGCCGAGTTGCTGCAGTAATTCAGGCAAAAGGAGCCCCAACTAAGTATTAAGTGCTGTACATGCTCATACTTTTCATGTTCATACTTTTCAGTTGGCCAATAGTTCTAAAAATCCTTTCTTTGTATACTTGAGTAATATTCTAATTTTCTGAGATACTGAATTTGTGATTTTCCTTAGTTGTCAGTTATAATCATCCAAATTAAAACAAATAAACATTTGAAATATATCAGTCTGTGTGTAATGAATGAATATAATATACAAGTTTCACTTTTTGAATGGAATTAGTGAAATCAACTTTTTGATGATATTCTTTTAATATGACCAGCTCCTTTACCAGCATATTTATGTTTAGTTTTTTTAAAGAATTAAATGTATCTAGATAAACTATGCTGGGCCTGCTGAACCTATAATTTTTCCAGATACTGGTCAGGGAAGAATTACTTCTCTCTGTGAAGACCCTTCGACCCGGGCTGGTGGGATTTTTGGGCTCTTTGTATAATCTGAGCACCTTCATCCACCACAGGGTTGTCAAAGAACGGATACGCCATAATCGATTGTAATTTGTCTAGACGCTCTGCTTAGTTTCTAAGGCCTTATTTTATGTCAATTAACTTAACTTGTTTATTTAAATTAATATATTTTTGGAGATTAAGTAAACACGTAAATCGTTCATGTCTGCACTTTACGGAATTAGTCGGAATTTACGTTTCGGAACTGTCTTTTGAGATTCTGTTTCCGCCTGTTTGAAATTATTTGCAACAAATTTTAGTTTAGCTTGACTTTTAGCCTGACACAGATCAGTCTAGTTCCGAAGTATAAGTTACCTTGGTTACATAGATAGAACTAAAATAAGCCACCTTAATGGAACGGAACTCTCGCTAAAGTAAGTGAGACTTGACGAAATAAGTCTCGCTTTTCCTTAATCGACGTTGATGGAACACCCCCCTGGTCTCCTCAGTACCAAGATACAGACTGTTGTTAAAAGAAGAGGGAATGCTACACAGTGGTAAATATGGCCTTGTCCCAACTTTGAGACGTGTTGCAGCTGTCAAATTCTAGATTACCGTATTTTTTCCTTAAAATGTTACATTTAATCAGTTTAAACATTTTATGTTTTCTATGTTCTATAGTGAATAACATATGGGTTCATGAGATTTGCAAATCATTGTATTCTGTTTTTTATTTTAAACAATGTCCCAACTTTTTTGGAATTGGGGTTGTATAGGGGTGTCAATGTCCACCACCACCACCACCACTGTCTTCTAGAACCCCAAAACACAGAGGAAGAGGAGAAGCAGCAGTGTGATGTGTGTTAATGTCATCATGCCATACCTGAGCTGCCACACGTTAGTAGAGGTTTGTTAGTGGATTTATGGTACCCAGGAGACAGCAAGCCTGAGGACGAGCAGCCAGCCTCCACCGAGGTCGACGGACTACTGTAGATGTTCTTCCACCTAGAAGCTGGACAGGACATGGGGAGGAATATTGAGAGGACAGGAGAAAGGAATGATGATTAGGAGTAAAGGAGAAAGATAGGGGAAGGGAACAGCAGTGGGAAGGTGTAAATAAGAAAGGGGAGGAGTAGGATATGGACGGAGGAGGAGGAGAGTAACAAGGGAGAAAATAAGAGAGTAGACAACAAACAGAGCATAAGATACACCTTCAGGACTTCATAAAGCTCATCGAATAGCCGCGTCACATCATAGCACCATAGATGACTGGCGGGGGGTTGTTATAAGCTGTTACAACCTGACAGAGGAAACAACTGACTGTTTTGTTCTGTACAGCCAACTTTCTAGGGCAGGGAGGGACACCTCCCCAAAAAGCTTTAGGGAGGGCTGGTTATGCCTCTGAACAAGTACGTGAACATAGCGTCATATATAACACATACAGAGGGATACAAATATTTGTGTATAACAGTAAACTTTCTCTGATCTCATGCATTCTCACTTTATCAGTATCATTGGACAACATTGTTTGCCTTTGGCTGTGTGCTAGTGGGCAGTCATGGACAGCTGGGTTGAGGTGCCTCTGTGTGTGTGTTATTTTTCAGACCACTGTGAAAGATTCCGTTATTGCAGTTCCGCAGCTGGCAAGATGTGCAAATTCATACAGAAATATTTCTATACCGTTCATACGGGCCACCCCTAGAAACTTAAAGGTACTGGTAGAGAGTGACACAATGGACTACCTACAAAACCATTAAGTGTGTTCTGATCCGGAGATTAGGTTCATGACATCCCTAATAAGATAAGATAATCCTTTATTTGTCCCGCAGTGGGGAAATTGCAGTTACACACTAATATGGAATTAGTGTGTGTATAATTCTATGTAGGTGCTTACTCTGATCCAAACGGTTAATCAGGGTTCTGCAGGCCACTTCTGTTTCTGGGCTGGGGTGATCCAGAACCTTTCGGCACCACTTGAGAGGAGACTCTGGACCAGTCTCCGCTATCTGCTTTTTAGGAGACACGTATAACCTGGACATTAAAGACAGAGAGAAAGAGAAATGGAGCCTTAGTGACATGTCACCAAATTAAATCTGTTAAGGAGTCCCTTTGAGCAGCTAAATCCTCATCAAAAAAAGGTTATTACAAAAAGGAAGCACGTAAAAGTGTAGGGAGAAAAAAAGGGAGTAGAGAACATGGGGAGGGATTTTAAGAGGGTGACAGGCAGACAAAGATGGGAGGAATTCATTTAGCATCCAGATGTCCCATACATGACCCCTGCAAGCTACTAACTATCAGAAACTCTCAGGGGACTATGCCATCCTCTGTGCCAGCAAGTCTTACCTTTATTACCAGCTTCACTAAGAATGAAGAGTTCATTCTACCATTCAAACCATTACAAATTTGTTATGAGCAAAACATGCCTAAAACAAAGTCAGACATGACAGTGGGTTGTGAGAGCATTGAGACAGTTATCCTAAAGAAAAGCATATTTATTTGGTTACAGCACCAGCTATGGCTTTGAGTGTACTTTGTTGGGTTGATTGGAAATGTCTTAACCCACATGAGGGCAGATTATCATTTTGAGTTGACACCAGCAGTTGAGTGCTAACTGGTTTCAGAGTAATCAACTTTGGCGCAACTTCCGATTAGGCAATCACAATGGCAGCAATCTTTCCCACTGAGATGAGCAACAATGCTGACAGGCTTATCCAGGTTACACTGCATCAGGCAAGGTTATGCTGAGATTGAAGAGAACATCCGGAAGATCAGGAGATACCTGTCTGAGCATTCCACCCAGCTGCTAGTCCAAGCACTTACTAATAATAATTCATTTTATTTGTAACACGCTCTTCATTCATAATCAGAGTACCAAACAGCCAGTCATAAAGACATGCAGCGTATGAATGTTGAATGAATGTTGGTGGTGGTCAGAGGGGCCTGAGTAGGCGCTGATTGGGCAGCCACGCTTCTGCACCACCGGTATGACTGGGTCTGAATGAATACTGGACTCTGTAAAGTGACTTTGAGTGCCTTGAAAAGCGCTATATAAATAAAATGTATTATTATTATTAACATATTAGAAACATAAGCATAGTAGAAAACCTTTTTGACATTAACATAAGATTTAACACAAGGCCAGAAATGCCTTCCTGAACAAAGATGTTTTTAGTCCAGCTAAAGGACTCCAGCGTCTGCGTTGCCCTTAGGTGGTTAGGGAGACTGTTCCACAAGCGTGGCGCTACCGAGCAAAAGGCCCGGTCGCCCATTGTGCGGAGCTTGGTTTTGGGGACGCGGAGGAGCAAGCTGTTTGAAGACCTGAGGGTGCAGGTGGAGGTTCGGGGAGTAATGATTTCTTGCTGGTAGGGAGGTGCATGCCCATTTATGCATGTATGGGTGAGTATAAGGACTTTGTAGTCAATCCGGAAAGAGACAGGGAGCCAGTGTAGTGAGTGTAATATTGGTGTTATGTGCTCATATTTCCGGACCTTCATCAGGATCCTGGCAGCGCTGTTTTGGATGTATTGCAGCTTCTGGATGTTCTTGCCAGTGATCCCATAGAAAAGCAAATTACAATAGTCCAGTCTTGAGGAGATAAAGGCGTGGACAAGCTTCTCTGCATCTGATAGGGTTAAAGTGGGGCGGAGTTTGGAGATGATAAAACTAGGTTTTGCACAGGTGTTTTATATGGTCATTAAAGGTCAGGTGAGGGTCAAACCTAACTCCGAGATTAGTGACTGTGGAGAAGAGGGGGATGACCTGGCTGTCGAAGGTGAGATAAGGAGGATGACTGAACCTGGGGAAAGTTGTTGCTCACCCATGCCTTTATCTCTCCAAGACAGGCGGTGAGACATGACATGGCTGCAGTGGGGCTTGGGGCAGTTTTGATATAAAGATGTGTGTCATCAGCATAACAGTGGAAAGACATCCCATGTCTGCTGATGACACAACCGAGGGTGAGCATGTAAGTAATGAAGAGGATGGGGCCAAGGACCAACCCTTTGCGGAACTTGTCCTCTCCAAGTTGAACTACTGCAACTCGCTGCTCGCCGGTCTCCCAGCATGCCCAACCCGCCCTCTCCAGAGGATTCAGAAAGCAGCGGCCCGCCTGGTCTTCAATCTAACCACATGCTCCCATGTTACCCCGCTCCTCATCTCCCTCCACTGGCTTCCCATCATAGCCCGTATCAGATTCCAGACCCTGGTACTGACCTTCCGAGCAGTGAACAGGACTGCTCCCGACTACATCAAGTCTCTCCTCCAGCCTTACACCCCCACCCGCACCTACGGTCCCACCTCTCAAGAGCACCCGCTCCCAACCCAAGCTCTTTTCCTGTCTGGCCCCCCAATGGTGGAATCACCTCCCCACCTCCATCAGAGACACTGACTGTCTCCCCACCTTCAAGAAAAGGCTTAAGACACACTTGTTCCGGGAGTACAAAGGTACTTAGGAATGATTTGCTGGACCTGATGTTAGCTTCCTCCAGGAGCACAATGACTCTTACGGCTCTTGTTGGTTAGTTGTAACTGATTTAACTTCTTGTACTCGCTGTGAATTATATTATATTATTGTTTTTAATAGTGGCGACAAGACTGCATGCTGAAATTAGGAAGGTTGTGCGGGCTAAACTTAAGTATAAGAGTAAATCGAGTCTAAATTCAGTGAGTCGGACATCAGATCTGTGTGGAACAGCATTAATTGATGACAGGCCTACATAAAGGCAGTAACTCTGTCTACTTAAATGGTTTTAATTCAGACGATCAGCTAGCAAATTAATTTAATTAATGAATTTTTATATGAGATTTTCTAATAGTGATTTTAGTGAGAGAATTAGTCACATGCGTGATCATCTTGCCAGTGACTCCTCCATTTTTGATATTGATGTCTCTAAGGTTGAAATATTATTTAAACAAATTAAGGTTAGGAAAAGTTCTGGCCCTGACAACATCAGTGGTCATGTGCTTAAGTCCTGTGCTGGTCAGTTAAGTGATTTTCACTCAATCCTTCCAGATGCAAACAGTGCCAAGAATCTGGAAACATTCTATCATCATTCCTGTGGCTAAGTGTAACAACCCCAAAATCTTGAATGACTTTCGACCTGTAGCTCTTACCTCATTGGTGATGAAAACCTTTGAGGAATTGGTTAAGCAGGTGTTACTGGAGCAGGTGGAGAAACAGTTAGATCCACTGCAGTTTGCTTATAGGGCTAGCAGAGGTGTTGAGGATGCAAAACTTGCCTTGTTAAATTCTCTCTATAAACATCTGAAGGCCCCAAAAACTCATGCTATGCTCCTTTTTATCAGCATTCAACACTATTCAGCAATACTTGTTGGCTGAGAAACTCCAGGCTCTTTTTAACTTGAATTCTACCCTAATTGGCTGGTTACTGGATGTTTTGTCAGATAGGTCACAGTGTGGGAGGGTTAATGGTGCCTTATCCTCAAAAGTCCTTTGTTCCACAGGCTCTCCTCAGGGCTGTGTCCTTTGACCATTGCTTTTTATTTTATATACTAATGACTGTAGGAGTAGGTATGAGAATTGGCAATGTGTTAGCAGATGACAGTCATAGTGAGCCTTTTGAACAATGAGGAGGAGGGGCATGGTCCCGTTGTTGATGATTTCATTACTTGGTGTGATAACTTTTGTTTGTCTATCAATGTTTCTAAGTAAGTCACAGCACAATGTTCCGCACACTGTTATTCATAACAAGAATGTTGATATTGTAGCTGAATATAAATATTTAGAAACCATCATTGACAACTAATTATCTTTTGAGAGCAATACTGAGGCTGTCTGTAAAAGTCTCAACAGACTTTTCTTTTTGAGGAAGATGAAATTATTCAGGGTGTGCACGACTTTGATGACTTTGTTTTACCAGTGTTTTATTGAATCCGTCTTGACATTTGGCATTGTGGTGTGGTACAGTGGTCTTCCAATGATCAGCAAGCGTAAGCTTACAAAGCTGGTAAATGTAGCAACCCAGTTGCAAGATATATATGATAAACGGGTTATGGGTAAGGCTAAACACATTTTAAACTGCCCTGATCACCCACTTTTCGGAGAGTTTAATTTGCTCCCTTCTGGTCATCGTTTTAGGCTACCTAGGTTAAGAACTGGTCGTGCCAGAGATTATTTTATTCCTGTGGCTATTAGGAACCTAAATTCACTTGGCTGACATCAAGATGTTTTTAATTATTTATGTATTAATTTATTTCCTGCCAATGGCCATTACTGTCTCAATTGAACCCTGCCATGGGGTTTTGGGGAAGGTGCGTCTCTATTGTGTGTTCTGTGTTGTGTAATGTTGTTGGCATTTGGCACTATTCTGTGTTTGTGTATGTGTTTCTGACCCCTGCTGACACAAATTTCCTTTTGAAGCATAAATAGTCAAAAGTTGAAGCGAGAGAAGCAAACCCTATTCTATGCATTTCAGGGCTCAAGCATTCGCCAAAGTTATTTCTCGCGCTGAGAAGTAAGGGATAACTTGTCCCGCTATAGTTAATGAACCAGTGACCATGACCTGGATGCAGCTGATGATAGTGATAATGTCTTAGCACATTTGCAATGTGCAGGCAGTTTTGACATCAGTACACATTAATTTATGTAACAAAATTCACATGCTGAAAGTATCCACTTTATATGCTCTGTTAGCTAGCCAGCATTTCATACATAAAGAAGCATCTGATTTATATGCCAGCAGTCAGCATTGCTAAGCTGGCCGTATCGGTGATAAAAGCCAATTTGCTTCTTAAAAACAAGAACATATTTGTAAATTGCTAATTGAAAGATGGTGCCTAAACCTTCCAGCTACACCTACAGTACTGAAATAAATCATCCACTTTAAAATGTTCAGGGCTCCAGACGCGACCAGTTTTCTACTTATGCTCTTGAGTTAGCAAGCTAAACTAGTTTACATGCCTACAGTCTAGGTTTTTTCGCTATCTAGCTGTTCTTGCATTCCTTGCAAATCAGCGTTTTCAGAGCCAGAGTCTATCTAACATTGACTCGATGGGCATGGTTTATGTTTGTCTATACCGTAGCGTAGAAGATCCCTGTGCAGTTCGACCCTCAATTACACATTTGCTCAAACCATTTTACGGTTTCAAGGACTGTTTTGAAAACCTGGGACAATGTAAAGCAGGATTTGCTATGAAGCTGTTGATGAAGAAGTGCGCTCCGACCTTATGTTCATCACAATCTTCGATCTTCCCATAGATAAACATCAGCCACATCTGTCGAGTGTCTGGTTCCTTGGGAAGATTATGAAGTGTCAGAACAGCCTGAAACACTGCATTTACGATGGTCCATTCATGGTTGGTTCATATACTTTCAAACTTTCCTTTGTTGTTCGCGTGGAAGTACACAGAGCAGCGCGCAGCTAAACTAATGTCTGAGATCCTGGGCCAGAACACCTAGAGGGCTGGGTCTGTACATAAATGTTGGGGCATGACAAAGGTGAAGCTATATTTGTGATGTCCCAAATACAGCTTTTTCAAAACCGTTCGTTTTACAGCTGCAGTTTCAAGTTGTGAGATTTAGATAGGAAAGCTGTCAATGGACTTTAAGGGTTCACTGTATGTCCATTTTACCCACCGAACTGTCGTTATTCAGCTATGACAAGGTAAAATCGGTTCTGCAATCAATGACCCTTTAATAATTGCCTTGCAGATTGATTTAAGGTATGCCCCTAAATGTTCTGCTTGCGCTCCTAAAATGGTCAGTCAGAGGCTACGGTGCTCATAGTCAGGGTTTTTCCTGCATGTCAGCGAATATGTTCTCAATATTATGTTTCAAGTAGGCTACAGCCGAACCCTCGTTCTGTCTTGAGCAATAGTAATCGAGTTGATAAGCGTGTCTTCTTGTCTGATCGAAACGCAACTGTGAGGTGCGCGAATGGACAGAGCGGTCTTTCTGCTGCGAGGGCCAGCCCGACGTGCACGAATACATCTGTACGAATGCAAATGAAATTTCCACAAAAAATGCTGACAAAAGTTTGATTAACGATTTCCAACGCAGCCTCCATTGGTATTCTTAACCTGGAATGATACTATATAGTGTAGGCACGAAGAAAATAAAAGGAAATTGCAAAACACCTGGGAATAAATACATTGATTAGAAGATATAGCCTATATAAAAGTTATATGTGCTTGCTATAACTTCTATTGAAGCAATCATTGCAATTAATCCCTCGTGCAGTGCATGTCCGTGAATATGTTTAATATAATTTTTCAAGTAGGCCTACAGCCGAACCCTCGCTCTGTTTTAATCAATAGTAATCGCGTTGATAGAAAGAACGACTGTCTGATCAAGACAAGAACAATAGCTTCCTTTTAAGCAAGCACCCAATTATCAACCTGCGGATCTATTATCAGCCTGTCAATCTATTAGCCCAGTGGTTCTCAAAGTGGGGGTCGCAACCCAGCGAGGGGCAGTCCCGAGATGATTTCCAGAAATCAAGGAACATATGAAAACAATTAGAAACAGCATATACGCAGCACAGCCCCGCAGTAGCGGACTAGCCATCGGGAGCACCGGGAGAAAAATAACAATGGAAAACCAGGCTAAGAAACGCAAGGGTGGGGCTGAAAAATTAAGAGACAAAAAGACATCACCTGCACTAGACAAGTTGTTACCAATTGAAAAACGGCTATGTTTATTTTACCCAAAGCTCAAATATTTAGCGCTCAAATAAAGGCCCAAAAATGTGGCTCTCGCGCTACGCGCGCTCGCATTACCTATTGAACTCCCCAACTAGCATCACATCAAACTCAGAATGTGCATGCATTAGCAGGTTAGCTGTGGTGACGTATACGGGGCCCGGTTCTGGTGGGCCAGTCTGGATCAAAGTATAGGGCCTATTTTTAGAAGGCCCATTATTTATGCTATGGTAAAAAAATAAATTATAATACATAGATATCTGCTAATAAGTGACACGGTAACACAGACTGTCCTTTGTTTTGTTTTTTTGGAGCATTATTATTATTATTAGCACCGAAGACCCATTTGGACTCAGGAAAAACCCTGTTAGTAAAAATAAAAAAAGTTAGCCTGGAGCCCTGCTTTAAATATTGTATTTTTCTTTGGTAGCTAGCCAGTATTTCATCAGTAAAATAGTCTTGGAGTTGCTGTATCGCAGAAACATAATATTGTTCATGTCTTATGCCTGTTTTCGGCTCGCTATCGTTTCGGAGTCCAGAGTGAAGAGAGCAAACCAAACTGGCAGGAAATTATTTTTTGAAAATGGCGAAATGCTTTTTCAAACTATGTAACTTGTGGCACTGCACTCTGTTGGATTATGTTAAGGACACCTGCAAAATATGAACTTTGCAGAGTGCCAGGTTCTTAAGACAATCGTGGGAAATCCCATTCTAAATTCTAATTCTTAAAATGTATGTAGAGTAGTAGATTTTCTTTCACCTCAAGCAATGTTAAGTAATTAATATCAGACATTTTCACAGCAATTGCTCTAATGTGATTACATTTCAGACTTGGCCCTATGTGTGAGGGAAAATGGTGGTCCCTGCTTTCAACCATGGTCACAGAAGGCCCTGGATCACATGAGGCCTAAATCCAATTTTAAACAGTTAAGTACAAAGCAACCAGGACAAAACAGATTATAGTCCTCAGGGGATTACCCTGTGTTGTGGTTGTGATAACCCATGGAGCACATATGGTCTGGCTAATGATGTGAAATTGAGAATAAGTCATATCAGTTGTGGACTACTAAGACTACTAAACTCCACCCGGTGGCATAGCTAAGCTGTTAAAGTAGCTTGCAGGAAAACAATAAGAGACAAGGCCTAACTCTCCTCCCACTCACAACCTACAATCAGTTGCACTTTATCGACCTGGGAGGGAAATATATCCTATTCAAAATGGGATTATTTGAAATGAGCTTCATGTCCATCTGATTTTCACTATTACCATTGTCCCCAACAAAATATTTTGTAATTATTACTATTTTCACCCATTCTGCCAACCAACACAGGCAGACAGGACTAGCCCAACATTTGCCAGCCAGCAATGGTGTAAAGTACCTGGCATTCATTAAGGGATTTGCATCATTCAAACCCAGGTTGGTTTGACCATTGCCAGGGGCTTGCTACAGTAAGCAAACATGACCCAGCTGCAGTGAAAGAAACATTTGTTTCTTTGAAAACAGGATCTGTTGCTATAACTGTACTGCAAGCAACTACAGGAATGGGCTTACAGAGAGGACAGAAAGAGAAACAGCAACACATACGCCAGCCTTGTAGTTAGACAGATGGTCACACACCACAGGTCACAGTGCACCCTAGGAAGACATTAAAAGGGGCCTAATTTTGTTGTTGTTGATTTATTCAACTGGTAAAGTCTGATGAGTTAACTTACGACCATTGAATGGTCAGCTAAAGATTTTTCCTATCGTTTTTTTTATTTCCAAAAAATTTGGTCCGAGAGAATCTTCAAAAGAACTGTGATACAACTATTGTGAACCTCGTCTATAAAAGGTGTTGGAGCCATTTAGAGATTTTTTGTGTTTAATATATTTTACGTAGATACATTTTTTGTTTATGGCAAATTATGATTTATGAATTAGTAAGTGTGTGAAATGTTTATTCATATGTTTATTTATGCACTTGGTGGTGATTAGCCATATTGGTGTCACCTGGGGAGTGAGGGGGGTTACCTCATTTAAGGGAGGAGAATGCGTGTCAGTGAGGTTGGCAAGGCAGAGAGCCTACAGTTTTTTGACAGCGAGCTCTCGAGCGTTTAACACATTATTTCACATTGAAAAGTATTGGTTTTTTTGTATATTGAGAACCCTCTTTTGGCCGCAAATCAATGGCATTTTTTGGAGCTTTTCTGTTTATTATTTTTAGGAAAGTCAACCGGAGTTATTGTTTAAAATTATCATTCTATACCAACGTAAACATCTCTCCGTGCGTGCTTATCCAAAGGACGTGTGTCAGACTTTCTCTGCCTAAAGGAACCAGAAGGGCAAACATAGGGTTTGCCGTTTCAAAAGGTATATACATTTTTTTTGTTTTTTTACAATATCCGACCCTAGCTGAAGTCTTACAAGTAACCCTGTGTCCTTAAACTCTCAAGTACAGTAGCAGACAAGCATTCAGTACCCAGTCTGGAGAAAGAGAGAGAAGAGTGAAGGAAGACAAAGTACGGAAAGTATGGAGGGACAGAAATAGAATTCAGAGATAAAGAGGAGGTACAGAGACAGACGAGCAGCCCGATCTGGATGTCCCCATCCACTCATTCCCCTCAGTGTTTCCCATACATTGATTCATTTGTGGCGGCCTGCCACAATCAAAAAATGTACCACTGTAAATTGATTTCAATGTTTTTTTCATTACTACATGCTGCCCATGGATTCGCGGAGCCCCAACAGAATTATGTTATTTTTATTTCTTGAAGATTACTTCCTATAATTTATTTTCCATGAATATAGCATCTACAGTTTGGACTTCTCCCCCGGGTAATGTGGCCACTCACCTTCTATGAGGTCCCAATAACAACAGTGGAGAGGATGGAGCGAACCATTACCTCATACGTGAAGAAATGGCTGGGTGTCCCACGATGTCTAAGTAACATCGGCCTCTATTGGCAAAGGGGTCCTTGAACTACCTCTTACAAGTCTAACGGAGGAGTACAAGTGCTCAAAAGTAAGACTTCAGATAACATTGAAGGACTCCAAAGACCAGAGCATTAGCAAGGCTGCACCTTCCCTACAAACTGGACGGAAATGGACATCATCCAAGGCTGTGCAGCAAGCAACATCAGACCTGAGACACCAAGACATTGTGGGGGATATCCAGCATGGAAGAGGAGGCTTTGGCCTGGCAGCAAGCAAATCAATGTTCCATAGGGCAACAACATCTGAATGCAGGAAGCTGGTGGTCAAGGAGGTGCGCTGACAGGAGCAGACTGCAACACCTACACCTGGAGGCACAATCAGGTCCTCAAGAGCCTGGCTGCAGCACTTGAGACCAAGAGAAGTGCAACCAATTCATAACCTCCAAAAACAAGCAATGCCGTTAAAACAACAACATTCATCCGGGAGGAACAGAAAACGCCCAAGCATCTTCCTACGAAGCCAGAAACTGGACACCTAGCCATGGCCCAGGACTGGAAGCTGCTTGTCGATATTGGCCAACAACTCATTTTTCCACCTGAGATTCCTTCTACCAACCTTAGGCCAGACATGCTACTCTGATCCCCTTCACGAAAGGTTGTGTACATTATAGAGCTCACAGTCCCGTGGGAAAACTCTGCTGAAGAGGCCTATGAGCATAAGAAACTGCGTTACACAGAGTTGGCAGCAGACGCAACTCAGCGTGGCAGCCAGTGGATCTGGATCAAACGGAAGGACCCTTGCTGGGCTATAACATCATGACCCCCCACCCCCACCTGAGAACCCAATTCAGATCCCTCCAACTTGAGGAAGGCATATGAGGTATGCAGTCAGCTGTAGGGCTGGCTCAGAGAAGAGGACGCCCCTGCCTTGCATAGTCACATGCGGTCAGCTGTAGGGCTGGCTCAGGGAAGAGGACACCCCTGCCTTGCATAGACCCGTTGGAAATCTTAATTGGGCAAGGGACACAAGCTAAGGCTTGATCACCCTTTAGCTGGCTACCTTTGATGAGGGTGTTTAGTGATTAAAGGCCGAAACACCCACTGATTCGAAGGCACACTACTGAGGATGTGTCCCAAAATTGTCTTATCTTAACCCAGTCTAAGAAATAAACCTCCCATGCCACTCTGTCAACATCACAAAAAAAATTATGTAAGTGCATACCATCTATTGGCACAATGGACAGTTTTAACATCTCATCCTGTGTTTTATGATTCTTCCTTAACTGAATATCATTGGTGTTGGATTTTATTTGATGTTCATTGGTCCCTGCCTTGCTTCTTCAGACTGCGTTCTTCCGATTCGAGTTTGCAGTAGTAGGCCATAGGATAAGCGTGAATGTGGGGCTAGCCCCTCTCTCACAATGCAAAGTACAATGTACGTGTGAAAATATGAATACGCATGTGCAAAATTAGGGCTTGACGATTCATTGCCTTTGCGATAATATCACGATGCAGTGTTTCCCCTAGGATTTCTTTTAGCAGTGGGGGCAGGTCTAACCTTCCATTCATAAAGTATGTTCTAAATGCTGCCAATTAATACGTAACAACTTATTGTAAATGGTCAGTAGCTTATAGACAATTATTTGTTTGTAAACATTCGGGATAGTAGCAGAATACCGGGAAAATATAGCCTTTAATAGTTTGATTTAAAAAGCCCCAAAAAGTCGAGGACAGGCTTTAAGAGAGAACGCGCTTCCCGATTGATCCGTCACATCAGAATTTTTATTTGGGGCACGAAAGAGTGAGAATGTCGCCCGGTAGACCGCATAGTTATAGGCGGCAGCCATGTCTTCATGTCATGTCACAAAAGTCATTATTTAACAGTCTAACAGTCAAATCTACACCAAAACAGTCGAGCAGGGAAGCTTTCAAGAGATATGGGAATTCTGCTTTTGCACCTAAAATACAAACGTGAGCAAAAGGCAGCAATCGCTATCGAATCAACAGACGTGCAATTTACTGTAGCTAGCTGGGTAAGAATACAAACAACGAAAATCACCAGTTAACTTAATTTAAATTAGCAAGAACTATAGACCAATACAATAACCGGCTAAAATGAACTGACAACATAAGTTATACGACGCACACACTGCTGATAGACGGCCTTCTGTACAGCAAATTTAGCGAAATTTAGCCGCGGCGGGCCGCCACGGCCAATTCAACATAGTTGAAACACTGCGATGTGACAAAACAAGATTTTGTAATCGCAAAGGCTGCGATTTTACTTTAGTCACGTGACACGCAAGAGTAACGCAGTTTGCAAACAAAGTATCAACTTTGCAAGTTACACTTTACCTTGACCTGTACGATGGATGGCCTCAGGCTCAACAGAACCTGACAATTTGCCAATTTTGCCTTTAAAAAAGATGCTGCGCAGTGTCAAGTATTGTGCAAAACCTGCCTGGCTAACATTGCTACCTCACGGGGAAACACCACCAACCTAATTTGGCCCTAAAAACCCACCACAAGCCATGTACAATGCTTAGCTAAAATGCTGAACACCAGTGTCAAATAAGCCAAATAACACCCGACAGGATCACTGATCAAAGTGTTTCAACACCTAACTCCATATTCATGTATGAAATTACTCAAGCAGTAACAGCGTTCATCATGAAAGATATAATTATCGGTGATACACATACAGTAGAATCACTATGGCCATCAGTGCCATACTGTTTCTGTTAGGCTACTGACTGGATCAGAAATGTTCAGACAGTGTTTCAATTTCTTTTAAGATTTAACCTTTAGATGCGCGAGTTCAAAATATTTCTGACGGTCCCCACAGCGCAAGTTATTTTCCGAAACTGTAGCTAGCTAGCTTTAGTTACGAAACTGCAATGCACATGTCATTAGCCTACGTTTAGCTTTCATTTACGAAGAGGTACAGGCGGTATGTTTTCCTTAATTTTTCTGAACTTTGTGTTATGTTGCTGACTGGAGATCAGTACTATATATATATTTATTAATAATAAATTGAATAAATCGCATATTAAATCGCAATTTCAATATTAGTCAAATTAATTGCAATTAGCTTATTTTCGGAAATCGTTCAACCCTACCCAGAATGTTACTGTGATCAATGCAATCACACAAATTTGATTGATTTGATGAAGCGGGGCTGACATCCGGTAGCCCCACTACAGCGTCATTTCGTATTTCAGACCTGATTGGCTGTCTGGCGCCAACATTAGTTGGCAAGAAGAGCGAGGAGGGTAGATTGTCTAAGCTAGCATGTTAGCTTCACAAACGACAGATAACTTGAGAAAATGAATAGTGGATTTCATAATCGAGCACAGGTTTGAAAACCTTAATTTGGAGGAGAAACTTGGTGACTTGGTGCCCATCAGCCACAGGATATCGTCATCACTCAAACTGCTGGTAAAAGTAACCGTGGGTTTAACGTGGAGTGGTTTTTGAAGAAAAACTGGCTGACGGTTAGCATACAAAAGAAGGCACTCTGTTTTCTATATCTGCTATTTGGTGGAGATGGTACTTGGTCGTGGAAGGGTTGCAAAGATTTAGAACATATTTCTGATACCCCCTTTCCACCAAAGTGAACCGGGAGCTAGTTTGAAGCTGGTGCTAGAGCCAGTTCGGAGCTAGTTCAAGATTGGAGCCTTCTAAGAACCGGTTTGCATTTCCACAGGCTAGAGAGCCACCACAGAGCCACGTCATTACGTCACTGTATACGTCTCATCTTTCCTAGCAACGCTAGCGCGGCAGCGCCAAACACAAAGCAGAGCCCGTCTAAAGGCTGTTTATCAATCCGAAGAACGTGTTTACTTGGCTATTGCGCAATACCCTGGACTCGCAGCAGTTTGACAACACTGCCATCATCAGCGCAACATTTTATAAACTTTTGCTGTATAGTGCTTGTGTATTACGTTTGTGTTAAATATAGGCTCATAACATTTGTGTTTGTCACTTCACTCATTTGATAGGATTATGATCAAACGCAGCAACTAGTGTCTGCACTGCACTGCGATGCTAGCTAGGTTATCGAAAAGTCGTAGCAAATTTACAAATTAGCAGTTTCATCAATAAAATAAGCACATTTTCAGCAACTACACTGCCCACTTCTCGATACATTTTCATTCAAATGCCGATTTACAAGTACGGTTTAGCTGAAATATGAATTGTAAAAATTAAAGCAATGGCGGTCAAAGGATTCTGTTCATCTTGTTGGTCACGGTAACCCCGCCCCAAGCGGTTCATTTGTTAGTTCGAAAAGTAGACCAGGTTCAAAGTGGGGCCCGTTGCGAACCACGTACGAACCACTTTTCTGGTTCCGAGTCTGTCGAAAGAGTAAGAACTGGTTCGCGATTAAATTAAGTTAAATTAAAACTGTAGACATGCATGGAGTCCATTCAAGGCTAATCAGAGAAATGCAGGACTGTTGTGCAAATCAGCAATGTAACATTACCGCAGCAAACTAGCAATTGAAAAAAAAGTTTCAATTAAGAACATGGTTGCAAATACAGGACTGTGTAGAGCACAAAACAAGACTGTCATCATTTTTTGGTCAATTATTTAAGGCACGCACGGCTCAAAGTCCCCTACCACCACAAATAGAATCTAATTCTGTGGGAAACATTGCCTCTAGTATTAACATGTCATTCAGCATTCTCAATTGCATTGGCTGGCCACCCGTCACAGTCTTAAGGATGTCCCTCTTTTTCTTACATTTAGTCATTTAGCAGACGCTCTTATCCAGTGACTTACAGCAAGTACAGGGACATTCCCCAAAGCGAGTAGGGTGAAGTGCCTTGCCCAAGGACACAACATGGACTCCAATGAATGTTTGCTTCCTCTGGAGTTGCGCTCTGGAGTTGCGTGATAACAAAATAAAATAAAGTATACCGTGGTTGGTATAGCCAAATCTCTCCCAGTAGACACATTTCTACCGTTGCATCGGTATATACCGTCATTCCGCCCAGCCCTTAATCTATGCCATTCCCATAAATTCATAGTCCATGCTTTTTAAAGGACCTCAACTTTGCACAGTAAGTTTACATGCACAACACTGTACTGTACAGTCCTGCATTTGTGCACTGCATTGATCCAAAACAAGAGTGTTATATAGCTGCCATTTACAAAAAAGATATACTGTATATATATATATCAAGTGGATTTAACCCTTTAGGTAATATGTCAGAGCAGCTATGTCTGTGAGCACCAGAAAATCAACACGAGTGTGTTCTGTTGACAACTTCACTCTGATGAAAACGAACAAGCATGCCAAAATGTCTCATCCAAAAGATCAAACTCTTCAACAAAATGTACCAGTTTTAAAAGGATTAACATTTATTTTTAGTCAAGATTTGGTTCGAAGTCAAGGTTTCTGAATGACCAGCTATGGAGTCTGGCAAACAGCAAGCCAGTTTTATATGGGAGCTTTTCTGAACAACTGACATGACTCTTTTGTATGTAACAACCTCAGATGTAGTTCGAGGCTGTCCTTAATCCAATATCATAGTAAGCATTTCCTCCCATCTACGTATTAAAAGACATAACATATAAAAAAATAACACTATAGAATAGTGGGTTCATCATATGTTTATGATGACATGAATTACAATATTTATTTTATCAGTCGATAGTGCTACCTACCAACTATTTACCCAACTCGCAACCTAATTCCCATTACAGGATACCTCACATCTGTATCTTAAAAGAAAATTGAAGTAGAATGCCCCCTGTGAAAACCACAGACACTTAGTGACACTTACCAGCTGTCTTCATCCTCAACCTCCACCCCCTCCTCTTCTAGGTCCAGAACATCCACTTCATCCAGAGCAGACTGGTCCACTCCTGAGTCACTCTCCGCCATGGTCTCTGACTCATAGCTATCCAGAGAAGGGCTGTCTGGGGTTAGGCATCCCTGCTCCGGAATCTGCCCCTGTCCTAGACCTCCATTACAGCAGGGCAGGGTTAGAAAGCCCTTGCATGCACTCCCATCCTCCTCCTCGCCGTCTTCCTCCTCTAGCCTGTTAGTCTGAGGTAGAGGAGACATATCTTCGCTGCTGCTACTGTCTTGGGGGGGAGACAACTCAAAGTCACGGCTACTCAGTTCTTCAACTCTGTCCACCAAACCCAGGGGTGCGTTTGTCACCTTATCACAGGAGAGACGCTTGTTGATGTTGCTGCCTACCGGGTGGTTGCTGTTTGTAGCTCCACCGTGGTGAATGTTTTTGCCACCCCTGTTGCGGAGACTTTGGTTTTGAACCTCCAGTCTTCGTACAAGCTCCTGCAGCTTGCGTACCTCCTCCAGCTCCACCCCTGCAAGCTCCTGCTCCTCTTCTTCATGTCCCAGCACAGAGTTCTTAATCAGCCCGCTGGTGCTGCTGCCATGGTCATCCTGGGGCTGGAGTACTCCTGCACTATCCGGCACCACCATAATACCCGCTCTAGATAAGAGAGATAAAGAAAAGTGAGAAAAGATGCCTACAGGAGTTCAAGATCACCAATCTAATGCACCTAACCAATAATTGTTGAAACAAAAACACCACCATGTACCCGGCACTTTGGCATATCACTTGTTAAATGTTATATAAACATATTTGGTAACCCTAACCGCACTGAAATGGTAGTAGGAGGGCTATTTTGTGGAGATCATATGGACACTATTTTTCTCCATGCTTTCATTAAATAGCCTACTGTACCCGAGCTGGGTTTAGCTATTGTTTGGTTACTTTGCATTCAAACCAATTACAACTGTCCGAGCTACAGTACTAGCCTACAATATTCGTCAAAAATCGCAAGCAAAGGTCGATCAACAAACATGAATCATTGTTGCATGATATGCACGCCAGTTAACATTATAGTATCTCTGCTATTCAAATGATGAACGGTAAATTATCTCTAGATAACCAAGCTAGGCTAACCAACACGCTAAGCAAAACAAACCTACCAGAAGAGCCGGTGTAGTCTTATATTAGACGCGATGTAAATGTTATTGCTCAATCGCTAACTCGCAAGATTCGCGCGAAAGTGTACGTCCATAGATCAAGTGCAACCATATACTGAAATGTAATTCAAACAAAAAAGCAACATGTTAAGCCAAGTCTGTAGTTACACCATCTCATAGATTTTTTCAAAGAAAGGCTACTACCAAATAGTAGCTTCTAGCTAGCTAGTTACCAGCAAACTAGCTGGATGATGGACCGTGTAGTTACCCCAATTACATTCACAGGATTATCAGTACCGCCTCCCCTTGTTTTTGACCCTTCAGTCCCTACTCTTCTTGTTCTTCTTGTTTTACGGCTGTGTTGGTGTACAGTTCATTCGTGGATTATCGCCACCTTTTGTTGCGGAGTGTGGATTGATGGAAGGCCTAGTGGGCAAGTATGAAGACGCCCCCGTGTGTCAACCACGCGTAATTAACGCCGACTTTGCATGCAAAGACGGCGTCGTCCATTGCGACATGACATATAAGTAGGCCTACTCAGAAAAGGTTTACACCTATGACAAGATAAATATAATATAATAAACTTCCTAAATAAATAAAAAATTAACAATAGAATATACTTCATCTATAGGACCATAGCACTAAACCTATTTCCTGACCTCGCTTCATGCAGCGCTGCAGCCGGCTGCAGGCGGCTGACTTGAAACAGTGAATTCTGGTTAGACTTTTTGTCCGATTTGAGACGGCGCCGAGGCTAGGTCACTGTGACGTAGCCATCAAAGTACCGTGAGATCGATTCGAGAACTGCCGGCTGTGTAGCCGAGCGAATTTTCTCAAGAGCAACTGCGCGGCTTCAAATGACAACAGCTATTTCATGATTGGCCAGACTCACACACGACAACTTTGATTGTAATTATTCTGACACCTTCAGTTTCGCCAATGCTCAAATCCGGACCAAACAATTTGACTGAATAAAACATTTGTTGAAGAAAGGGTTTTGGGCCACCTCTTCTACTAACAGAAAGACTACGTTTAATTATAAATAAAGTAACCTAAGCAAACAGCGCTTGATCGGCCATGACTGACATCAACGCAGCAAACCACGAGAAGCTGGAATGTCCAACTTCACAGAGCCGTTTTCTCTAGCCGGTCGTTTCATGCAGCCGCAGTCCATGTCGAACGCACCTAGTAACACAACCTTTTTTTTGGAATGCAAACATTAAAATAAGGCTTTACACATCCATGCGTAATAAAGCCAATACTCCGACTCAATCACCAAACGATCATTTCTAAAAACTCTGGCCAAAGTGGAGATTTCTGAAAACTCAGTTTTTGTGTTTGCGTGTGCACTAGGTCAAACAGAGTTTTAGGTTCTCAAACATCACAGTATGCGAGAAAAAATGCATCACGCCATGTGAGCGTCCTATGTTTAAGGCCTCAATATGCTTCTGCGTCTCCGTTTTCGGGTGGGCGGGCTCACGGATACGCACGGATACACACGGATATAGGCCTACTTTGTTTATAGTTCTCCGTAGGCTGTGGGTGCTGAAAACAATTAACCGCCAGAAGAGTAGGTGGCGCTGCACTGCGATGCTGGCTGTAGGTTATCGAAAACTCGGAGCGAATTTAAAAATGAACCGTTTCATCAATAAAATAAGCACTGTTTCAGCGACTACACTGCCCATTTCTCGTCACATTTGAATTCAAATGCCGATTTACATGTAGGCTACTGTTTAGCTGATATGAATTGTAAAAACTGCTTCTCTTTGGTGATGTTTGTGATGCTAGCTGGAAGGGCAGGCTGCTTTGACTGGGTGTGCGGTGAACATTTCTGGGGGGTTATTATGATTACGGAAAGGGATCGTATATGTTTTTATACTGCTACCATTTTAGAGACTGCTTATCGATCCGAGTGTTATTCAGGCGCGGAGCCAGACGTTGTAAACATTCCGGGTTTAGCCCAAACCAACAACGTATGATTGGGGCTTGATTTGCAAGAACGCGACGCTAAGCACCTCCACGGTCCTCTTCCACATATTAAAATAGTGCTGCTGCCAACGAATAATGCACCTAATAATATGGTGCCTGCACTGCAATGTCAGGGCTGGACCAAATTATTTTTCGGGCTGCATATGGCCCGCAGGTCGGACGTTCCCCACCCCTGGTCTTGTTGGTCACGGCAACCCATAGCGGCAACACCGCCCCTGACTTCTTAATACGGACCAATCACAGCCATGGGGGTCTCCGTCGATCTCTGTCGCTCTGCGTAAATTCGACGGATAGTTAAGGCCTAATTATGCTTCTGCGTTTTTCGAAAAACGCAGAGGAGGGAACGCCCTCGTCTCCGTGGAACGCCCTCTGCGTGCTCTCCGTCAGCCCTCGGAGAGCTTTTGACGGATTGACGTGCACCTCCTGAATTTTCTAACTATCCGTCGAAATTACGCAGAGCGACGGAGAGCGACGGAGACCCCCTTGGCTGTGATTGGTCCGTATTAAGAAGTCAGGGGCGGGGTTGCCGCTATGGGTTGCCGTGACCAACAAGACCAGGGGTGGGGAACGTCCGACCTGCGGGCCATATGCAGCCCGAAAAATCATTTGGTCCAGCCCGCCATGGCATTGCAGTGCAGGCACCATATTATTAGGTGCATTATTCGTTGGCAGCAGCACTATTTTAATATGTGGAAGAGGACCGTGGAGGCGCTCAGCGTCGCGTTCTTGCAAATCAAGCCCCAATACGTTGTTGGTTTGGGCTAAACCCGGAATGTTTACAACGTCTGGCTCCGCGCCTGATTAACACTCGGATCGATAAGCAGTCTCAAAAATGGTAGCAATATAAAAACATATACGATCCCTTTCCGTAATCATAATAACCCCCCAGAAATGTTCACGGCACACCCAGTCAAAGCAGGCTGCCCTTCCAGCTAGCATCACAAACATCACCAAAGAGATCGAAGCAGTTTTTACAATTCATATTTCAGCTAAACAGTACATGTAAATCGGCATTTGAATTCAAATGTGACGAGAAATGGGCAGTGTAGTCGCTGAAACTGTGCTTATTTTATTGATCAAACGGCTCATTTGTAAATTTGCTCCGAGTTTTCGATAACCTATAGCTCGCAGTGCAGCGCCACCTACTCTTCTGGCGGCGAACTGTTTTCAGCACCCACAGCCTACGGAGAACTATAAACGAAGTCTATCCGTGTGTATCATAGAGGTAACATTAAGTAGAGAGAGCCAACATCGTCTTCCAAGATGGCGTCCCCATTCATTTCTATGAAAAGTGCTCAGTGGCGCAGTGAAGCAAGCTAGAGCGCGAAACGGACAGCGCCATCTTTCTACTTCCGTGTCTTCCGGTCTAAACTAGGAAAAAAGTGAGCCCATAGCTTTTAACGGGCTCACTTTTTTCCTAGCTCCAAGCTGGCTCCGAGACTCGTGCACGCTTGCAAATAGCTGTACACGTCATACTTTGCGACAACCAGTCGCGAGCTTGTGAGCTGGAGCTAAGGCATTGCAGAAAACTGTCAGAATGTGGTACAAGTCCGATCAAGAAGCAGATACATGTGAACTTACGAAAACCAATACTGTAATATTATACGTGCAATGCCTATACGTTGTTCTTTTTGCTCCGTGTTTTTAGTTTGACTGCTAAGTATTGTGTTGGATTAAAGAAACTGCAAGCTTGAATATTTGGCTCCGTCGTTGTTCTAGCTCGACAAAGCAAGCTAAATTAAGCCTACAGGCTATAGCCTACCTATGTTACTATTATAATGATGATGAGTGTTGCTTACTATTGCTAGCTTATTGTTAATGCCATCGTTGTAGTGTTAACTGACATAAAGTTCTAACAATATAACGACCATAACAATATTGTCGTTATCAGACATGATTTATTCATCTTCGTCTTTGCTCCAGAATAACATGTTATCTACAATGACGCCGTAACATGCCACGATATTATAACAAATTATATTAGGCTATAATTAGCCTACTTTGTCATGCAATGAGAATAATCGCGTTAATTAGCCTACAAAATGGTTAAATATGCTTTAAAATAACGGAAATAAACTCTACAAACAACCGTCATGTATATGTGCAAGCATTTGTAAAACGTGCTACAATTAAGGCAGGCAATTTTAGATTACCAAGTCCTTTCTCCTTGTTCTCATTCAGCTCAGGTAAATCAGCACTTTCTGATGTTCCCTTGTGTGCTCGTCCCCTGTTAGTATCCGCGAACACGCTTCGAGGCAACTTTTCTTGACGTAAGCAAATAAATGGGGTGCTAGTTTACCTATTTCGGATTGGTTTCAAACATAGCAAAAATCTGAATTATTCTATGAAAAAGCTAGTAGTATGAGCCAGGTTCGAGTATCGAACACAAATTATTGGGGGAGATAGTTTTGTAAATGTTGACTGGAGTTAATAGATTAAAAACGACCGGAAGACACGGAAGTCAAGTCGAAGATGCAATACCACCTACATCCACCGGGGCCGTTGCTTCAACCCAAGGGGCGAGGGGTGGGGGCTTGGTGTGTATCCGTGCGTATCCGTGAGCCCGCCCACCCGAAAACGGAGACGCAGAAGCATATTGAGGCCTTTAGAAAATTCAGGAGGTGCACGTCAATCCGTCAAAAGCTCTCCGAGGGCTGACGGAGAGCACGCAGAGGGCGTTCCACGGAGACGAGGGCGTTCCCTCCTCTGCGTTTTTCGAAAAACGCAGAAGCATAATTAGGCCTTTACAGTTAGTTTGCTTAGCCTACTGATCATGGATGCTGTTAAAGGGGTAATTGACTGGGTTTTTTGAGTATTTTACACTGTTCCTTAAGGTCTCCGAATAGGGTATGTAGGCTAACATTGGTTTGGCTGAAAATGGCCCGGGTGCTGTTCTATGCCCTCTTTTACATCCAGCATTTTTTCCCCGGGAAAAAACGCTAGCTTTTTTCCCTTATATCAATAGGTGCGTTCGACATGACCTCGCTTCATGCAGCGCTGCAGCTGGCTGCAGGCGGCTGACTTGAAACAGTGAATTGTGGTTAGACTTTTTGTCCGACTTGAGACGGCGCCGAGGCTAGGTCACTGTGACGTAGCCATCAAAGTACCGTGAGATCGATTCGAGAACTGCCGGCTGTGTAGACCATAGACATCTTATAGCCTACATATAAGATGTCTATGGTGTAGACGAGCGCATTTTCTCAAGAGCAACTGCACGGCTTCAAATGACGACACAGCTATTTCATGATTGGCCAGACTCACACACGACAACTTTGACACTTGTTTTGTAATTATTCTGACACCTTCAGTTTCGCCAATGCTCAAATCCGGACCAAACAATTTGATTGAATAAAACATTTGTTGAAGAAAGGGTTTTGGGTGTGATAATAAGTGTAATTATAAATAAAGTAACGTAAGCAAACAGCGCTTGATCGGCCATGACTGACATCAACGCAGCAAACCACGAGAAGCTGGAATGTCCAACTTCACAGAGCCGTTTTCAACTCCTCCCCGACTGCAAGCGGCTACTCTCGCCGGTCGTTTCATGCAACCGGAGTCCATGTCGAACGCACCTATTGGTAGGCTATTTAACGCTAGATGAGCTGTGCTGTGAGCGAAGCTGCGGAGCAAAGACGGCCAACAGCACTCACTGAAACAAGAAGGTGGCGACTTGAAATAAAAACGTAGGCCTACAAATAAATCTATTGTGTCTAACCTACACAACACAGTTTTCAACAGATTGACTAGATATAATTTGAAATGATTACGGTAGTTTCCACGTCTGTTGTCGAAGCAAACCGAATCGCCTTAGGTGGGTAACGTTAGCACTACAGCTTAGCAAACAAACTATCGTGATTCAACACAGCTTCAGTTAGCTCTAGCTATCTTACTGAAAAATAGATCTGGACAAACATGCATCTGAATTGTAGATTTACATAACAACACGAGTTATTTATTTGAATGAAACATAGTCAGGAACATGAAATAACGTAAATCCCATTGCCAATAAACTAGGCTAAACACATTCATGCTCTTGCGTTAGCAAGCTTAACTGGTTTACATGCCTACAGTATAGGTGTTTTCGCTATCTAGCTGTTCTTACATTCCTTGCAAATCACCGATGAAAAACAGATGAGCTTGAGTCTAGTTAACATTGACTAGACGGTTATGGCTGATGTTTGTTTATACCGTAGCATAGAAGATCTCTGTGCAGTTGCGCGAACCATTTCACCAAGGACGGTTTTAAAAACCTGGGAATATGTAAAGCAGGATTTGCTATGAAGCTGTTGCTGAAAAGAGGTGCGTTCCGACCTTAGTTATGGTCATCAGAACCGCAAGTTGTAGTATGATTTTGTCGGTAACAGTTATTAGCAATGCTAACGTATCCTGTATCTAGCACAGCCTTTCTCCAGTTATTTCGAATAGATAATCTAGACAGGCGTCGGCAAAAGGCTAGACTGCTTTCGTTTTCTGGCTATTTTTTTGGAAACTTCCCTTCTAATGCCGACTACAACTAGTCTAGCTAGTCATTTACTAAGTAAGGTATGTTGATGTGTTTAGAAACGTAGCGTCGCTACCTCGGACTGGGCAAGAACACCAGTGAGTGGGCTGGTCTGGATGTACATTATGGGGCTTGACAAAGACACAGACCAGAGCCAATTGAATGCGCGATACCGTACTGACGTCAGTCGGGTGGATTTTTCCAAAAGCTACCGTTTTACAGCTAGATTTTTTCTTTTAGAGATTTGCATGGTAAATAAGTGTCAATGGACTTTGAGGTTCACTGTATGTTCATTTTACCCACGGAACTGTCGTTATTCAACTATGACAAGGTAAAAACGGTTTTGCAGTCAGTGACCCCTTTAAGGTAGTGCTCATTTATGCGTTAATGCAAACCCTTTTGGCCTGTTGTATTTAAGTCGATCGTGTCATAGATTTTTGAGAATTCTGATTGGTTTGCATGGCTTTATCCTTCTTGTTACACTGCCGCTTACAGGTTTGGCATAGTTATGATGGCGCTTGGGGGCGTATTTATGCGGGTTCAGAAACATTTTTGAAAACGATCTTGGCCGGGTTTCCCAGAATTTTTAAGAAGCTCTTAAGCGCTAAGAGCTTCTTAACGAATCTGGGCTGCGTTTCCCGATAACGATGGATCGTACGAGTTACAAGGGTTCTCTACGATCAAAATAAATATCCATTGTTATTTCTTACGTGTGTTTCCCGAACATGCTGGTAAGGAGAACCATCGTACGTGTCTCTTAAATTGCACTTAACAAGACGCTGTCCATTGTACTGAAATCCCAGCTAACAAAATGACGTCCCCTGAACGTCCCTGAAAGTTATTAGGACGTCGCGAGGGAACGTCCCCATGACGTCTTTTTGTAGGGTTCTCTAAAGGTCCTGGGGACCTTTCCCGAAACCATCGAAGCTAAAGAGGCGTACAACTAAGATCCATCGTACGATGGACTCTACGATCAACTTAGACTTACGATGCTTTCGGGAAACGCAGCCCTGGGAAACCCGGCCCTTGTGTGTACAACGTTATTTTTGAAAATGGAGGGCCAGAAATATTCGTTTCTGTACCCGGCTGTGTAACTGTGCACTCTAAGAACAGATGTGTTAAAAACAACTCAATTTGTGTTGTTTTTTAACACAGTTGTATGTCTGGAGAGGGACTACACAGTTTGTGTTACTTTTAACGCATTACTTTTGTTGAACTATGTAACACAGATATTGTGTAGGTTTTTGTGACAAACTTTTGTGTTATGCTTACACAAAATCAACACACCTGTGTGTTTATGTAAACTTTCATTAATATAATTCTAATGAATGACCAAAGAGCCATGACTACGAATTCAGCATACATTTATTACTTTAGATAAGGTACACTGCATGTCATCACAAAAATCCATAAACAAGTTAGTATTTTGGAAAGATGTGCGTTTCAAATTCATAGTGAAACAACAATAAATCAAGCAGTACATCATATTTTAAGTTAATCATTTCATATTTCTTCTCTATTATATAAGTATGGAAGTGCTCTTCAACATTTTTGACTGATAAGATTTGAAGAAACATTAGCACCTCTTCACGTTCACAAATAGGCACTATATGCACTGCATGTGTCATCACAAAAATCCTTTAACAAGTGGAATACAAACTTGTCATGACACAACAATAAATCAAGCGGTACAACATCTTAAGCATCTTTTAAGTTCATCATTTCATATTCATCTTTCTTCTCTATTACATAAGTATGGAGGTGCTCTTCAAAATATTTTACTGTTAAGATTTGAAGAAACATTAGCACCTCTTCACGTTCACAAATGGGAACTATATGCACTATTTCACCAAAGAGACGCTCATCATCTAATTCAAAGTTTAAAGCAAGTACGCAACCTGTTCGATAAAAGTGACCAACACAATTGGCCACATGAACTGAGCTACAAATATTTATGTCATGTCAAGTGCTTTCATGTTCTCAATAATACACATCAGTGTCCACATATTCATTGAAGTCAGAGCAGAACTTAAGAATTCTGATCATTTCTGCTTGGCAAGGCAATGATGATATACTGGCATCAATGATTGCCTTGGCGGTCCTGACAGTGTTTGTCTTTTTGCAGATTTCTTGCCCATCCAAGAACACAGTGAGGGATTTTGGAGCATCCCTCATTTTACTGTACATTTACATTTATTTATTTAGCAGATGCTTTTATCCCAAGCAACTTCCAAGAGAGAGCTTTACAAAAGTGCATAGGTCACTGATCATAACAACGAGATATCCCCAACATTGCAAGTAGTCAAACATGAAGCATACATTGTGAAAAAAACTAGTTTTTTTTAAAGTAAAATAAGTGCCAAAGGGAAGAATCATAAGAGCATGAAGTTAAACAAGTTAAAATTAAACAATATGAACCTCAAAAGTGCACGAGTGTACCTGTGGAAGAGCAAACAACAGTAAACTACCTCACAGCAAACTCAATTTTAAATCAGTTATGTAACTGATTAGCTGTACAGCTAACCAACAAGAGCAGCAGGTCTCTAAGTAAGAGTCCTTGTGATCCTGGAGGAAACTAACATCATGTCCAGCAGATCTTTCCTGGGTACCGTTGTATTCCCGGAACAAGTGTGTCTTCAGCCTTTTCTTGAAGGTAGGGAGACAGTCAGTGGCTGTGTCTACTACCGCGCACTTAACGAAGTACACTGCAATGTAGTGCACTGCAATGTAGTGCACTTACATTTGCAGTGCACTCAGTTGCTGAATAGCGCTGTCTAAACTGGAACACTTTACTTACTTAGCGGGAAGTGACGCACGCAAATCTGCTCGCGACACCCGAGAAACTAAACCCGCGAAACAAACCCGCTTGTATTTCTGTCACTGGACTCCTCCTCTTCCGCTACGTAGCCAAGATGGCGCCCGTTTAGGGCGAGTAGTGTCCATCGTCGGACACTTCATTTTTGGACCGTTTGCAGTGCATCATCCGGGTACTTTCAGTGCACTGAATTATTTTGGTTTTTCAGCGTAAGCGTCCTAAGCACTGAAAGTAAGTGCTCGAAGTGCACAAGTGCGCGGTAGTAGACACAGCCAGTGTCTCTGATGGAGGTGGGGAGTTGATTCCACCACTGGGGGGCCAGACAGGGGAAGAGCTTGTGTTGGGACCGGGCGGTCTTGAGCGGTGGGACCACCAGACGGTTGTCAGAGGAAGACCGAAGGTGGCGGGTGTAAAGTGTTCCAGTTTAGACAGCGCTACTCAGCAACTGAGTGCACTGCAAATGTAGTGCACTGCAATGTAGTGCACTTACATTTGCAGTGCACTCAGTGTGTGAACTAAACTGGAACACTTTACTTACCCACTTAGCGGGAAGTGACGCACACAAATCTGCTTGCGACACCCGAGAAACTAAACCCGCGAAACAAATCCGCTTGTATTTCTGTCACTGGACTCCTCCTCTTCCGCTACGTAGCCAAGATGGCGCCCGTTTAGGGCGAGTAGTGTCCATCGTCAGACACTTCATTTTTGGACCGTTTGCAGTGCATCATCCGGGTACTTTCAGTGCACTGAATTGTTTTGGTTTTTCAGCGTAAGTGCTCGAAGTGCACAAGTGTGCGGTAGTAGACACAGCCACAGCCTATGTGTATAGGCTTCTTTCATAGAAAACTACAAGGCCCAGATATCAAGGACTACAAGGCCCAGATATCATGGGACATATTTACAACCCTACACCCAGGAATCTAGTGCAGCTGGTCTTCAAGGCCAGAGCAGGCCTGATTTCTATGCAACTGTATTCTTAAGCCTTTAGACTAGTAAGAGACCAATGGTGTGAGAAATGCATTATGCATCTGTGACCAACTATAACGTACCAATGGCAAAATATCACAAAATAATAGAGTAAATATATAGGTGAATATGTCTGGAGAAAAATTCCAGTCAGACCCCGGGGTCTACTCATGTTTGTTGGAATTTCTGTCATTCTGAATTCTAATAAACACTTTGTATCACACTTTCAGGTGAGTTCCAGTGCTGTTTTAAAACTTTGAGAATTGGATGATGGTTTTTCACGACAAGTGCTGCGTCTTTATACTTACTCCTTACAGACTTATTTAAGTTATCTACAGTACAAGACAACCACACAACACCAGGAAATGTTAGTAAAAAGCTTGTGAACAGAACTTCCTGTCCAACTTGTTTTGCGTATACTGTATGTCACAATAGGACTCTAACTCTAATGGTAGGGTAGATACTTGGCAGGATCACAGGACACAACCGTGATGACAAATACATAGGTGGACTGAAAGACAAATACATACTATGTATGATCACTATTGGGAAAAACAACAAGAGACTTCACATACATTTTGTAAAGTGCAGTGTAAACAGACATAGTGCACAAAAGTTATCCTTACACATATGCACACACACATGTACACAAAAATTTGGATAGTTCCTAACAAGAAACCTTTCAAGCCTCATATTCGCATATTCCAGGAGTGGCGTGCTCAAACAGGTCCATAACCCTCCTCTTAAATTCCTCTTTTCTGCTACCCACTCACACATTTCTGTTCATGAACATGTTTCTTTTGTTTTTACATGTATCTGCTTAAATTGGAGTTGTGACAACTCCCTAACAGCCATAAATTTGAACTGATTATAGAGGCTTTAGCCACTTAAAACTGATAACCCACTCACGTCCTCTCTATCTATACATTCCAACAGACCACTATTTCACAGCTAGTATCAATATGTATGCTGCTTTTAACACGTGATTTGTCACTGCAAAATACATCTGCAAATCTTCTTCAGTGCTACAACAATGTTAATTTTGTTTGTGACCAGGTTGACCGAATGTTATGCATATCAGGTTACAGATAATCTTGTCTAATTTTGCCCCGCCAACACAAAACTTGAGCTGAGAACGGGTACGAAATTGTTCAACGGTCTAACTTCACATTTGAGTGCGACAACGTTTTTGCACTTTGTATATGCTTTCTGCAACTAATTTCACATGTATATAATGTACAGTGAAGCAAGTAATAGAATTTGCTTTAGAGCACTTTTAAGCTTTCGCAAGTGAATGGATTAATAACCACAGGTATTCAATTTAAAACACAGATTTTATTAAAACTAAAATATCTTCTTACATCTAATTTTAAAGAACTTATCCAGAATGGCACCACGTACAGGCAGAATATTGGTCATTGTTGACAACAGCAAATGTTTTTCAACTGGCATAAACACAATCTTCTCAAACTCAAAGCTCAGGTGTGCTAGTAAATTGTACATGAGGATACCAAGACCCTGTTTCATTCTTCTTTGCATACAATTTGACTGAATGATAAAAGCACAAACACAATCATTGGAATAATTGTACATGGACTGACAAACTGTCCCTCCCCTGTGGGATCATGCACCCTATGACCCTCAGCAGAAAAGCTATGCCACTGTGAGTAAGCATGGTGATACAGCAAGCAGAAGTGGAGATGGACCAATTTCCAGTGGGAGTAGACATGGATGCCTGGTGGAGTAGATGCAGGAGAGGTATCATTTTACTTGGAGACCTCTGCTGCTTTCTTTTCCTGTTCAATATCTGTTAGAGAACGATTGAAAGAGATTAAGTCGAGTGGTAAGTAGTAAACACACAATATATCTTTCACAGTAAATGTATATGGTGAGATGCATTCTCTGTTCATGGATACAAATGAAAACATTCACTGTAACAGTTCTACTGGCACGTGTGATTTGAATGTCAAATCATTTTCTGCAAAGTATTCTTAAAAAAAGGTACCCGGCTGGGAAAGTACCAGTGGATTTGCAATGGGAATAAAAGCAAGGCCTCCAAATAAATGAAGGGAAGGTTATGTATTGCTCAGTCACACAATTGTGTGTCTGCTCTGTAAGGTATAGAACCTTATGGACCAGACTGATATATCAACTGGCATATCAAATCCTGACTAGTTTGACAAGAAGTAAAACCAGATGCAAGCTCAGAAGTCAGTATGGTTGATTACTCAAAGCATGGTCTAGTGTTCCCTTTTAGAATGTCTGCTTACATCATAAACCACTTAGAGTTTGATTACCCCATAAGGAGAGCCTATAATTGCAGTTAAAAGCCCTACCCATCATCTTCAGTTCTTATTAGGGGGGCAGGAACCAGAGTGTGATGCAGGCAGGATTGGAGCAGCTAGATGGTAGGGGTGGGCGGACATCAATGTTTTTCAGTAATTACATTTATTTAGCATGAAATGTATTGTTTAAAATAAGCTTCGAAGTTAATAACATGCCGCTCCTTCCAATCTTGTATGCACATGTTGCTCCTCCTTCCCCTGCTCAATTTTGATGTTGTCCTGACATCAAGCGCAAGCCAATCAGCAGAGTAGACACTTTTGGCTGTACGTGAGTGAGACATGTTATGATGGCAGAAAAGAAAGAGGAGCATTGTAACTGACCCAACCTCTGTAAAGGTTCTACAGTTGTCATTGTGTTTGTTTTTGTTATTGGTTGATTTTGCCCCGTATTGTTCTCTGATTTGGTTTGAGAAACTGTTATTGTTTAACTGAGTTCCTTGCTCGCGCAAGATCATAGACGTGTATATACAGGTGCTTGTCATATAATTAGAATATTCTCAATTTATAATGCAGATTTCAATTTCCAACAGGACTTGGCACCTGTACACAGTGCCAACCTGGTTTAAGGACCATGGTATCCCTGTTCTTAATTGGCCAGCAAACTCGCCTGACCTTAAAACCATCGAAAATCTATGGGGTATTGTGAAGAGGAAGATGGGGGGGGATGGGATTTTCCTTAGTTGTCAGTTATAATCATCAACATTTAAAAAAAGAAACATTTGAATATATCAGTCTGTGTGTAATGAATTTTCACTTTTTGAATGGAATTAGTGAAATAAATCAACTTTTTGATGATATTCTAATAATATGACAAGCACCTGTATATATGGAATGTTTCTAAAACTGTTAGAATGTAACGGAAAAAGGTTATTGTTTTTAGCACTCTCCGATGAGGCACAGGTTTTTACGGTGTTTATGGATGTGTCACGGCCACAGACGTGCCCCCCTGTGTTTGGTTTTGCCCTGCCCTAGTGTTTCCCTGTCTAATTGTCTTCACCTGTATCTCGTTGAGTTCTCGTTAGTTTCATTGTGTCAACCTGTGTCTTGTTTGTTTCTGTGTATTTAGGTTCCTGTTTTGTGTCCAGTCTGTCTTAACATTACCCTTTGTCGCTGCGTGTTACCCTGTCTGTGCCCCAGTTTTCAGTATTAAACCCCTTTGTTTAACACTGCCATGCCTGCCGCATTTGGGTCCAACCCCACCACGTTGTGACAGGATGTTAATGTAGTAAGCTGGAAGGATTACAAATAAACAGAAAAACATCCGTTCAAGACTGGACCATATATCGGGGGGAAGCTACAAGCATTGTATGGAATAATTCTACAGCAGTAAATGAAAATCTTGCAAACTGTGATGTGCGTCGGAAGGCTATTCGCTACTGTGGCAACACCATCAACTTGTACAAATGCATTAAAAACACACAAAAAGGAGAACTCCGAGGTGCAAAAGAAATTGAGAGGAGGAAGTAAATCCTTCAGACAGAACCCTGGCAGTGCCAGCATTAGGACAAAAGTCACAAGCAGAGTCCTTTCAGAGAGGCAAAGAATATTCAGGTAGCTAATAGTGGTAAGTAATATTTTAGACATATCTGATCTTCAACATTAGTTAGTAAGTTCAAATGCATGCTTTTAAAGCAAAAAGTATCTGTATCGGCAATATTGGCCCTATATTTACTTGGGATTGGCCAGATACCAAATTTTGCAGTATCGCCCACCCCTAGCATATGGAGCTTCTCCTGTCTTCTGGCTGAGTTAAAATATGCCTGGTAAGACTTCAGCACAGCCAGTCAATGACCAAGTATCTTTCCTCTGCCCTGCTATCAACCGTCTTGCTCCAGCGGTAGATCAACAGAGAACACAAGGTAATGCTGATTCAGTGAGTCTGTTCAGCCTTACAGTCCTGATATTTTTCTGGGGTTCCTAAATTTGAAATCATAAATCATTGGGAGCTTCTGAGAAGAGTTTCATTAAGAAAAGGAAACAATTTACTAAAATGAAGTCATATAAGCAAACTATATTTCCAGTGTACCGGTACCAGGATGAAATTACAGCAAAATCATGTCAATACCAGGGATATCAGGTATACATGTCAGTTAACTATTCAGACAAAACGGGCAGTCTTCCATACTTCATTTTGTCTCTGCATTGCAAATCGAGCCCAGTCTGACTAAGAGAGTGGGTGGGAGAGAGAGCGATCGTGGAGATATTCTCTGGAAGAAGGCAAAAACAGATGAAGGTAATTCGCCAGCCAGCCTCCTCAAAGGCTTCCTCCTTGACTGGACTTTTCTCTACTCCCTCACTCATCTTGAAAGTGAAGGAGTAGAGAACCCTCCGGTCCAGCAAAGACTGGACTGTGAATTGTGTGTGTATCATTATGAGAAAATGCTTGTACATATATGCATTTCTTATTTTTATTTATTAGTTTATTTGACAGGGACAATGCAGTTAAACATAGCTACAGAGCAAAGTTTGCAGCTGATATGATACACAATTTTCAACTCCTGTCCCTGGACGGGCCTTTCTACAATAGCACATAATAAAAACAATATACCATTTTTTAAATACAGAATAGAAAAATACACATATTCAGAACACACTTATTCTAAACTAATTCAAGAGGTACACAATGCAATTGTTCTGATTGAAAACTCATTCACGCTCAGAAATTTACAAATGTGTACAATTTTGTGTTGCTACTTGTATTATATCATTTTGCAAATGTATTTAAAATGTTTGTTCTAAATTGAGTTTAATTTAAAAACACATAGCAACTGTTTTTGTAAAATTTAAAACCAACTTATTTTGAGTGAGCCACTGACTAACCTCAGCCATGCATGCAGACAAAACCTCTGCAGCTTGCTCTGGTGTCTTGGCAGATGCATAAAAAACAGAATCATCTGCATAAAGTTGGCAGCGGACACCAGGACAGATCAAAGGCAAATCATTTATAAAGAGACCAAACAACATTGGTCCCGATATAGAACTCTATAGAACTGAGGTATGCCCATACGGATGTTTAGCAATGAGGATTTGTCACTGGCCACTTTAACACACTGTTCCCTCCCCTAAAGAAATTAGGCAAACCAACCTACTGCCTAAGGGGAGATGTTAAACAGTGACATTTTAGATAAAAGTAGGTGGTGACTGACCGTTTCAAAGGCTTTTTTAAGATCGAGAAATACTGCTCCTACCACCTCACCCCTGTCCATGGACTTCTTTAAGTTTTCAATGAAGCAGCAGTTTACGATTTCGGTTGAGTGCCTTGATCTAAAACCAAACTGCTGTGGGTGGAGGAGCTGGTTGACCTCTAAATGGTCAGTCAGCTGTATTGCTACGACCTTCTCCATCACTTTGGATAGTATGGGTAGAATTGATATTGGCCGGTAGTTGCACATAGAATCTTGACTTCCTGCTTTAAATATTGGCACAATCACTGCTTTTTTCCAGCTTGAGGGAAATTTACAATTTCTTATGGAAAAATTGACAAGGTGTGTTAGAGGTTTAGCAAGTACTCTACTGTATTGTTTGAGAAAACAGCAATTCATATTAAAGATGTCATTGGATTTGGATTTTTGAATTTTTTTGAATAATCTGTATGACTTCTGTCTCATTAACCTCTTCTATACAAAAGGAATCAGCAGAAGGCATTAGGCATGGTTCATGCCCACCTACAATCTCTTTAAAATCTCTTGTCAATTCTTCTACTGATTGTATAAAATAAGTATTAAATACGTTAGCAATAGTTGCACTCTTATTAGTCCTCTTGCCATTTACGATGAGTTCTCGAATTCCTTTAGTCTTGGTTGTTTTATTAGTTAGTGCATTTAAATGTTTCCAAAGGGAATTACTATTGCCCTTTGCATTGCCTATAAGATTAGTATAATATGAGGCTTGTGCTTTCTCAATTCTTGTACCTTATCTCTTAAACCTTTGAAGGCTAAATGATCACTGTTAAGTTTTGAATGTAAAGATTTCTTCAAGGCCAAATCTCGCTTCTTTATAAGTTTTCTTATTTATCCAGGGAAGAGTACCCCCTTTTAGTTTAATTTTTTTTATTTCGTAAACTTGTCGACTCATTTTGTGATAGCCCTGTTATTAAATTATAAGTTCTTGTGGTACGATCAGGTTTATTTGTAAAAGCCATGTCAATTAGAGTCTTAGTCTGTCTAGTGATCCTAGTGGGTCTTTTAATCGTTTGTTGATAATTACATTTTGTCATTATTGTTTTGAGTTTATGACTTTTGTCGGACCAATTGATGTTATAATCACCATACAATATAGTTTATCTATATACTTCTAGTTGTTTAACTACATGAGTTAACTCATCATAAAAAGACACCTTGAGAGAAGGAGGATTATAGAGGACAGCAACATAAAAATTAATTGATGGTGACAAAATTATATTCAGGGCTAAGCATTCAAGAGGAGTATTCAATTACACTAGATCACATTTTAATTTATCTTTGATATAAATCAATACACCTCCACCCTTCCCAGACTTTCTGTCTTTTATGAAGCATTGATATCCCTCAATGTCTATCATATTGGTTGGTATATTACTATGAAGCCAAGATTCAGTTAAGTTCGAACCCATGAGCAGAGCAGCAATCTGATCCTTTTTGGGGATCAAACTGCGAATGTTTAATTGTCCCCCCCAATATTCCTTTCGGTTTGCACGTCGGTTCCCACAGCACTCGGGCATGATTAACAGTTTCAAAAAAGAGATATTGCTTTTATTTTGGCGCAGCGTGATTGACTTCAGGACGCGATTGTGTCGCGTTGCCTGCTCCTCCGTTGTTAACTCGCCTCGCTGTGCCTTCACGTTTGGAAGCCGTGGTTGTTACCGTCTCGGCTTAGTTTGTCATGATAAACAGAATTCACGCAGGACAGAAGATTTGGTCAACTCTATAAAGTCAATACAACTGCCATTCTGATACTGTCCAAAGAGATTGCACTGCAAAGCAACTGAATGGTACATTTTGGCCACCTGTATTACTGATTTATACTTATGAACATGCTTATGGCAGCATGTTCTCTTCACAGTGCCAATGTGGTGACTGTTCATCTATAGCACCATGAGAATTCTGCTTTGCACTCAGTTAAATGAGAGGACAGGGCAGACTCAAAACAAGGCACGACCATATTTCTTTCTCACAAAAAGATAGATAGAAAAAAATGGGTTGACCAAGGACAAGTCCTTCTATTGTTGGCTGCCATGTCACACCACAAGGTGTGCTCCTGGAACGAATCAAAGCTTAATCTTTGAAATGTTTGCGTTCCTGGTACAACAGATACTCAGTCTCTGTAGACGCAAAAGCATGGCTGGGGTTCGGTCAGACTAACCTTTAGATTAAGACACCTCTGTAGTGATGATTTAAGAGATGTGTATAAAATAAGGACATATCACAGTTCATCAATCAATATGTATTTTATATTAGTGGCGGTGAAGGAGTAATTTAAGGTGTATAAAAATGAATTCTGTGAAACGTTTTCAGCATTTTTGGGGGGATTCAGGTAGATTTAATGGGTTTCCCCATGAGTTCTTCAGAGGGTTCTCCAAGAGAAAGAAACAAAAACATTTGTAAAGGTTTCCATCATTTTTAAAAGGTGCATTGGAGTATGGATAAAAAAGGCTACTTTCCTGAACACATAATGAGCATACTTTTGTGGTCTGTGTTGACAGACAGTTTTAACCAAGTAGAACTTCTGGACTGATTGAGACACCTACCCTCCTTGGTAGGCAGAGTGTTTTTCTCTGCTGTGTTGGTCTTTTTTAGGCACTTCTTATCGAAGGTCTCCACACCCTGCCTCACTGGATTGTTGTCACTCATTGTGAATGATTGCTTGGAAAAAAAGGGGAGAGGGAGAAGGTGTTAGGGAATGAAGTGTCAGGGTGTCAGTGAATTACAGGAAAGTGAGTGTGTGAGCATAAGTGTGTGTGCAAGAGAAAGAATTGAAAACAAGTATTCTACTGATTTATTTTTTACAAGAGGTAATATACCATATGCAAGACAAGTGTGAGCATGTAAAGTCCAACCACACCCAACTCCACCCCACCTACAAACAGGCACTTAGGGCTATAATCCAGCCAGGAGAATGGTGGTTATGCAACAAGTCTTTTTTTTTACGCACATACGGTACACTCCCACAACACTAGAACATGCCAGTGAACAAACCGCTCTGAGAGAGTAGTTTTATTCTGTGAACCTGACTCAGCTCTGTAGTAGAGACGGGTACTGCCAGAACTCTGTCTCAGCTTATTGTAGTGGGCTCATTCTTATAACAAAGTATAAATTAAATGTTATACATATAACCGGAGTGTGTGGATGATACAGAGCAAGGCGGCGGCAACATGGGCCAAAGAGTGTAATTTGTCACCAATACTTTATCCTAGTCTTAAACTAATTTGAATAACCATTTTACTATGACCTATTGGAAAGCCAATGGGAAATGGGCACTACAGAACTACATACTGTATATGCAGACTTCATGACTGCATGACCAATGTTATATCATATATGAATGTACTATGTTTTCAACTTTAATGGAAAATAGATTAGTAGCTATGAATGTACCAAACCGGATGTTTAAGAACTGGGGAACAGAAAGATACTTTGTGCAGACAGTGAATGTAATGGAGTGAGCTGGGGATATAATAAACTTATCAGAAAGCCACACCCTATACAGGAGTAACCGACGCTAAGAAGCAGAAGGAGCATGGATGCTGCGGTCAGCTCCCGGGATTGGCAAACGCACAGAGCGACGTGTCAGGAAATGTAGTCTATTCGTTGTTGGCCTAGCTAGTGTTGGTCGTCTTTATAAACGGCTACCGTCTTTCTGTCTATTATAGTAAGCGACGAAATGCCGCAAGTTGCATATAACTCTACCCAGATCGTAGCACTATCTGACTCCTAGCAATAGATGAAACACTCCGGCGTACAAATGACCAACGACAATACGGAGTGTTACCAATCTTTGTAAATATATATTTACAAAGATGTCCTCGGAGTACCTCATTTACACTTTACTTCACCTGGTTTTCATTGCCCATGTACATTAACTTGTCTAAATTAAACTAGACTGTCAAATTAAACCGAGGTAGATAACTAACAATGAAATACATTTACCTGATGCCGGGGTATACGTTGACAATCTTCTTACAGGTGAACTACGTTTGTGCAATCTGTGCGGAGCAATTGGTTTAAATAGAGAAAACACGCCCTTCTCCGTGACAACATAGAAACCAATCCGCTTTCTTGCTCATCGGCCCAATGCCTCTACAGTAAGAATATGATTGGCTCAAAGAAAGTCACTGCTTCATCTGAAATGGGCTTCATATTCTCAACTGTGACTACATTCAATAAATGTATGAGTAAATAAATTACTGTCAGTACCCCACCACCAATCTCTGATCTATTTTTCTGCATCGGTTGACTATTGGGACGCATGCGCTTTGATAAGGAGCTGGGCACTGCGTCCAGTGTGCGCATGATGTCATTTGCATTGGTGCGTCCTGTGTACGTGCAGCTCCGTCTCGCGGAGGTAGCACAATGATCCAAGAACGTGAACGGTGACTTCACAGTCCATGGCATCTTTCTTGTTTGGTCACGGACTGCAAATGAACACACACACTTGAAAAAAGGCAATAATGTATTATTGTTGTATTACTGTCCAATCAGTGGTTGCAGTATTATAACTTCAGGCACATAAACAACAACACACAAAAACAAGAACAAGAGAAAATTAAAGTATCTTCCTCATGAGACAGAAGAGAGGTATATTGTGGTAGGCATACACTTTCCAGCATGCTTTTCTGAATTGTTCAATTCTATTTTGAACACCTCCATGAGCTCCTTAACAGTAACAGACTATAGCCTCTTGGGATAATTCCACTTCCTTGACAAAAACTTAATATCACTTTCTTCTTTCCCTCATTTTCCTCAAAGGCAAACGTGATGGCAGTAGAGATTCATGTGAAAGTATTAGTTTCGAGTATAATTTGCTTGAGGCAGGTAGCTCTGCATGTAACTTTACTACCCGGAGGAGAAGAGGTAGACATGAATTGATACTTTATCAAATGTATTTACAATTCAAAATAATTTGGCAGATTTTCTCTAGAATGTGGTATTTGCATTTGTAACCCACTGTTTTGTTATGTCAGACAGTCAAGCACTGATAAAAACATAAAATGATTCCAGAATGTATTTCAACCTAAGTCTGCTGTGGACATGATTTTAGCAGGCATGCTGGGCCAGCTGGTCATAGACCGCTGTGGTAATGCCCCAGGAAAGACAAGACCGCACAATAACCAGAGAGCCTCCTCGGTAGAGTAGAGTTACACTCCGTTGGCGAGACTCCCACAGAGCATTCCATGTCTCCATCGGCCCTGCTACTGTCTCTTTTCCCACCCTTGCCTGCATGTTAGCTATCAACACAGAAAGAGGGTATAGGGGCAAACTGATGGCCATAGAGTTCACCATTCCAGACACAAAGGAGGAGGCTGAAGGAGAGAGGCCCTGATCTGCCATAGCTTCCCTCAGTGGGTCCTTCAGGCCGAAGTACAGACTACTCCCCAGGGCGTTGCGTACCAGGGTAGGAAGGAAGGCACAGTAGAGCCCAATGCCCGGCCTTTCGTTGGCCAGCCTTGCCAGCACACTTCTTAGTGTGGGGAGGTTCCGGTCGTTCTGACTATTCTGCAAAACGTTCTGCACACGCTCAAATGGTGTAAATACGATGGCTTCCACCCCACCTGCACCCAGCCCTGCCAATGCCGAGAAGCCGGATAGAGGGATGAGGGAGGTAAAGGATGGGGAGAAGAGCTGATGGAGGATGGTGTCCTGGAGACCAAAAAGCAAAGTACCATTCAGAGTCTTCATCACTAGAGGCGGTATTATACCTCTGTAGAGTTTCCTAGGTCCTTCCCTATAAAGTTGCTTCACAGCCTGGCGGACAAGGTTGTTGTGCAGCTGCTGCCTAAAGACTGTCTTGTAGACTGGAAAGGTGACCATGGTGGTGAGCGTGGAGAACAAGCTGGAGGTCCCTCCGTGCAGGTAGCTACGAAGCCAGGCCATGGGGTCCCGGGGTACCACCTGAATCATAATCAGAATCAGAAAGGGATTTATTGGCCATGAAAGTTTGCACAGACAAGGAATTTGCTTTGGCAGGAAGGTGCATACAATAAACATATAGTAACCTTAAATTTAAATATGTGGACTATCTATACTAAATATCTATACTATATATCTATGCTATTTATACTAAAGTGGAATTAGAATTAAAATAAAATATACAATAAAATATAAGTTGCCTAATTTACAATATAAAAAAAATACAAATATGACAAAAAATACAAATGTACAAGATGCAGTAATGTAGTGCAGAAAGCAATGTGTTTAGAGCAGGAAGTTAGTCATTTTTAAAGTCAGTGTGAACCCACCTCGACCTCAGGATCCAGATCCTGACAGCGCCCCATACTGCTAAGAAAAGAAGAGACCATGAAATAAATACATTTGTATTGTTTAGTATGTTACTATATTTATCATGATCAAGTCAGTAAAATACAATGCATAATTAAAATTAGGCAACATTTCTAAAGAGGAGGCTTCACTGAAAATGAATTACCTCAAAACGTTTACACTAAGACAAATTGTTGATATAAGCGAACTGAATAGAATGAATAATAGAAAAAACGATTGAGATTAATTTGAAATGTTTACGACGAAGCTAAACTGATAATAAGAACAATTCTCAGTTTAATCGACAGTGTTATAGGCGCTTAAAGGAAATGCACAAGGCGTCATCCGTATAGCCATAGCCTACTAACCCGTTCAGTTTCCAATTTACCAGTGGCCACAACGCGTGACTGCAAAGGTAACACCAATATGTTGAGCTTGTTTTCAATTGTCTGCCCCTAAACCTAATTCAGCTATGCTCTCGTGAAATATTTAAGCAATCACTACACATAACCAAGTAGCCTACTGCGGTGCTTGATTCAAGGCCAGTTACACGTTATCGGTTGATTCCATCCTTGCAGGAATAACCGGAATGAAACCGGTCTCAAACGATTGGATAGCGTTAACCGTCTATTAGTGTCGCAACCACGGAAATCTACCATACAATTTACCACGTCAGTTGTTTTTTCTTGGGAAACAAAACGTCTGTATATTTTTTATAAGTATGCATACTTAATATTTATGAAAATTGCATTGATTAAATAGCATACAAAACATTTCTTGGGAAACAAAACGTCTGTATATTTTTTATAAGTATGCATACTTAATATTTATGAAAATTGCATTGATTAAATAGCATACAAAACATTTCTTTCAGCTTACTTCAAAATACTAAGAGAGAAGTGTAGAATGTAACATCATGGTTCAGAATCAGCTTTATTCGCCAAGTAGCCTAAGTTTACACACACAAGGAATTCCTCTTCTAATTTCCCTTATAGTCCACTAATGATGTAATTTGACCTCACGCACATTTTCACAAAATATAGTGTTTTGAAATTATTAGTGTCTGGCTAGACCACATTTATACTATAATCATTGTTTATGAAAATAAAGAGTATATTTGGGGTTTCATTAAGCTGACTTTTAGATAACGTTTTTATCTATTTCAAACTCAATTGATTTAAAATAGGCCTAGGGGGTTTCAAATTGGCCAACAACCAAACCAATTCTCCTATGTTTAAAAGGGTAATTGACTGGGTTTTGGGGGTATTTCACACTGTTCCTTATGGTCTCCGAATAGGGTTTGTAACATTGGTTGGGCTGAAAATGGCCCGGGTGATGATCAGAAATCCGTCCCCTGACAGTGTTTTGCATGTGATACACTGCGGCTGCAAAAGTACCTATGAGACAGGCAGATGTTTTTTTTTGTTGATTTCTGATCATCCAGGTGACGTGCCAACCGTATTCATCCATCGTTCCACTTTGTTGACAAAAATCTGCTACCTTATTGGTATAGAACGATCACGTGTCAAACCGTGCCACCAAAATCCTATTACGCTCTGAAGAAACTAGTTCTGCATAAAACATAGAAGCATCGACAATCGACTGGAATTTCAGCGACAAACTTTTTTTGGGTAGCTAAGCACAACTCGTTATTTTTTAGGAGCTAAAGATTGTGTAGATGCCAGACAGTGGAGCGGGAATCATTTTCTAAAATACTTTTCGTGGTTCACCTTGCGGCCTATTATACAAGTTAAAAACTGTAAAGCCCTTGAAGCCCACGGACATTTCAGCAATGGCTGGGTACAAGATTTACATACATTCCGACCAAAGGACTTAATGGCCGCGTTTCCCAGATTTGATCATTCTTAATGACTTAAGAAGTCTCTTAAGAAGGGTGCGGCTAAGAAGGAGCGCTAAGATATGGGTGTTTCCCAGACGCGTTCTTAACTGCCTTCTTAAAGCCCATATAGCAGGTTGATTTTTCCAACGAATTTGCGCTATTTACATGTTGGTTATAAACATTTTAACTGTTATCTATTGTATTTGATGTTGTTGGGTGTCACAAAACGTAATATAATACGAAAAAGTAGGTACTTTTTTGCAATGATTCTTCTTTCCCCCACAATGCATTGCATGACGTCACGTTGGGGAGACGATAGACCAAAGCCCCATTGAAATCAGCCAAAGAAGCTTCTTAAAAAGCTCTTAGTGTGAGCTGTCCACCGCCGTGGTGCTGAAACTAAATCGATGCCAGGCAAATCGATCACCCACCACTTTTTCAGCGCATAAATCACACAAAACACCCTGTGGTCCCCACACACAGGTGCAATTAGGCTACGCGTGCGCGTGTGATCACAGCTAACAGCAGGGCCGGGGTGGGTAATCGGGAGAATCGGGAGAGTACCCGGTGGGCCGCTTTACTTTTGGGCCGGTGGGTTTGATGATTTTTTGTTGTTGACATTTGTCACGTTAGTCTATCTTCTCTTAAAGTAGGCTACACACGTTCCGCATTCTGACACCGCAGCCTCTGCATGGGTTGTACCATGTGAGGGAGTTCTCCCCTCCCAAATACAGTTGGTTGGGTCCATAGCCCGTCTTTTACAAAAACTATTCTCAGGTAGGCTACCGATAGCTGGGCCCGGTGGCCCTACCGTAACAATACGCGGCAGGGAGGATGGATGGGAGCAAGGCCGGAGTGATGGTATCACTAGACAAGGTTTTACCAATTGAAAAACGTCTATGTTCATTTTACATAAAGCTCCAAAAACAATTTTCCGTAAAAAAAATGTTTGCTCTCGCATTAAGTGTGGAAGTCCCTATCTTGCATCACATCAAACCCATAAGTCCTAGGTTGGGGTGAAGCCCCGAATGTTTACAACGTCTGGATCCGTGCCTAATTAACACTCGGATCGTTAAGCAGTCTCAAAAATGGTATCAATATAAAAAATAATACGATCCCTTTCTGTGATCATGAATCCCCCCAGAAAAGTTCACTGCACCCCCGGTCAAAACACGCAGCATCCTGCCGTTCTGAAACTCCCGGGCTGAAAAGTGGCCCCACTCCAGGCCTGGCTAACAGGTGTATCCAAGTAGTAATCAAGTCGATTAACGCATATATACCCCCCTGTGGCTATACATTTACATTTACATTTATTCATTTAGCAGACGCTTTTATCCAAAGCGACTTTCAAGAGAGAGCTTTACAAAAGTGCATAGGTCACTGATCATAACAACGAGATATCCCCAACATTGCAAGTAGTCAAACATTAAGCATACATTGTGAAAAAAACAAAAATAAGTGCCAAAGGGAAGAATCATAAGAGCATGAAGTTAAACAAGTTACAAATGAACAACATGAACCTTAAAAGTGCACGAGTGTACCTGTGTGTGGGAGAAATTGAAGATGTAACATATTTATCCTGTATAATAATGATTCTGTGTTCCAGTATTCCTTGTGTGCAAAGATAGGCCTAACCCCAAATCTGAACTCTGGGTATAGGCTTACATAAACAAGGGGGACCTGGTCTTGACCACTATCTTTCTGGAGAGGCCATAAAGGAAAGTGGGGGAGGCTTACAGGGGTCAAAGAGCACATGCACACACTCAAACACACACGCACACACGCGTGCCAGAATAGAATATATATTTATTTCCATTTGCATAGGTACAAGTACAAGTGCATTGGGATTCTTGTGCGAATCTCCCTGAGTCAGCTTCAATAAAAACAATGTATAAATAGCATTATAACAGGAAAATTCAAAAAATTAAAATAAGAAGAATCGTAGAAAAGTAGAAAATAAGAATAAGTAACAGCTAAGTACCCTGTACAGAGGCTGTTCTATCTAAAAACAAGATATAATACAGTAGAATAAAAATAAATAACAAATAAATAACAAAGGGGAGCACTGTACAATAAGATGAGAGACACACAAGGTTATTGCACTCAAAATGCTCACATTACTACTTGTCCATTTAGACTGAGGTGTGGGGTGAAGTACTTCCCTCCCATCTTAATGTCTTGTGCTACCAGTCTCACAGCAGCAGGGTAAAAGCTGTTGTGGTAGCGGCTGCCAGAGCTATGGAGAGGAGCCAATGAAGAAGAGCCATGGAACATTTAAATACTTTGTATTAGCCAATTACAGTCCTGAGCGCTGGTGTTTAAAATGACTAGCAACAACGGTTGCTAGTCAGACAAACTTCTAACACAATGGCGTGTGATGTTTTTGTCTCCTTGTGGCCGCAAGCAATAAAGCATTCTTAACTTGTTCACCGACTGACTGTGCAATGCTTGATAGATTAATATCTCTGACACTGTGGAAGAGCAAACAACAGTAAACTACCTCACACCGAGTACCATAATTTAAAATCAGTTACAGCTAACCAACAAGAGCAGCAGGTCTCTAAGTAAGAGTCCTTGTGATCCTGGAGGAAACTAACATCATGTCCAGCAGATCTTTCCTAGGTCCCGTTGTATTCCCGGAACAAGTGTGTCTTGAGCCTTTTCTTGAAGGTGGGGAGACAGTCAGTGTCTCTGATAGAGGTGGGGAGTTGATTCCACCACTGGGGGGCCAGACAGGGGAAGAGCTTGTGTTGGGACTGGGCGGTCTTGAGCGGTGGGACCACCAGACGGTTGTCAGAGGAACACCGAAGGTGGCGGGTGGGGGTGTAGGGCTGGAGGAGAGACTTGCTGTAGTCGGGTGCAGTCCCATTCACCGCTCGGAAGGTCAGTACCAGGGTCTTGAATCTGATACGGGCCGTGACGGGCAGCCAGTGAAGGGAGACGAGGAGCGGGGTAACATTGGAGCGTCTGGGTAGGTTGAAGACCAGATGGGCCGCTGCGTTCTGAATCCTCTGGAGAGGGCGGGTTGCGCATGCTGGGAGCCCGGCGAGCAGCGAGGTGCAGTAGTCCAACTTGGAGAGGACAGGTGCTTGGACCAGCAGCTGGGTGGAGTGCTCAGACAGGTATCCTCCTGATCTTCCGGATGTTGTAGAGGGTGAATCTACACGACCGGGAGACAGCAGCGATGTGGGCTGTGAGGGAGAGCTCGTCATCCATGGTAACCCCGAGGTTCCTGGCAGAGGATGAAGGGGTCACCGTCGCAGATCCCAGGGTGATTGAGAGATCATGGGAGATGGACGGTTTGACCGGGATGATGAGGAGTTCGTTTTTGGCGAGGTTCAGCTGGAGGTGGTGCTTGGTCATCCAGGTGGAGATGTCTGTGAGGCAGGCCTCAATCCTGGCTGAGATCCCCAGATCGGTCGGGGGGAACGACAGGTAAAGCTGGGTGTCGTCAGCATAGCAGTGGTAGGAGAAGTCATGGGAGGTGATGATTGGTCCAACTGAGGTTGTGTACAGGGAGAAGAGGAGAGGGCCAAGGACGGAGCCCTGTGGGACACCAGTGGAGAGCTGGCGGGGGTCAGACACTTTGCCTCCCCAGGAGACCTGGTAGGATCTATCGGACAGGTATGATGAGATCCACTGAAGTGCAGTGCCGGTGATGCCCATCTCGAAGAGTCTGGCGAGCAGGATCTGATAGTTAACCGTATCAAATGCTGCAGAGAGGTCGAGCAGAATGATGACGGATGACCTCGAGGCCGCTCTGGCAGACTGGAGGGCCGTGGTGACTGACAGGAGGGCAGTTTCAGTGGAGTGGCCCGTCTTGAAGCCCGATTGGTAGGGGTCAAGCAGGTTGTTCTGAGTGAGAAAGTTTGACAGTTGGTTAGATACAGCGCGTTCAATTGTTTTAGAAAAGAAGGGTAGAAGTGATACCGGTCTGTAGTTCTGGAGGACAGCTGGGTTAAGGGAGGGTTTTTTGAGTAGGGGTCTAACTCTGGCCTGTTTGAAGGCAGAGGGGAAAGTGCTGGAAGTAAGAGAAGAGTTGAGGACATGGAGAAGAAATGTTATGATGGAGGGAGAGATGGTTTGAAAGAGAGGGGAGGGGACTGGATCAAGGGGACAGGAGGTGGGGCGATGAGAGAGAATGAGGTCAGAGATCTCTACCTCAGATAGGGGAGACAAAGAGTTGAGACATTTAGTAGGGTCAGTCATAGAGGGTGAGTGAATAGGAAAGGTTGGTTCAGGGAACCGAATGCTAATGTCAGCAACTTTTTCTCAAAGAAGGAGGAGAAGTCGTCTGCTGTCAGAGTGGAGGGGTTTAAAAAGGGTGGAGAAGGTAGAGAAAAGTTTGTGAGGGTTTGAGGCAGAGTTAATTTTGTTCAAGAAGTAGTGAGTTTTAGCATCAGTTATATGGGCGGAGAAGGATTTGAGGAGGGAGTGATACTTATCAAGGTCTAGACTGTCGTTAGACTTGCGCCATCTCCTCTCAGCTGCTCGAAGGGTGGAACGTTCTTCAAGAATAACATCAGTGAGCCACGGGCAGGAGTGAGAAGAACGCGCAGGCCTAGTTGACAGGGGGCAGAGGGTGTCCAGTGATTCAGTTAATGTGGATAACAGCATGTTAGTGGCAGTGTCGGTGGGCTGGGACATGAACTCGTTAATAGGAGGGAGGGAGGATGTTACAATGGAGGAGAAGTGGGAGGGGGATAGCGAGCGGAGATTGCGTCTGAAAGTTGGGAGGGGAGGTAGGAGGAGTTGGAGGGAGAGAGATAGAGAATTGGATAAAGTAGTGATCAGAGATGTGTAGTGGGGTTACAGAGGTTAGGTCAGTGATACACTTACGTGTCAGGATGAGGTCGAGCTGTTTTCCTGCCTGGTGGGTCGCTGGTGTGTTGAGCAAAGTCAGAAGAGACTTCCACCACCTCGCCCAGTTAAGCGAGGAGAGTGGGAGAACAAGTGGTGGACGGAGAAAGCAGCAGGAGTTGCAGTGTTCTCTGGGCGGATCCATGTCTCTGTCAGCGCGAGGGCGTCAAGAGAAGCATGGGATGCAAACGCTGGAATGAAGTCTGCCTTGTTCACAGCAGACTGGCAGTTCCAGAGCCCTATAGCAAGAGAGAGAGCAGGTGGAGAAGATCTAGAGAGGTAACTAAGGTTAGAAGTGGAACGTATATACTTTGTGACATATCTACGTCTACGTCTGCGGGTGTTGCAGTGAATGGGAATGCTAAAGAAACACATGCTAGCTATAAATATGTTCTAGGTAGAATAGAATACAAATAGGGTGATGCTTATCAGAAGAGGTGATCCGCCTCGTCGTCCCTCCTCGGAGGACTCCCACGGAAGACTCCCTTGTCTTGTTGACCGAGTCTTAATGCACCGAGGCTGCCAGGCGAGGCTGCCACAGGAGTGCTAGCTGCCTTAAATATGCAGAGCACAACCTATCCACGCCCCTAATTATGTAAACACGGAGGCAAGTTTCTCTCGGCGGAGAAAATACAGACATAAACTTCCTCAATCGATCACTTAGCTAGCTGCTAACTGCCTGTATAACAACTATCCTACTTACTCCTACTCTGACACAGTGTTTAGTTTAGACACAACACAATGAAACAAGTCTAAATTACTTACTTTGAGAAGAATCACGATGTACAATCACTAAGACACTAATACGCTCTGTCACACACATGTGAGAATGGAAAAAGCAGCCAGCAAACGTAGCAAGAGGTCACCCTTGTTTACCCCAGAGGAGATGACCGTATTAATGGACAAGGTCTGGCAGCACCGGGATATGTTATTTGGGGGAACAAAGGGCAAAAAAACATCACATTGAAGAACCGAATTTGGCAGGCCATAGCCCAAAAGATGTCCCCCTCTAGTCCCCCTCTGTGGCCTGCGAGACTGGGGTGCTGTAAGGAAAAAATGGCAGGAGTTCCAAACCCCCAAAAAAGTGCAAAGGTGAGGCAAGAGAGCATGGGCATGGGTGGTGGCCTTGTGCTACAACCCTCACTCTGGACGAGGAAAAAGTCCTTTCTATAATTGGAAAGACGGCCTCTGAAGGAATTAGTGGGGGCATCGATCTTCTGGGGGACGAGGGTCTCTCAGAAAACAGCGAGGGCGAGGAGGAGGAGCCATCTGGGAGCAGAGCGGGAACTTACACGTTCCCAGGAGAGGACGACCCCCCACAGCCGAGCCCTGTCCCCCGCGCCAACCAGCAAGGCCCAGTGTCCGCATCAGGGGAGGCTTAACAGGGCGGCCCCCCATAATGACCTGCACCTGCAGCGAGACGCTGGTGCGTCTCGAGAGGAAGAAACTGGCGGTGCTGCGGGGAATAGAGGGCCAACTGGAGAGACAGACTGCCCTCCAGACTGCCCTCCAGGAGGAGATGGTAGATCAAACGCCAGAAGCTGGAGCTGCACAGGAGACAGCTGGCCACTTGCCGATGCGCAGTTTCCTTTTCAACCATGTGTTGTGTGGATCATTTTGCGTCATTTCCTAGCTTTCAAGCCCTATATATGATAGTTAATATGGGTTGTGTGATGGTAGTGGGTTTAATGTTGGGAGTAGGGTGGTGTTGATATCAATGCTTGGTGACTGGTGGTTTGGTTTATTGCGATCCCCTTTAGCCCTATAAGGGATAATCTTCCAGTGTTCGAACAAATAACAAGTACACACATGCAGACATATATATTTACAGATCAAAGAAACATAGTCATACATAATCATCACATAAAATATACAGTAAGAAAATTCCCATAACTATTAATCTAGCGACGGGGTAGGGGCTGATAGACATCAAAAGAGATTCACAAGCTCCTCTTTGATCTGGACACCAGCTTGGTGGAGTGCTGCTCGGGATTCGGGGGGGGGGTTTGGGGGCTTCGTCTTCCGATGTTTCCCCATCTTCATCCACAGGAGGCTCATCTGCTCCAACGCGCACTGCTATGTTTGTGTGGATCATAAAGCTATTTGTGTGTGGATCGCAAAAGACCGAAAAGAATGTCTCAAAATTACGTCATAGGAAGAAGGATTGCACGTGTGTATTGGGCGATCCACAAATGCATTATCAACACTTCACACGCAAATTGTAGATTTACAAATGACAGACCATGAGAAATGCACACACGAAATGTTAAGTATTTTAAGAAATTACAAACAATATATTTACGAATGGACATCTATGTGTACAAATCATGCACATTTATGTAAATGCCAACTTACAAATCACGAGTAAGAATCTTGTTTTTGTGGATCGCAAAACACATTTGTAAGTCGTGAAACATTTGTGGATCATGGTACTTGTATTTACGAATACTTTTGAGACACATCTCTCTCCATAGGTTATCGGTGTCAGGAGGTAACTCCGGAGAGGGTAGCCACTGTCCCCGAGGAAGATGGTCCTGCTGAACTCTCCTGGTGGTATACAGAAATATTTGAGCCTAATTTGTTAGATTTATGTAATTTAAATGCATATAGAATTTCCATTCATTTACATTACATAATTAGAATTAAACAAAATATATAAACTTAATATGATTTGTATTTGTCAATATAATAAAACGTATTAGTTTGAAATGCATAAAAGTAGGTTCATGTTAATAAAGACTATTTGTTTGAATTGCATTATAGGCAGGTTAACCTAATAAATTATATTTATTCCAAATAGATAACATGTATGTACTTTTTATTAATAACCTAAATGCATTAGTCAGGTTAACCTAATAAACTATATTTATTCAAAATAGATAATATGCATGTACTTTTTATTAATACCCAAAGGATTTTAAACATGTTTAAATATTTACATCCACCCACAATAACTATAGAAAATAAATCGGACACTTGTTGAATTGATCAATTTATTGCCATCAATGAGTAACAGATTACCAGATATTTGCATCTTCGAATTACACAATTTTCCAAAATCAGGATCCACAAATGAAAACATATCAAAAACAAATATCCTTAAGTAATTCACTTCCCAGTTATTTAGTATTTCGGAGCCCTTTGGGACATGGGTGAAAAAATTAGATGTGGGAAGATTTCTCATTTATTTTTCACAAAAAAAAAGACTGCCACAAATAGTTCTAATTTAACAATTTTCCATAATATTGATATGTCGATAAATCCTCTCTGGTCATGCATTGTACACAAATGAAAACATATCAAAAATAAATATCGTAAAGTATTTAACTTCCCAGTTATTTAGTCTACGGAGCCCTTTAAGGAACATGGGTGAAAACAATTAGGAGGTGGGAAGATTTCTCATTTACTTAGCAACTGGTGTGCTGTTTAAACCAGAGGTCTTCAACCCTGGTCCTCAGGGACCCCTTGTCCTGCGCGTTTTAGATGTTTCCCTGTTCCAACACACTTGATTCAAATAAATGGGTCGTTATCTAGTTATGCAGAAGCCTGTTAACGACCACTCATTTGAATCAGGTGTGTTGGAGCAGGGAAACATCTACATTTATTCATTTAGCAGACGCTTCTAAAGCAGGGGTGTCAAACTCCGGTCCTCGATGGCCGCTGTCCTGCATGTTTTAGATGTTTCCCTGCTCCAACCCACCTGATTCAATTAAAAAGGTTGTTATAACGACCATTCATTCGAATCAGGTGTGTTGGAGCAAGGAAACATCTAAAACATGCAGGACAGCGGCCCTCGAGGACCAGGGTTTGACACCCGTGATCTAAAGCATGCAGGACAGGGGGTCCCTGAGGACCAGGGTTGAAGACCCCTGGTTTAAACCAACAAAAATAAATCTGCCACAAAAGAGAAAAAAAAGTTGTATTTTGTTATGAGCTGTTTTTATTACTTAAGCAACTTAACTTTGAGTCCTTGGACTTTTGGTGACAACTTCGTTGGGTCCAGTTCCATAATGATCTTCTGATAAAATTCAAATGTAGACTTCAGGTCCTTGGGGTAGCTCAAGTTAGGGCTGTAGATAAGTCCAAAAAGCATGACACATCCCATGGTGACACTTGGGAGGTTGGGAATAACCGTCACCCCTTCAAGAACCACGCCAGCAAAACACCCATTTCCCGGATTGGCACTCTGAACAGTGTAGATGCCCATGGTCATCTGCGCCAACTCTGCCTCACTGGAATCGATGTCCTGCAGGACAAACAGAAAAGAGCTGTCAGTCACCTTGACCTTTGACCTCAAATCTAATCTAGCTCAATCATTTTTCAGGCGAGCGTTCATTTGAATAAATTCCCATAAGGTGTTCCAGAGATATTACATTCACAAGAATGGAATGGACATGGTCATAGTGACTTCAAACTTTATCCTTTGACAAACTCCAAAAAGCCTGAAAAAAAGAATTACCATCTCTGCACAACTAGGAGTTGAAAATTGACAACTGAGGGTAGAAGGCTAACTCCTGCCTCAGACCAGAGCTCAGGCTGCCAATAACTAAGTTTAGTGAGATTTAAAAAATGTGTGCATCAAACTTAACCACACCTGCTTTAAAGTCTTTTAGGGTGTGGGGATTATGTTTTCGATGTTTGTGTGAGTTAAACGTACCATATATGTTTGTTTGATACATACATCCCTCAAACATACAAGTTATGGTTTCATACTGCCTAAGATGTTGATTTACATGAGTAAAGTACTCCTTCTCAGTTGAAAGTTCCTTACATCCACACGTCTGACATGAGAAAGAAGTTAACTGAACATCTGCTGTCTCTAGCTTCCTGTGTGTTTGATATGTGTGACTCGAAAGGTCCTTCCAAGTGGTAAATGTACATGGACAATCTGCATAGACACAAGGATAGCGGCATGTGAGGCCGTAGTGAAAATGTCTCAGCCTAAAATGCTTTAACAATCCATACCTGGTAGGTAATGAGATGTCACATACTTTACATGGCCACATTCACACGCCCACATTCACACAGCATCTGTAAATAAAAACAAATAACAGTGTATTAGTTATGGGTCAGTAACACATTTATATTTTGAAAAGGCACAAATGTGTGTACAGTCCACATCCTTACTTGATTAAATAGGTTGCCCTTCAAAGAAATATAGAAAGTGGAGAAACTCGAGAGAATAACTGTAAAACACAAACGATTGTTAGAAACAAATAGCATTTTGGGGTGACCAAATATTACCTAATATTTTTCACACCTGTATCCAGATGATGCTGTTCAGAAAAATGTACCTCAGTTTACCTCAGTTTAAATACATTCTGCAAAATCGCTCAGATAAATAACGTTGCTGATGTGCAAGCTTGCACTGTCTGGATACAGGTTCGAAAAATATATTTAACGTGCAAATTAATTGCAGGAAAAAACAATTCCAGTGTGCAAAGGCCTTTAGGCGGCAAGATCCCTAATTACTTTTAATAACTGCGCCCGATATGCAAGGTAGTAAGCTAGCAAAGTCAACTCATTATGTTGCAAACAAAATGCGACTAAAAATTACATGTGCACACACTGTAAAACAATTAACAAACAAGAAAGGACGGGTTGTCTAAAGTACAGGTTGTCTAACGCACTTGAGCAAAGCATGCTTGCTTGCTTGCTAGCTAGCTACTTGACTATCCATTCCTGCACAAAAACAGCATTCGCATGCACGCTGACCCACAACAGTGTTAATAGTTAATCCTAAATGTGGAGCAGGTAATAACCTGCAAATTTGTATACATAATTTGAACAGTACTCGCTATAAATCTTTTGCTGTTGGCAATGTACTTTATGTTCCTATTTCACTGACACCAGCCGCAAATTAGCCACCCTAGCTGATGGTTCAGGCATGTGATACTTAGGGCTAGCTATCAAACCAGACAAATGTTTGCAATCATGACGGATTTGCTGAAATTTATTGCTAATATATTCATATCAGTGTGATACGCTATTAACTGCACTAGTAGAACATAAATACGCTGACAGATTACTAGCAAAAGAATTGGATGACTGCAGATAGTTTACCGTTACGGAGGAAACAGCGCTGAGGTGAAATGGTGGAAAGAAGAAACGGTCGGGAGAGCGCGAAATCTGACGTCATTTCCACTTCAGAACGATTTCACTTCCCGAAAATTGCATGTAAACCAATCACATACGTTTTAACCAATTGAATCTTGCTTGTTTCACAGCTAGCCCTATTTAAAACATGTTAGTATGTTTTAATTGATTAAGAGTAATATATTTCAGAATTAATAGACTTATGCTTATTCTAAGGAATTTTTATAAATACATTTTGAGAAAAGTACTATTTAAATAAAATCAAATAGATGAAAATACTTAATGATAAAAGATGCCATGATTCATTTCTGTGAGTGTACTGTCTTATTTTCTCATTTATCATTTGACTAAACTTGACTCACCAAAGACAACAGAAAATCAGTGCTCTGGTATTGAAGTATTGGATTTGTATTCAAATTACAAATTTGTCCTCCTCCTGCAATGGCTCCGTGCCCCCCAGTTTGGGAACCACTGGCTTAAGCAATTGGAAAAAACGGTAAACATTCTCTGGCCAAACACAAGGAAGAAGGAAAACGCTGACACACCGGATGTGACGATAGCAATTTGCCTGTGAGAAACGCCTTCATTTATCAAGATGGTGTCACTGTTGGTGCCTCTGCACCGTGGTTTTTGCTTTCAGAAGCGAAAATTGACACTATTACTTCATCAGACTAGTTCATATCATGTGTGGTGTCAAAGCTACAAACAAAACGCGAAGCATCAGAAACAACAAAGAACCTATTCGGTAAGCGTTTTGTCAAAAGTAGAAGAAGGACACTGTGTTTTTGCCAGAGCCGTCAGTTCTATCAGGAAGGACAGATTGTTTCTTAGCTAAATTATACTTATTGTCAACACAACTTTTTAAGTGCAGATTTAGCAGAATAGCCACCTGAGACTCATGATATGTACTTCTGCTTAATGTCTTTGTAATCCTAATCAAGGAAATATTTAGCATGAAAACGTGCTGGCTAGCTAGATACCTAGCTAATATGGCACCGGCAAACAGTTGTGGGCCCCGGTCACGTGTTTTTGAACTGTCAAGCTAACTTTTCTGTACAAATTCCACACAACGTCTCTTTAGATAAGGTGGTGGCGGTACCACCCCTGGTCCCGCAGACATTGCGTACACGTGACAGGCCTTTGGACTGTGATGTTATCATTACAATTGTGTGTCCACTTGGCCACATTTCTGTGCCCAAATGTTCAGCAATACAGATCTCGCCATGAAAACATTATTGTCATTATTAATGTTTAACATTAGCTTGTTTTTATATTTCAATGAAAATAGTTTTTCGAAAGTTTAGATAGCCTACGTTTACTAGAGCTCACTCAAGCTGAACTAGACTAGTGCACATTCGCCCTTTTACCTGTTCCTTTTGGTCCTGGGTAGATGTTTGTTAAACCATGCTTTTGTTTGTCTTTCAGCTAAGTCCTAACTTAAGAAGAGCAGTATGGACGGTCAACAGAGTGGAAAATAGTTTACACATTTTGAAGGCAGCTAAGGTAAGAAAAACTAGTCTACACAAATAGAATTCTCAGGGTTTTCTGCAAATGAATTAATCATAAACTGCTCATTAGTTAATTACTAGGTTTGTACAGTGAACATTTTATAGTTTCTTTATGTTCAATCTGAATGACAAAATTCTGCACTCTATAACCATAGCGGTGTGCGCATCCGTTCTACATTACAACGTAATGGCCATTGACAGCCATCCATGTAATACGATCTGGAATATTGTTTTGATCGGTACAATAACTTAATTGGAAATTCTAGAATGATGGTTGTATTATCTCTGAATAATCAACATAGGTTATATAGGCCATGGTAAGGCACCAGCTCCAGGAATCTCAGGTCGTTTGATGTATGCATCAAGATGTTTGTATATTTACAAACAAAATAGTCCTACCACATTTAGATAATTATTTTGAACCTTACAAAAAGGGAATAAGGAAGTCATCCTAAATTAATGTTGAAAAAGTGAAGGGTCTTAATTAGAGATGGGCGGTATGGCCTACAATGTATATCACGGTAGAATTTTTAAGCATGGATGGTAACGGTACATATCACGATATATTATTTTTACGTAATTTCTAGTCCATTTGTTTGAATAGAATGCAATCTGCATTGCTGCGGCTAATCTACCGCACTTGGACGGATTTGGATGCGGTACGGCAAGTGTGTAGCATGAGTAGAATTTTTCCAACTTTTGCAGTGCTTTGCCACAGAAGATAAGCTAATATGTAGCTTTCAACAGTACGTTTATGGGATCACAAGAAAACTTTAGTTCAATATTTGTAGTGAGCTAGCTATAACAAATTATTACATGGCTGAATACTCTGTTCTCTTGGCGTACAATAAAAAAATCAAAATTCTAGCCAACCTTGCTTGCCTGCATGGTTAATCTTCTGTTGAGGGTGCAAAACATTGTTTGCATAGATTGATTGCTATTTGCGTTAAAGTTCTGTATGGTAGTTTTATGCTGTGCCTTCCTCAAGTTAATGTAGTCTATTAAAACTGTGATGACTTTTAAATCAGTTAGGTTTGAGCCCAAGTTCATGGCCCTGACAGTGCTACTGTGTCATAAATATACCTACATTGCATGCTTTTTGTTTGTCTCAGAATTTTCAGGTCACAGAGAAGCGAACATGTTGGCATGGACATGCAGGGGGACGGCTAAATGCAGATCCCAAAAATGTGGTAATTATGCAAACATGTATGAATGTAATATATGAACCTTTTCCAAAACCACACTGATGGTCCCTAGTAATGGCACGTTTTGGTATATGGCGTGCTAGCAGCTGCACACCAAACCTCCTAATCTGGAGTGGTTCAGGAAAGGAGCTAGCTGTATATAAAGCTAGTATTGTTGTTTAAATGCAGAATGTTGGAAAAAGAAACACAGATATTAGTAATCATATTAATGTCTTATTATTGTTACTTTTTTCAGGCAGTACTGCGTCACTTATAACATGATGACAGTCGATTACATTTGTTGGCGTTGTTTCGTGTGTCTTGTGGAGGTGCCATGTGGCATTGCTGTAGCGCAGTGATACCATATTGGCGGGATTAGAAGCATTACGCCCTTGTCTCAGAGACAGTCCCAGTGGCAGGTGTCAGGTTAAACTCAGGAAACCAGACATCCATGTTTGCCCCAGTGGGGGAAGCCCCTTAACAGGGGTGACAGCCCACATGCCTCTTGGGAGCTGTTGTGCCTGGCAGAATTTTTGAGTCAACCTGGAGACTGAGCTGGTTTTGCAGCTCACTGACCTCCCAGGGGACCAAAGCTGACATTTGCCGTTTCATGTGGATGTCCAAAGAGCAGCTTGCTACAGCGTCTGTGTGTGGTTGTTTCCAAATTAAAGAGAATTAAAAAAATATACAAAAAAACTATGGAAGAACCGACAATCATTAAATGTCTATGCAAAGTCAGTATTGTTGTACAATCAACTTTAGTACTTAATGAGAGGCAGACGCAATTAGAATAATTAACCTGAACTTGAACTTCTTGCTTGACAAGTTATGATAAAACGTATTCAGGAGAGGGTCATTCAATTACAGATTTTCCTTTTTTACTTCTTTTACTATATGACAAGAAATGTCCAGTTGCACATTCTTAAACAAAGAAACACAATTCTTAAAGGGTTGTCTTTGTGTTCCGTGTTTAGCTGAAGGAGGTGAACTCAGCCACCATCTTGTCTGCCATGCTGTCCTATGTGTGGCCCAAGGACAGACCAGACCTTAGGACTCGGGTCGTCATTTCCCTGGGCCTGCTAGTTGGAGCTAAGGTAAACTAGAACAGCAAACAACACTCACGCAACAGCCCACACAGTGCAAACAACCCACTGAAGTCTGATTGGAGCCTGGGTAGGGAAGGCTAGGACAACATACACACCGCTCACACTGTAGCATGTCAAGGCAATTATACCTCATTACCTTATTTATTATAGTTAAAATGGCTACTATTAATTAGCTACTACTGTTACGTATGTTTGATCGTATATCAAATATATCTTAAAAGCTCCTGGCAGAAAAATAAATTCAATCAAAATAAGAGCTTTGCACATGAGTAAGCATATTGTTTCTGTCCCAGTCATAATCCTGTGTTTATTATCTATGTTACCAGATCCTTAACTACACCCCTATAAAGGCACACATTTAGTCATATTCTAATCCTAATCAGCATAACGCCTGGGACACACTGGCTGCAAAGCACCTGGACGCGCCGCGATCGGCTACGATCGGCTACGACTGAGCAAAAGCTGTTCACACCAGACGCGAATTTCTCTGCGCCAGTCACGAAGCCTTTCAGCTCTGAGCTTTCTTTTTCACTGACATGGTACATAAACATGGCATAGGCTATATTTAGGAAACGTGTTATTCCAACAGCCGCCCCAACATTGATCCTTCTCTACATTGTAAAATTGTTGCTGGGGGTCCCTGTGCTTTTCAACTTCGAGAATTAATTTGATGTCGTTATCTTTGATCTGCACGCGTGTGTGTTGTGTGCAACGCATGACAACTCGTTTCTCTCAAACAAACAAAACAACTATACGGGCATGCTAGCTCAACAGATCAATCTGTGTATTTTCATTCATTTTCATCAGGGTAACCACATGTAAAGGCCGTTCGTTACCAACTGTGTAGTTAGGTTTAATATAGGGTGAATATTGGTAGGCCACGAAGGTCTCCAAAGTATAGTAAAAAAGTCAAAGTAAAAAAATATAAAGTCTACAACTTTACAAATGCTCACCGTAGTCTACAATGAATGTAGTACAATCTCAATAACATGTTTTTTTTATTCAAATATATCAACTTATATGGTGTATTTCATCATCCTGCAGCCGATTTTGCAAGCGTCTCCCGAAAATTTGACCAGCTGCCGAAACAATCGCTGCAGATCGCAGGCAGTTGCAGGCAGTCGCAGGCAATCGCGGTGCTTCGCAGCCAGTGTGGTCGGTCCCATTTGATAACATGGGCGCAGAAAGAAAAAAGGCGGTGCTTCCAGGCGCGTCGCAGCCGATCGCAGGCAGTGTGTCCCAGGCGTAATGTCTCAGATCTTCAGAGGATCTGCGTAAAGATGGGGTTACATGTAGTGCAGGTAGTCCAAAACCACTATTACTCCTCATACAAGATCCACAGGTTTGAACGAAGTGCAGTTAGATACATAGAATATCTCAATTATAACTGAATATGCAACCCCTCTTTGTGAATTGAGGGCAGGTCAATGTTTTGGGGTGTATGGATTTATGATTTATTTTGGGCCACAGGTTATTCTGTTGTCCTATTCAGTTGTTGAGGTAGCAGAGTGACTGGTGTTGTCTTTGCAACTCTCTTTACTCTAGGCTATATGTGCCTCAATTTGAAGTTTGACAAGTATAGTGTTCAACTGAAATTGCGCTTTAATAATAAAATTGCTGTACTCTCAGACTTTTGTGTGTATGTCGGTCCTTGTCTCACACAGCTGTCTCTGCACTTTTAATTGGCCCTAATAACCATCTCTGGCTCCAAAACAACACACCAAGCCATAATACACACCAATGCACAGCCTAGAAGCACACAATGGTACACAACATAACCCAAAACACTTACTAATTTACTCACTTAAACTCTCTTGATATCTTTCCCTCTCCCCAGATGACCAACATTATGGTTCCCTTCATGCTTAAGTATGCAATAGATGAGCTCAACCAGATGTCGGGACACATGTTGAACCTGAGTGATGCGCCAAGCACTGTGGCTACCATGGCAACGGCCGTGCTGATTGGCTGTGAGTCCCAGACTGTGTGTCTGTTTGTCTGTATTTGCATTTTAATGAGTGAAATAAGTATTTGACTGCCTCTCAATCAGAAAGATTTCTGTCTGCCAGGTGTCTTTTATACAGGTGACAAACTGAGATTAGGAGCACTAATCAAGGTTGATCAAGGTTTCTACTATCGATACATACCCCCTTTTAGACCAGTTACCAATGTAACTCAATCCAGCTATACTAATCATAAGCAACAAGTGTGTTCGAAGAACCGAATTAGCCAGATCATGATAAGCAAGATGATGTCATCTTGGATGTGTCATTTATCTCGGATGTAATAAGCAACGTAGGGACAACGGGCCCCTAGTCCCTAGTGGCAGGGAGTTCAATAGTCTAGGGCCGGCCACAGAAAAGGCACGCTTTCCTCTACGCTTGAGCCGTACACGAGGGACCACCAACATAGCCTGGTCAGATGAACGAAGACATCTAATAGGAGAATAGGGATGAAGAAGTTCACATAGGTAGAGGGGAGCGGTGTTATGGAAAGACTTATAGACAAAACGGAGAAAACGGCAGCCATTGTAGGGATTTGAGAATGGGAGTTATGTGTTTATGTTTCAGACAACCAGAGAGAAATCTGGCAGCAGCATTTTGAACGAGCTGGAGACGCGTAATCTGAGTTTTAGATATACCGCAATATAAAGAGTTACAGTAATCTAAGCGAGAGGTTACAAACGCATGAACACTCAATATAATAAACAACATGTTTAGGATCACAAAATACTCATAATTTGATCTTGTTTACTTAAGCTTCCAGTTCAGTTGTGGGTGTGTCATGTGTGATTGATTTGTTTCACGGTGCAGCCGGTTTTCCCTAGGCTACTTTTAGCGCGGATAGGGAGTCAATGGTCCCCTAATAATCGCAAGATAGTGCTTCTTGCATGCAGCCAGTGCTAAGTCGGAAACTGAAGTGGCCTCATTAATTTCTGTGTTGATAGTTGGTGACTATTTCATTAGAACGATTGTGGTCTAGCTCTTCAATCATTCAGCAAAATGTAATTTATTATAAAGAATGTCACACATGTTGAGGGTTAGACTGCTTGGTCTATAAATCCGTAGCCCACCCATTATGAACATTCTAATTCTGAGCAAACATCACACCTGTTTTAACTTCACTCCCCTGGTTACCAGTCTAGTGTAGAATTCAATTTAAAATACTGGTCCTTACCTTTAGAGCCCTGCATGGTCAAGTTCCTCATTAAATCTCTGATTTGATTCAGCTTCATACCCCCACTCGTAATCTGAGGTCACTAGGTCAGAAGCTTTTAGTGGTTCCCCGCACTAATTTTTAACTAGAGGGGATCGATCTTTCCGAGCAGTGGCCCCTAGGCTGTGGAATGTCTTACCTCCCTGTCTACGGTGTGCGACTTCTGTCAAAGCTTTTAAAAAGCAATTGAAGATTGCTATTCAAGTAGGCTTTTAGTTAGTCGAGGGTTTTTTATGGTTGTTTGTCTTGTTTTGTTTTTATAATGTTCCTGTATCTTATTGTCCGGGCATGGTCAATGTAGGCCTATTACAAATATGAAGCAAGTGTAACTTGTTTGAAAATTCAAAACTTTATTCAGAAATTCCTCCTTTTATTTATTACTAAAACTTTGGTAGTGTGGCTTTTAATGCGCATTATTATTATTACTTTTTTTTATTATTATTTTAATGGAAAAAAAACATAATTTGCATTTGATAAATCAAGCCAAGTGCAAATACTAGACGGTTAACATTGTCATAACACAAGCAAACTCTGCTCCTATATCCCAACTCCATTCAGCAGGCTATCTTTCTAGCAAAGTTCCCTAAATCGATCAGCCTAAAATAGCTGTAATGTGAAATGTAAAGGAATGTGTGCTGTGTTTGTCTGTACAAATGCGATATCCCATCCCCCCCTTCTAATCATCAGTAGTTTTGTCAACTTTCAAGCATGCCTTCTGCTTACATTTTTATCATACATTAATTTTAGCCACCATCCACAGACTAAATATAGAAGTGAATGAATAGGCTAATCTCAGGCATTGTTTAGTTTAAATCGCTTTAAACTAGCCTTTCTTTGTGTGATACATTTTTTTTAATACTGGGTGATAAAACACACATCTAGGATAAGTCAAGAAAGCAGGATCCTGGAATTTGATTGAGGGCGAATATATCTATTTTTTTTCTCTGCGGTGAAATGATCGGCGCTTATTCTAGTGCTAAATAACTATTTAGCTGGTCAGCTCCATGACGCCGAGTAAGTACGGCTCGTGAGACTGCTCACCAAAAGAACAAAGGGGAACCCACTTGTCTAGCAGATTAAGGTATGTTTGTAGGTACCTAGCGAAAAGTAGCCTAAACTTTCCTAGACTTTTACGGTACTAATGCTGAGGGCTTGCTGATATCGCTGTCTGTGTGACGTTAGGCTAGCACTGAAGTGGCTGGCAAACTAGCTAGCGTTCAAGGCACTTTTTGCCACAAAAAGGTTGTAAGCTCCTAAACTGTGCGACGGACAGTAAAACCCAATACAAGCAACGCAATCGTGACCAAGACAAACATTTTGACACTGACGTTGTCTACGTATTTCAAATATTGAGGAATCCTTAGGGGTGGAAACATTTATAATAATAAAGAATAAATATATATGAGAGAGAACAATGGTTGTTCTCTTGTCGGGGAAAGCGCACCCAATTACACCTTGTTTGAAGGCGTGAAAAGGTCTAGAATCAAGGTCTAGGGATTTCTCTGCTAGAGCATTCCAGGTTTACTAACATTCAGCTACGTGTATCTTCTTAAACTATTTTCAGATTTCAATGTATGACACATAATTTGAAATCTTACAATCTGCCCTTTCACAATCTGTAAATCAATTTGAGAAATTACCTTGGCCGACAACGGTCCCTTTTCACCAGAGTGTGATCTGTACTCATGTACTGTACTCATGAGTCAGCCATGTCTTCTCAGATAGACCGGGTTTGGTTTGTAGTTCTGAATGCCCATTTGTGTATAGATTGTGTTTCAGAAGTTCATACTGTAGACTGTGATTTGGCAGGGTATGAGACGATAAATATGGCAATGTTATCTGCAACTTGTGTCTGTTGTGTCCTTTGTGTCCCTATTATTCCCTACTGTATCTCTGAACACTACGACCTCCTCCCTATCTTTGACTTTGCATCCTCAACCCCCCCCAAGACGGAGTTTCACGGGCTGGTTCTTCCCTATTCAACGAGCTGCGAAACGCTGTGTTTGGGAAAGTGGCCCAGAATTCCATCAGGCGCATTGCCAAAAATGTCTTCCTGCACCTGCATAACCTTGACCTGGGCTTTCACCTGAGCCGTCAGACGGGGGCGCTGTCCAAAGCCATCGACAGAGGCACCCGCGGCATCTCCTTTGTGCTCAGCGCCCTTGTGTTTAACCTTGGGCCCACCATGTTCGAGATGGGCCTCGTCAGCGCAATTCTGGTGGGTACAGAAGGGCAACAATTACAGGCAGGAAGTGCGGTAGTAAAGTGTATGGTAGGAGTAGATGGTCAACTTGGGCCTCCATAGCACCATCCTAGTACAAAAGGCTGGAGGGGTCAGCTGTCATGGACGGCAACTCAGTACAGGTTAAAGTTAAAGTAAGTCTTAACCACAGTTAGGGCACGGAGCTGCAAACACCAATATTGTTTATGGATTCAAAAGAAAAAAGAGAGAAACAAGAAACTGCATCCAGCCTGTTGTGTTTATAAAATAATATGATATTCTCCAAGTCACCCCATAGAGCCAGAGGGTACAACTATTGCTTGTCAGATGGGTCAGACTTTTATCGTCTCACTGCTACTGTATGACCAGTTAGGAAGGTAGATACTGCAAAAAATATTACATTCCAGGCCTCCTCAGAAGTCCACAGAGTTTAGTGGTGATGAGTGTCAATATGTATGAATATATCAGACTTTTTATCTGACATTTTGTGTTCTAATTTGGTTGTTGGACTCATTTACTGAACGTCAGTTTATTCACACTACTATACCTAGCTATTTATATCCCTACTTTATTTCTCCCTCTCTTTTTTCTCTCCATTTTGTATTTTATCTTCAGTATTATAAGTGTGGAGGCCATTTTGCTGCGGTTACCCTGGGTACCCTAGGTGCATACACTGTATTTACAATCGCAGTCACACAGTGGAGGTAAGTTGTATTTTCATTATTCTATACTAGACTTTTAACCAGTCTAGCCAAAGATAATGATTCGCCTGTTTTATAGGGGCTGTTTCAGTAGCTCAATCTTGCTAAATATGAACTATTACTAACTATTACTAAATTGACATGGGAATAAATAGGGGCACCAAAAGAGTAGGGTGTTCAGCAGATTCCACCTGACTTGTGCAGTAGTCATATTGTCCATCAGTCCTTCATCTTGTTTTTCAGGACTCGTTTTAGGATAGAAATGAACAAAGCTGACAATGAGGCAGGAAATGCTGCCATTGACTCCCTCCTGAACTATGAGACTGTCAAGGTGAGACTCCAATCATCCCCTTTTCTCTCCTTTCTGTTTTCTCCCCTTCATATCCAATGTCAATAGCTGTGTTCAAACCAAACATCAATCCTCGCTACGTTTAAACTAGAGGTGGGCATAAATATTTTTTTTAAATCTAGATTAATCTCGCTGTAATCTTGGAATCTATCTAGATCAGTGGTTTCCAAACTGGGGTGCGCGCAGACTGACCACCGGGGGTGCGCGAGAGAATGTTTGTAATGGCGAGTGTAAAAAACATATATCTTTTTTACGTATTTAACTGAGGTAAACTTCTACAACGGCGTTTTAGGCCAGATAGTTTAAAAAAATATGAGCCGGAGGGGTAATATTCTGAGATTAAAGTCGTAAATTTGTGAGAAAAAAAGTCAGAATTATACTTTTCAATAGGTTTCAGCAATAAGGAAATGGGCTGCCTAGGCCGACTACGAATTTTTTGCCCAAAATCACCAGATTGTAATAAGCATTCTGACCTTTAAAGACATTGCCGTGATTTGGGCCTATTCATAAGGAAACATCATACTTATTTGGATGAGGTGATATAGCTTTTGTGCATCAGGACAATGCAATGCACATATGCAAGGATATCTCTGGTTACATCTACGGGCAATTCAAATTTGATTTGTGGTTCAACAGGACACAATCTGACAGATCCTCAAATTAATCGATCCTAAAGGTGTGGATCAGCTTAGAGCAGTGGTTCTCAAACCGGTCCTCAGGGACCACCTGTCCTGCATGTTTTAGATGTTTCCCTGCTCCAACACACCTGATTCAAATTAATGGGTCGTTATCGATGTCTGTAAAAGCCTGTTAGCGACCATTCATCCCTGAGGACCGGTTTGAGAACCAGTGGCTTAGAAGAGCGCAGCGTCTTGGCTGTGTCCTGTTGAACCACAAACTTATATTGATAAGTATAATTTGATCAGGCATCCATTACTGCAGGCTTGGTAAGCGGCGGCATGCAATTCGGCTACGTATACATCCGCGCTAAAATATCAAGGTGAAAGTCATCATAGCTTGCGTAGTATAGACCCAGCTCCCAACCCAACTTTGAGAATAGATTAACGGCAATATTTTTTTATCTCACGTTAACGCAGCACGTTTACGCCGATAACGGCCCACCACTAGTTTAAACACATGCTTGTAACACGTTGTTGAGTCATTGATGTGTTTTGAAGATATCTCTAATCATGCTAGGTAGTGTTACAATACCAAAATTTGGACTTCGATACTGATACCAAGTGTAGTATCGCAGTACTCAATACTGAAACGATACTAAATATAGCTGCAGGCAGCAATGGCGGGTTCCTCCTCAACATTGCAAACCATTACAAAATTGACGTGACACAACATGTTTTTCACAGGCATTTTTTTTTAAATCTTCACAAATGGTCACTGTAGAGACAAATCCATGCCGCTGAAATTATGCGTTCTTAAGACTTTTTTGTTCCCCATGAGCAATAAAGCATGCGTGCCAACTTCCAGACATCTTGGCCTGACGGTGTCAAAATGCCACCCTTTTGAAAGTGACAACTTTGAAGTGTGTTCTGTGTAAGGCCACCTGTGCTCTGGTCAGAAGGGCTACTAGTCTAGAATGGCTACTAGGCTAAGGAATGAAGGTGGGTGCTTATTCAGCCTACCCTTTACAAAAACCCTCAAATGTGTATGCGTCTCCACAAGCTCGCACGTGTGTCAAGGGCTCTGCCCCCTTGTGTGTGTGTGTGAGAATTTGGACCCACTCACATGCCAAATTTATTTTTACGCTGCTGGTCTAGGGGCTAATTAGGATTCCTCCATCAGGAGCAACCCTTTTGTAATTGTTGGTATTATTATTACAATGCTGGTTCCATGGGAGTCAATGGCAGCCCCTAGACCAGAACTGGAAAAGGTTGGCATGTTGAAACTGCAGCACATTATTAACTACCATACCAAACATGGGCCACTTTAGACAGAAGGTGGCGCTACAGGCCATGCCCCAATATGACAATTTTCAAAGTGATGCTGTCGTTAATAATTCCCTTGTATTGTGTGATATACCAAGTCATGAAGTGAAGAATAATTCTAAGTTTAAAAATTTAAGAATGGTTGTAAGTATCGCTGGATCATCAGTCCAAACAGACGCACTGGAACTCAGAAGTCGATTCAACAGTTTATTTAGACACAAAAGTATCTAGCCTGACGTTGTCATACTCATAATTCTAGTCAGAATATGAGTCTGATACCGCTCCGTTGGGCTATGAGTATGGGGCGTGTTTCAACTGAACCCAGAAAATGCCTCTTCGCTCAATTCGATAGACCTACAACCAATCAGAGCAACGTAGTATGTTTGTTGAAAACACATTCAACCCAAGCGCTCTTTGGTGCCGTGGTTGATTACGTTACTGTTGATCATCTGTCCATCATTGTATAAAGCCCGCCCTGACAATTTGATTTGTCCGAACAGCTCTTGTTCCGAGCGACCCCAGACCCAACATCCCGACCAAATCTTTTTGTGGGCGGGGCTAAGTTCGGCTGGCTCCAAGGGCTAAAAAGTATCTAAACAATTCAGTGTTTTCCCGGGAAGAGACTGGAATTTTTCTCTGGACATTCCTCCAATATATCAAAACCTTCAGTTCTGTAATTTTGCTATTGGTACAATACTGTTTGTCACAGATGCATTTCTCACACTTGGTCTCTTACTCTTACATAGAAAACCAGCTGCACTAGATTCCTGGGGTAGGGTCATAAATCTCTCCCATGATATCTGGGCCTTGTAGTCCATGATATCTGGGCCTTGTAGTTTTCTATGGAAGAAATACAAGCGGGTTTGTTTCGCGGGTTTAGTTTTTCGGGTGTCGCGAGCAGATTGACACCATTGACACAGGCTGTGTCTACTACCGCGCACTCAACGAAGTACACTGCAATGTAGTGCACTGCAATGTAGTGCACTTACATTTGCAGTGCACTCAGTTGCTGAGTAGTGCTGTCTAAACTGGAACACTTTACTTACCCACTTAGCGGGAAGTGACGCACGCAAATCTGCTCGCGACACCCGAGAAACTAAACCCGCGAAACGAACCCGCTTGTATTTCTGTCACTGGACTCCTCCTCTTCCGCTACGTAGCCAAGATGGCGCCCGTTTAGGGCGAGTAGTGTCCATCGTCGGACACTTCATTTTTTGACCGTTTGCAGTGCATCATCCGGGTACTTTCAGTGCACTGAATTATTTTGGTTTCTCAGCGTAAGCGCCCTAAGCACTGAAAGTAAGTGGTCGAAGTGCACAAGTGCGCGGTAGTAGACACAGCCACAGTCTTCTCTTGCCCTCAGCCCCTAAATATCCAGATTTGCACTTTGGGCTTAATATCTTCTACATATTAGTGGCAATACTAATCAGTCGACAACAATGCCAGTTGCGTCCCATTTGTCCAACAATTATGACATTTTGTATATATTCCTTATTGCTCGTTTGGAACAAAAAAGCCTCAAGAACCTATCACGGCCACCATATAGCATTTTTCTGTAAAATAAAGATTAAGGAAACACGTTTTTTCGCTTCTCCTCCTCCAATTGTTGTCCAATCTTCCCCAGAATTGGCACGTATCATCGTCAGATCAACCCTCACTAAAAATATATATAGAATTTTGATTTTCAAAACCGTTGTCCGGTAGAGCCAATCAAATCGGCAGCAAAGCAACCAAACAGGAAGTTGGGTCATATCTCAGCAAATCTTTGAGATGTCAACACCAAACTTGGTATGTCACAAGGAAGACACTACAACATGTTACCATGTGCAAAGGCAACTTAATATCTTCAAAATTGATTGAAATAAAGGAAATGTAATTTATTGCTAACGCTAAAATAGTGATTTATAAATCTGCCGGGTAAAAACTAATACTCTGATTCAATCACAAGTTCATATGAAGACTCTTGAGAATGTTAGTACACAAATCTGAAATGTTTTTGAATGTAAGATAAAAAGTAGATTTATTGTGAATATTTGAAATATGCATGCTTGGCTAATTGCTAGTGATTTTAGACGCACACACATTTAAGGGTTTCTATAAAGGGTGGACTGACCATGCCCCCACCCAGACCCCTTGGTTTTTTAGCGTAGGCCCTTGTGGACCTTGGTGTAATTGCATTTCCGATTTGTATGCAATGATAAAAAGTTGTACAAGTTCTGGAACATTGACAACAGTTATTTCCAACCAAGTAGCCATACCAACAGTTACACTCGTAAGCAGCTGAATGGTGGTATCTGATCTATCCTAGTTGTTCTAATGGCTCTTGTCAATTCTGCATTGACTGAGTTTTTAGAACGAGATCAACTCAGGCAGGATCCGCGGTTTTCAAACCAAATCGGGGATCTTTAAAAAGCCTACTACGGATGAAAATGTATAGATAACGGTTGGCCGATTTTTGGTCTAATTCTAAACCTAGTGCGGCCGCCGCATTTCTGCCTTGGGTGAACTTTGCTGGGTGAGAGGGAAATAGCACGAATGGGGAAAGTGTGTGGGAGAGCGAGAAGAGTCCATAACCTTCACACACTTGTCACCTCACTTTCATAAAGTAATTGTTGCTCTGTGTCTTTGTTCAGTGGTGATAAGAAGCGGGATGATGTTACATACCCTATTCGGAGACCTTAAGGAACAGTGTGAAATACCCCTAAAAAACGATCAATCGCCCCTTTAAAAAGTAAAAAATTCTGAACTTTAAATTTAAGGCCTTAAAACGTATTATAAACAGCCAGATTTTCATCCGAGGTCTTAAATTTAGTTAGGTCTAAAAAAGGTTTTATCCTCGTTTATTTCCAGAAACACTGGCCACAGAGTTATTACAAAGTAGCAAAAAAGTTTTGAGTCGTAGCCTACAAAGCGGACCTCTAGAGTCTTTGCTACAAACAAAACCAGTAGAATGCTGCCCTCAGAACGTTGGTTCGGTGTGTTGTAGTTCTTTCTGGGGGATATTGGTGTTGGTACCTTGGCGATGATAAAACTACAAATCCCGTGATAAATGCAATACCTGCCCGCGAAATACGTTTCCGTCTCCTCAGAGTTTGTTAAAGTTGGGCAACGTGTGCAAAATGGGAAAGTGTACTTTCAACGAGACATGGCTAGATCAGTGATGTCCGCTGTTGGTTACAAGTGGTACCCAGCCCCAGGTATGAGGTTCGCTGCAAACTTTGCCCCAAAAATATTCAATTAGGTTACTAATGTGATTGCTTTATCTGTAAATTAAATGTATGCTTTTTCAATAACCTAATTCATTGAAATAAAAAAATTAAAATCTGATTTTCTAAAATTTGAATACGGTTTTGGTAATGAGTTGTGTAGGTCTTAAATTTTAATGTTTATGGTCTTAAAATGTCTTAAAAAGGTCTTAAATTTGACTTACTTAAACCTACAAGAACCCTGATTAATAATGCATATTCTGACGGCATTTGCAGTGCCCGTGTCTTGACATAGTTGAACTAAAAGTTATTATCGCAGTTTTTATAAAGTTGAGCATACAGGGAGTGTCCTGTGAGGTCAGAGGGTGTTTGGTCGAGGGGAAAGTGGGACCATCTCCCACCCTCTCATTAGCATTTTCACAAACATTTTCTGTTTATTATATGCAAAATACAGTTACATGATTGTTTATTATTTTACTTTCATGGAGATTCCAAGGATGTTTATCTTGCAGGAAGGCAAGTGAGTGACAACATTGTATTTACAATGAACAAAGTATAAAAATCATCATCATAATTCTACACCTTATTCTTGTGATAAGTCTTAAATAAATTAAGTATTATAGCTCTGTTCAATTCATCCAACCAAAAAGTATGTTCCTTTGCTTGAAAAGCCAAACACAAATATAGTGAAAGAGACCAGATGACAGTCAGGCTGTCTAAAGAGATCATTTTGAAGCTTTGTGGGAGAGATAAGATACAATGCAGAGTGGGAGAGGCTTCCCCCTTCTGTTATTTTATATGGACATTTGGTGAGGTGTGGGGAAAGACTGAATATTGGCCAAGAAGATCTGTTTTAGTTCTGTAGTGGATGGATGGGAATCTGCAACATAGGTAGCTGCTGGACCTTTTCTAGGTAGAGGGAGGAGAGGAGCATTAGATTGTGTTCAGATTTGCCAACTGAAATTATATGAATCCTGTTTGCCTTCAACAAGTCCCAGGTCTTAGTTACTTTTGTTGGACAGTTCACAAGTGTTTGAAAGTCGGGGAGGGATGTGGTCTCTTCAGACCTGTCAGTGTTGGCATCAGGATGCAGCCAAGTGTACGTGAAGCACACTGAACTTCCAATATGCATTCTGGATAGTGCCTTGTGATGGCATGGGACTAATTTAGCAATTAAATACACCTTAATCACAGACATTCAACAAAACAATTTCAACAGATATGTAGTTATGCATTCAACTAAATGTCTGTAGATTATCAGGTGCATTTCAAGTGTTGATCTACAGATTTTACTGAAAGTGTCTGCTGACATTCAAAGCTTGTTTTCAACAGGTCACTAACCAATATTCAACCCTTACTCAGTTTACCTCCATTTTAATATTCACTGTCCTGTGAGAGGTCTTGTTTTACCACCATTATTACCAACAGAGCCCTTGCTGCTTTTTCCTAATGGACTTCCTGTCTCTTTCTCCCGAGTTCTCCCCTTAATAGCAAGGAGTTTAGTATGAACTAGAAATCAAGTCCTAGATTGTTTTATTGTTGTTTAATAGCATAGGAACACACCCATTCATCTGGTGCATCTTGTTTTGCTTGATCATCATCGTTTCTTCAACTTATTTAGAGTCAACCTGTGGAAAAGTCCAATTTATTGAGCATGCTTTGGAAATGCACACACCTGTCTGAGGTCAAACAGTTGAAAATGCATATCAGAGCAAAAACCATGCCAGGTTGGTCTAAGGCAGATAAGATATCGCCCACTCAGAAATCTGTTCCATTTTCACTAAGTGGCTTGTTCAGAACCTGAGCCCTATTGCTTTCACTATCTTTCTTGTTTGCTTTCTCTCCTCTTTTTTCTCTAGTTCTCCTTCCTTCTAGTTCTCTCTCCTTCTTTTCTGGTTTCTCTGTGATCCACCCTCAGTTTTTCCTCCCTGTACTTGGGAAAGTCAATCAACTTATTGTATGCATTGATAAGAGCATTAAAATTAGAGTTAACTATGACATTAATGAGATTAATCACGATTAAATATTTTAATTGTCTGACAGCATTAATATATATATATATATATATTAGGGCTGTCAAGCGATTTAAATATTTAATCGCATTATTTCATATGATTAATCGCAAATGTATTCAATCTGTTAAAATCTTAACCCAATAAAAAAAAGATATAACTTTAAAAGGGTGTACTTCAAAACTTCTAATAGGCCTAACTGGATGATAATGTCCATATAACAAGTTAAGATGGAAACAACTTGAATTGTGAGGGAGTTTTATTCACTCACAAACTATACTGCTATATAATAACATTTTGAAGACTTGTTCTGGAATATAAATTACATTTAAGACTCCAATATCCTGCTCCATAATATTCAAATCTCACTCAAACATACTTCAGATACTTAAGCAATCACAGATTGACCTTACTTATTCAACAATACAGTTTCTATTTTGTTGAACCCAGTCAGCTGCTCTCTTCTTTTGTGAGTGTTGTCTGCCATATATTACCGGAGCGAACGCTGCTGCTGCTAACGTTACTAACGCTGCTGCTGCTAGCTGTGTGCTGTGCTTTGCTTGCATGTGATAGTTAAGGCTGGAATTACTCCGGTGATAACTAAACTCAGCCTGACGATCAGTACACACAGCCTTAGTTTTGTCAACTGAGCCGTCTTGCAACTTTTTGAAATGGAACTTCCCATCTAAAAGCCCTCTCTCCATCATTCAGCTACCGTCGGCAGTCAAATTCATGTGACGACAGGTGATTCCTGGGGTCAAAAATAAGCCTGCGTTAACAGCACTTTTTTTTTGTCGCGTTAAAGTGAGATTGCGTAAACGCGTTAACGCTTAACTTTGACAGCCCTAATATATATATCTGTGGTTGTTGTTACTGTTTTTAAAGGTCCCATGGCATGCTGTTTTGGGATGTTTTTATATAGGCCTAGTGTTTCCCAATACTGTATCTGAAGTCTCTTTCCTGAAATTCAGCCTGCTTGCAGAATTACAGCCACTATGAGCAGTCCCCCAATGAGCTTTCCTTAGGACGTGCCGTTTCTGTGTCTGTAGCTTTAAATACTATGAGGAGGAGAGAGGCGGGGCTAACTGCCATGCTTCGGTCGTTTGCAAGCCGTGATGTCTCTCGAGGGAAACATTTTTTTGTGCCCGCACGGTCGTAGCTCATTTTCTCAATGGCCAAATTCTCTGGGCGGGCAAAGCAGAGAAAGGGGAGGTAACATTTCCCCTTATGACGACATGAGGGGAACATTTCAAAATGGGGCATTTGAGCTTTCATTTTCTCAATGCGGAGCAGGATACCCAGGGGTTGGTTTAAACCTATTGCAATTTCTAGCCACTGGGGGACCATAGGCAGGCTAGGGGAACTCATATTAAAAAACATGACATTTTCATGCCATGGGACTTTAAGATATACAATGAAATGTTTTTTCTACACCCACTGCTACAACTTTGTATACAGTGTGTGCGTACACGCATTTGTGATGCAAATCAATTTCCAGGGTGACTGGTGTGTCTCAGTAGATTTCGGCTCGGTGTATTTGATCGGCTGCTGACCTGCAGATGACATGCTATGAGATTACTGACAGACAAACACATCATTAGGAGGTCTTATTCTAATACATTGACCATCGTATGTGTAATAATACACACGTGATTTAGGCTAGTTAACTCATTTCATTTTCTGTTTTCTTTCCCTCCCTGTCCCCATCCTCCTGTCTCTGTCATCAATCCTTGTCTCTCCTCTAGTATTTCAACAATGAGAAGTATGAAGCAGAGAAGTACGATGGCTATCTGAAGACTTATGAGTCCTCCTCCTTGAAGACCACCTCTACTCTGGCCATGCTTAACTTTGGGCAGAGTGCCATCTTTAGTGTAGGACTCACTGCCATCATGGTGCTGGCAAGTAAAGGAATCATGGCCGGTGAGTTACAGGAGAAGTGGTTTTGTAAGGTTACTGGAACCCTTGTAGAACTACACACTTTAGAATCATTTCAGAGATATCTTTTATTGAAAGGCTACTTTTGGAAACAGCTTTGATGTGGAATACATCCAGACTGCGGCCCAGTTTAGTTGAGGTTACTCTCACCCCATTTTGTCACACCAGGCATGTGGGCACGGTTGGCACTATTTGAAGTTGTTCTGTTGATAGTTTTCTGTATATTTGTTGCAGGGACAATGACGGTGGGAGACCTAGTAATGGTGAATGGGCTACTCTTCCAGCTGTCCTTGCCTCTCAACTTCTTGGGCACAGTCTACAGAGAGACCAGACAGGCCCTCATAGACATGAACACACTCTTCACACTGCTCAGTCTGGACACCAAGATTAAGGTAATTGAATAGAGGTTGTAGGACTGGAGGATTAGGGGTTTGATGACTGGAAGGTTAGTGCTGGGGCAGGGACTGGGTTTTGGCTAGCAGAGGGCTAGAGGGTGGGGAGGAGAAACGGTATGGTATCGTCAGGTGAGTTTGACTTGATGGCCAAGGTCAGTGATCTAATGAAGATTGAAAATAGAAGGGGTCTCAGGACAGATCGCTATGAAACTCATGTAGCAAGGGGTGAGGTTAGGTGCTGAAGTGGACATTTTATGTAGACTTGGAAGGACCTACCAATCGGGTAAAAACTGAACCAGGAGAAACCGGTTCCAGAGATGTCCATTTCAGCCATCATGCAAATGAGAAGCTGGTGGCTGACCATGTTGAATGCTGCAGACAGGTTCAGGAGTTTTACAATGGATGAGGTGTTGTAGGCTCTAGCTGTGTTGGACATCAGTCACTACCAAGAGGGTTGTCTCTATATACAGAGGTTTAGTCCGTCCCCTTAAGTTTTTCTCTTCTAATGAATTAGAAGCTTTTAGCTTACTCATATTGCATAATTCATTAAGAACCCCCTTTGAAACAAGCTACTGTAACAACGTTGTCACCAGCAGTACTATATTTCAGATGGAATCGCAATTCAGTACCATCCAACAGTACCATCTGCTAACTGAAAATATTCCCCCAAAAAACGTAAAATGTATTTAGGTGAAATTGCTAATTCAACAGAAGTTTGCTAGGAGCAAGCTAGCTGCTGTTGCTAGCCAAACTTCATTGAGTGGATTGTTTGAATGCGCCGGTAATGAGAAACGTTTCTTTTGACATCAAGTTTAAGCTGTGGCATTGAAGCCAGCGACGCAACACACAAGCTTGAGTTTAAATACATTATTTAATGTGACATTACTTACTGGACATGCAAGTCTTGATTTGCTTAAATGTACATGTATGATGCTGCTAGTACACCACGGCACGATATGATACTGCAACAGCACTTCTATGCAAGTTGTATCCATGCGTCGTTGCTACATGTGCTGACGTTGGCACCACTGAGTACCCTTTGTTGACACAACTTCAGCCTAAACCGTGCAACGGAACGTAAATAAAAATTAGAGGTGGGCATAGATAATTTTTAATCTAGATTAATCTCACTGTAATCTTGGAATTAATCTAGAATAATCTATCAGTGGTTCCCAAACTGGGGTGCGCGAGAGAATGTTTGTAATGGCAAGTGAAAAAAACATAATATATTTTTTACGTATTTAACTGAGGTAAATTTCTACGACGGCATTTTCGGGCCAGATGGGTAAAGAAATCGGAGCTGGAGGTGTAATATTCTCAAGTCGTAAATTGGCGAGAAAAAAGTCAGAATTATACTTTTCAATAGGATTTAACAATAAGGAAATAGGCTGCTTAGGCAGACTCCTAATTTTAGCCCAAAATCACCAGATTATAATAAGCATTCGGACTTTGTAAAGACATTGCCGTGATTTAGGCCTATTCCGAAGGAAACATGCTTATTTGGATGAGGTGATATAGCTTTTGTGCATCAGGACAATGCAATGGACATATGCAAGGATATCGCTGATTACATCTACGGGCAATTCAAATTCGATTTGTGGTTCAACAGGACACAATCTGACAGATCCTCAAATTAATCGATCCTCAAGGTGTGGATCAGCTTAGAAGAGCGCAGTGTTTTGTCTGTGTCCTGTTGAACCACAAATTTATATTGAAAAGTATAATTTGATCAGGCATCCATTACTGCAGGCTTGGTAAGCGGCGGCGTGCAATTCGGCTAGGTAGTCATCATAGCTTGCGTAGTATAGACACAGCTCCCAACCCAACTTTTAGAATAGATTAACGGCAATATTCTTTTTATCGCCCGATAAGGGTCTCACGTTAACGCAGCATGTTAACGCCGATAACGGCCCACCACTAATAAAAAGTAACTCAATCGCTACCAAGACAAAACTTTTGACACCAACGTTGTCTATGTAGTCCAATTATTGACAGATCCTTAGGGGTGGGAAAAGAAACAATAAATAATAAATATATACTGTATGTAAGAGAACAATGGTTGTTCTTGCCGAAGGCTCGAGCACACCCAATAATATAATTTACAGCCAGTATAAGTAGTTAACTCAGTTACAACTAACCAACTAGTGCAACAAGTCCATCAATAAGTGTCATTGTGTTCCTGGAGGAAATAAACTAACATCGGATCCAACAAATCTTTAAGTACCGTTGTACAAGTGCGTCTTTAGCCTTTTCTTGAAGGTGGGAGGGCGTATATCTGATACGGGCCATGATTGCAAGCCAGTTAAGGGAGATGAGGAGCAGGGTAACATGGGAGCGCCTGGGTAGGTTGAAGACCAGGCGGGCTGCTGCGTTCTGAATCCTCTGGAGTGGGTGGGTTGCGCATGCTGGGAGACCGGTGAGAAGCGAGTTGCAGTTGTCCAACTTGGAGAAGTGCTTTGACTAGCAGCTGGGTGGAACGCTCAGACTGTTATGTCCTGATCTTGCGGATGTTGTAGAGGGTGAATCTACACGACCGGGAGACTGCAGCAATGTGGGCCATGAGTGAGAGCTTGTCATCCATGGTAACCCTGAGGTTCCTGGCAGAGGATGAAGGTCACCATCGCAGATCCCAGGGTGATTGAGAGATTGTGGAAGATGGAGTTTAATATTGTTTTGTTCATCGTTCATTCATTCATACATACATGCAGTAGGCTAGGCTAGTGTCGTAGGGGTGAACTAGCAAGTGAACTAGAAAATGTATATAAAATATATATGATTTAGGCCGAAAATGTGCTTCCCCTATTTGAAAGACCAGCAGCCGCCTGCGCTTATTCAAACTCATCTTGTCCCAACAGAGAGGTTTACATGCCATTCTGAATGATAAAAGGTGGATGCAAAATCCCTTTGAATTTGAAAGTCTTGAGGCTTTGCTTGAGTTGACGCTTAGTCCTGCAGAAGAAACCGAGTTGTTGCAGGTCAGCTTCGACGCTATGGATCTGTGACCTTATCATCGTTCTGGATAAGCATTTCGTCAGAATATCCTGTCCTCAGTAAGGCCAGTGTTTCTATGCTTATTCCTTTCACTATCACATACATGTGCGAATTGGGATTTTCTGTGCTCACAAAAATGACAAAGCACAGAAACAGACTGAATGCTGCGTCTGATATGCGTGTTGCGCTCTCCTCCTGCACCCCGGACTGGAACACTCTACAAAAACGCAGACAGGCCCACCTATCCCATTAGCAATGTTGAAATGGTACAACATGTTTTGTAATTATTTCTTATTTTGTTCCAATATTGCTGGTTCAATTGAATGTTGAAAATAAGAAGAAATGGGCTATGTTTTTTATAGCCTTCATTTAATGTCCAATTAGACACTTATTGGATACGTTATTTAAATATTGCTGGTTCAATTGTTCAGAGAGAAGTGATCACTCAGTCTGAGCTTATTAACAATGGCAGTAGGCCTACAAGTTTTGAAATAACAATAATTTATAAAATAACAATAAAATATCCTCATTATTGTTCAATAATGGTCCAATCCACCTTTATTTTGTGATTTACGAATAATGTCTATTGGCTTGGGTCGCGAAGGCTTGTGACTTTCCAAATATGGGTCCCCAGAAAAAAAGTTGGGGAAACACTGTTCTAGGTGGATCAGAATACAAATAGGGTGATGCTTATCAGAAGAGGTGATCCGGCCTCATTGTCTTTGTCCGAACGAGTAGACTCCCTGTCTTTGTCCGAACGAGTAGACTCCCTGTCTTTGTCCGAACGAGTAGACTCCCTGTCTTTGTCCGAACGAGTAGACTCCCTGTCTTTGTCCGAACGAGTAGACTCCCTGTCTTTGTCCGAACGAGTAGACTCCCTGTCTTTGTCCGACCGAGTAGACTCCCTGTCTTTGTCCGAACGAGTAGACTCCCTGTCTTTGTCCGAACGAGTAGACTCCCTGTCTTTGTCCGACCGAGTAGACTCCATATATTTGTCCGAACGAGTAGACTCCCTGTCTTTGTCCGAACGAGTAGACTCCCTGTCTTTGTCCGAACGAGTAGACTCCCTGTCTTTGTCCGAACGAGTAGACTCCCTGTCTTTGTCCGACCGAGTAGACTCCATATATTTGTCCGACCGAGTCTTCGTTTGCCAAGGCTGCCAGACGAGGCTGCCACTGCAGTACTAGGCTGCCTTAAATATGCTAAGCCATAGCAGACAATGATCCTCCAATTATGTCAACAAAGCGGGTCTCGCTACATTAAGTACCCTGAAACTAGATAGCTAGCTATGATTTAACCTATTTAGCTACTGGTTACCCTTTTGCTCTACCCGTGAGACAAAGTTACCTAAACACAATAGATGAAAACAACTCTGGCAACTTACAGTTTAGATGACAGTCATGAAGTACACTCAGCAAAGACACAATGCTCTCTGGATGTTCTGCTGCAAGATGCAAGTTCCGGATGCAAGATTTTCTGTGATGTGGGTATTATAAATGTTTGCAATAGGGGAGCGATGTCTAATAATGTATCAATAATGCAAAGGCCTATGGGGGGGTCAGATTGCTGAGCGGTTGGGGAGTCGGACTATTAATCAGAAGGTTGTTGGTCCGATTCCCGGCCGTGCCAAATGACATTGTGGCCTTGGGCAAGGCACTTCACCTTACTTGCCTCGGGGAGAATGTCCCTGTACTTACTGTAAGTCGCTCTGGATAAGAGCGTCTGCTAAATGACTAAATGTAAATGTAAATATAATCAAACCAGGGCTTGAAATTATCTTTTTTACTTGGTAGCAACTTTAAAAGTTGCAAAATAGTGATGGAACGCTCAGTACTACTGTGTCGATACTGTCCCGACACATTCAACACTCACTGCATCGGAACGTTTCGAGACAGGTTTTAAAGTGTTTCGAAATGTTTTGTCACGTGATCTTGAAAAAAACCTGTGTCGTACTTGCCAAAAGACTCTGAGGTGTCGGTATAAAATGAGGCGTGGCGTATATAGGGATGGGGATCGTACATTTTTATCTATCTATACAATTTTCTAAACTGCTTAACGATCCGAGTCTATCGATACCACTATCAATACTTTTCTGGGGTGAGATAACCACCATCTAAATGAATGAATTTGGCAAATGTTAAACATATAGCAGCACCCACACAACTCAAGCCACACTTTATGTAAACAAGATTACTGAACAACATTTATAACAATAACTTAAGTAAAACAGATGTCAAATAGAACAAGGGGAACGTGTTGCTCTCAGGAGGAGGCTGGATAAAAGGAGCACATATTGGCACAATGGATCCTGGCTCTGGCTAAATCTACAATTGTCAAATCAAAATGTATTTGTGTAGCCCTTTTTACACGCAAGCATGTCAGACAGGGCTTCACATACGCCCATAGAACTGCCCCTCAACCAACATAAACCTTCAAGGAAGACAAAGAAAAACTCTTATACTCTTATATATATTTCTGCCCCTCCGTTTTCAAAAATAACGTTGTACACCCAAGATCGTTTTCAAAAATGTTTGTTTACATGAACCCGCATAAATACGCCCCCATATATATATTGATGCAGCCCTAGACACTAAGACACCGCCAGCCCCCCTCGGTTGGAACATGAAATCTGTTCCAGGGGAAAGAACTCAATAAATAAGTTATATTTATAGAAAAAGGGTGAGAATGCCCCGTCCCCCGTCATCACCAACTAGTAACGAGAACTATAGCAATATACAATAACATTACATTGGGGCAACGTGAACATATGTGATGTGATACAGACAGACAAATACATACAATATATTGTCAACTACAGATGTACTATCCACGACCTGGATGAGTAACTAGTATAAATGACTGTGATTGGTTGGTTGACAAAAAGTGACATTGACAAGCCGTCATTGTTTAAGACTTTATGAAGTTTAACATGTTATAACAAAAGGCACCTGATATAGCTAAATGACCAGCTAACCAAACCTTTCCCTATCTCATCCCTATTTTGTTCTGTGTCTGTTATTGTTTAACAAGATGCTTAAGCAGCCCACAGAGCCATGCTCCCGGTGACTATGTTTTAAATGATCAGCAGCGGGGCGGGGGAGACTAGTCTTTACTCACACACTGACTGCTCGTTAATAATTTTCCGGTTCTCGCACGCATAAAAAATGTTTAGGGGCATATGCAAGTGAAATAGTTGAGGTTAAATTATGCAAATATTCTTTGGTCGAAATAGGATTACTCACCGTTAAAGCCATTTAAAAAAATGATTGCTTATCATTACTGTTCAAGTAATAGCTGTAAAAAAAATACAATGTTTGGTCATTCTTAGGCTAAAGAAGTCATATATTGCAAATTTGTTCATGGATGACAATTAATTAACAATGTTTGGTGATTTACAGTTGTAGTGAATCATTTGTAAGATGAACCCAAACTATATTCATTTATCTATTCAACTAATAATGTTTTAATAACCAATTATCAGGAATTGTCTGTGATCTGTTTCTATGTAAATTAAAATCACCATTCAGCTTTTTGACCCAACGTCCAATTAGGGCAAAGGTTCACCTTTCAGTATGACAACAGCCCAAGGCATACAGCCAAGACGAAAGTGTTCAAAACAAATGCGGGACCAGTATAATAATGGAGCATGTGTGTCTGCACCTTTCATAAGACAACAGGAATTTTAGCTATACTCAACACTATTAAAGCAAGCCTAATCAAACCTGTTGTGCATTCCAGGAAAGGGAGCTGGCTCCGCCCCTGCTGGTAACACCCCAGGAAGCCACCATCAGGTTTGAGGATGTCTACTTCGAGTACATGGAGGGCCAGAAGGTCCTAAATGGGGTGTCTTTCGAGGTGCCTGCCGGAAAGAAGGTGGCTATTGTGGGGGGCAGTGGCTCAGGGTAGGTGTATTCGACTGACTTCTTCTTTACATGTGGAAGGCATGGATGTTTGTGGTACAGACATAATTTGTTATTCAGAAATGAGTCTATATCTAACCTTCCTGGGAAGCCATGAAAGTACTTGCAGTACTTTTCTATTATTGTTATATATTTAAATACCTCTTAAATTGTTGGTAACCAAAGCTTTCTGAATATTAGTATCAGTAGATACCATCACAAATTGCATTCTATTGCTAGTATGGAATGTTCAAATCAGTTTTTCATGCAAAGCAGTTATGAAATTATGAATGTAGATTGATGTTGTTAAGACAGGCTGATCCACTATGCCTACCTGTCTCTGGCACTTGGCAAGTGTGTAGTAAAAAAATGTATGCAAATACAGTGCATCCGTCAAGTATTCACAGCGCTTAACTTTTTCCAAATTCTGTTATGTTACAGCCTTATTCCAAAATGGCTTTAATTCATTTTTTTACCTCAAAATTCTACACACAATACCCCATAATGACAGAGATGTTTTTTGTTTAATTCGGGGCCAAGCAGCGAAGCTGCGAAGCCACCTATTGTGTTTCTACCTTTTCTTTTGTATTACGTATCTTCTCCCATTGGAGTCTATGGCAGCCCCAAGAACTGTATGGTAAAACGTTGTGAAAGTTGTCTCCTCATCTTTTATCACCGAGTATCAAGTTTCAAGTCTCCCATTTGAGCACTCTAGCGCCACCAACGGGTCAAAGTTGGAGGTGCGTTACACATGTAACTTTTGAACCGTATCCCTGATTTTCCAAAATTAGGTATAGTTGAATTCCCTGGATCAAGTCAAGTTCAACGCAATGGCGTCAATTTCTGGTTATATTGTTTTTTGCTGTTTTTAATGTTAAGGAAATACGTTTTTTTGCTTCTCCTACAATTGTTTATTGATCTTCCACAAAATTGTCACAGACCATCTTCAGAACAAGCCTTACATGGATCATCAGAATTTTGAAACTGTGGTACAGCCAATCAAAAGCAGCAAAGCCACCAAACAGGAAGTTGGGTCATTTCTCAGCAACTCTTTGAGAAATCAACACCAAACTTGGTACCTGAACTCAGAACCCTCTTCTGAGGATGTCTAAAATGTTTTTGGTCCATTTGACCTGCTTGGCCTCCTCATTGCAGCTATATAATTTTTTATAGATTTGCACAAATTAAGAAGTAAAACATAACATGTACATAAATAGTCACAGCCTTTGCTCAATACTTTGTTGAAAAACTTTTGGCAGCAATTACAGCCTCAAGTCTTTTTGAGTATGATGCTACAAGCTTGGCACACCTATTTGTGGGCAGTTTCTTAAAATGTTCTTTGCAGGACCTCTCAAGCTCCATCAGGTTGGATAGGGAGCATCGGTGCACAGCCATTTTCAGATCTCTCCATCGATGTTCAATCGGGTTCCTGTCTGGGCTCTGGCTGGACCACTCAAGGACATTCACAGAGTTGTCCTGAAGCCAGTCCTTTTATCTTGGCTGTGTGCTTAGGGTCGTTGTCCTGTTGGAAGATGAACCTTCGTCCCAGTCTGAGGTCCAGAGCGCTCTTCATCAAGGATGTCTCTGTACATTGCTGCATTCATCTTTCCCTCGATCCTGACTAGTCTCCCAGTTCCTGCCGCTGAAAAACATCCCCACAGCATGATGCTGCCACCACCATGCTTCACTGTAGGGATGGTATTGGCCAGGTGATGAACGGTGCCTGGTTTCCTCTGGACATGACGCTTGGCATTCAGGCCAAAAAGTCCAATCTTTGTTTCATCAGACTAGAGAATTTTGTTTATCATGGTTTAAGAGTTTTTCAGGTGCCTTTTGGCAAACTGCAGGAGGGATGTTATGTCCCTTTTACTAAAGAGTGGCTTCTGTCTGGCCACTCTACCATACAGGCCTGATTCGTGGAATGCTGCAGAGATGTTTGTCCTTCTGGAAGGTTCTCCTCTCTTCACAGAGCAACGCTGGAGCTCTGTCAGAGTGACCATCAGGATCTTGATCACCTCCCTGATTTAAGGCCCTTCTCCCCTGATCTCTCAGTTTGGCCTGCTGGCAAACTCTAGGAAGTTTTTCATGTTATCATTAGAAAATACAAACATTGGAATATGGCTGTAACATAACAATATGTGGAAAAGCTGAAGCACTGTGAATACTTTCCGGATGCACTGTATACTGCATTCGGCAGGTGCCTGGTGTTCATTTTTATAAAATTTGTTGTGGTTTTGTGTGCTTCTAGGAAGAGTACCATTGTGAGGATGCTCTTCCGTTTCTACGAGCCGCAGCAGGGTAACATCTACATTGCGGGTCAAAACATCAGAGATGTCAGTCTGAACAGCCTGAGGAAGGCCTTAGGAGTGGTTCCCCAGGTAAGAATGGAGGAAGGAAAGTTGGGAAAGGTAGAATAGGTGGGGCATGTGGCGGATCAGGTGGAACAGTAAAAATTGGGAGTGGGGGAAAAGCGGGTAGGGGTGAAGCAGGTGACATTGTGAGTTGGTTGATCATGGGAAATAATGTATGGATTGATTTTCTGTTTAACTTTACAATACGTGAAATACTTTTTTTAATATGAATGTGTAAAGATGAATTTCCAGTGGATCAAATTATCAGTGCACACTAACAGTCGGCATCATTGAACAGTACAACCTCAATGAGGAAGACCAGCATCGTAGTTATACAGATGTCATCCAAGCTAGTTTGATGCAGCATATGATGATGTTTAATATGTATTTGATTTATGAACTAATTCTGTCTCACTTCTGCTTTCTCTCTCACCCCTCTGTCTCTCTATCTTCTTACCTGCTTAATTCCCTCTATCCCACCCACTCTGTAACTTTCCTCTCCCAGGATGCTGTTCTGTTCCACAACACTCTATTTTATAATATTCAGTATGGCAATATACATGCCACCCCAGAGGAAGTGTACAAGGTGGCTCAAATGGCAGGCATCCATGACGCAGTCCTCCGGATGCCCCACGGCTATGACACGCAGGTTGGCGAGAGGGGTCTCAAACTGTCTGGTAGGCTTCCAACACATAGGGTTTTCACACACCCACTCACACAGAGTAAGAACATTTGTCCATTATAATATATTTATAATTATAAATAATTATAATTATACAGCCAATAGCGAAAAGCGCAGAGAGTCAGAATCAACGTGCTGGTTCATTTACACTTTCCCTACTTATAGTGCGGTTACCCCTGAGTCTTCAGACAGGGAAATTGTTACTGAAACGTAATGATCGATTGATGGCGCTTCTTACACAGAGCTAAAGACAAGGTCGGAAAATGAACTTGCTTTTGTCAATCTGTCATACATTTCCGTGTTGTTATTTGGTGATTATTTCATTACAACGTATGGTAATGAACGTAACAAGAACTGTTGAGACCAAATCTATTGATTCACTACGCGATCGATCATTAGAAGGGGGATGGGGATATGGCACCTTTCAAACAGCCTGAAAGATCCATTCACGGTTTACCAGCCAAAATAACAAAGAATCCGGTGCACAATGCAATACCCAAGATTAGCCTATTTATTACCGTATTTTTCAGAAATAAAGCAGCGGTTTATACCCCGATTTTACATTGTTCTTGTGGTGGTGAGGCTTATATTTCGAAGCGGCTGATAGCACCTTTTTAAAACAAAACAACAGTACAAACTTTTTTTTTGTGAATGCTATGGACCGGGTTAACCCGTTAAGGAGTAGCGTCACACATATGTGATCGTTCGAATGCTCTCACAGCGTAACGTCGCAACATTCGAACGGAACGTTTTCCGATGGACAAAACCTATGCCACTAACGCTTTAGTATGGCTTCAAAATGTGTTAATCAGAAGGCTAACAAGTAACACTAGTATGGTAGTAGCATTGCTACGAGTATTACGAGTAGTGCTAGCTAACTTAGCCCTGAAGCTAACTAAAGCTAGCTAGCTACCGATTTGGAAAAATAACTTAAAATATTTAGAACTCACTCGTCTGAAGGTAAATACTAGTTAATTCCCGGGCAATAGAAAACATACATTGTTTACTTTCGTTTTCGAAGTGTGTTACACAACAGCATGCTGTAAGATCGCATACTCGTGCATTGCTTGGTATTATTGTTCCCGTATCAAGTGCGGCATATATTCCAGCGCGGAATGACAAGACACAAAACACTTAAGTTTGTCCCCATATGAAAAGGTGCATTATTATATCTAGAAAGCTAGATATGCTTTTTTTTCTTTAAATATGAAATCTGGCCCGCGACTTTGATCTTGCCTTTTCAGCTGTAGCCCCTACTCTGTGGAATAAACTGCCAATTTTTATCAGGTCATCCCCCACCACCGAGACATTAAAGTCTTGTCTTAAAACCTATTTTCCATTCCAAGGCCTACATAGCTCTTTCACCACCAAGAATAGTCCTACGTTTCCCTTCGCTTTCTATGTTATTTCTATACTAATTTACTTTTATTGAAACTCACTTGATTTATACATTTACATTACATTTACATGTATTCATTTAGCATACGCTTTTATCCAAAGTGACTTCCAAGAGAGAGCTTTACAAAAGTGCATAGGTCACTGATCATAACAGCGAGATAGCCCCAAACATTGCGGGTAGCCAAAACATGAACCGGTCAGAAGGTAAACGGGACTTGAATCTGATACGGGCCGTGATGGGAAACGAGTGGAGGGAGATGAGGAGTGGGGTAACATGTGAGCGCCTGGGTAGATTGAAGACCAGGCTGGCTGCTGCGTTCTGAATCCTCTGGAGAGGGTGGGTTGCGCATGCTGGGAGACCGGCGAGTTGCGGTAGTCCAACTTTGAGAGGACAAGTGCTTGGACTAGCAGCTGGGTGGAATGCTCAGACAGGTATCTCCTGATTTTCCGGATGTTTTAGAGGGTGAATCTACACGACCTATACCTCTTGATATTTCAGAAATACATTCATTTGTTATTTGTATCTGCTTACCAAACACAGGCTAATTCCTTTTTACCTCTACAGTAATTGTTGCAGCTAATCATAACATTTGAATTGCGCTTAGCTGCAAATGCATTTCATATAATGCCCTTAAATTGTTGTCTTTATCTTTCATAAGTTATAGGCCTACTTATTTCGCAATTCATATAAATCTTATTTAGGTTGTAAATGTCTGAATTACATATTATGAAAGGAATACCTTGCGACATCTGATGATAGAAAAGTGAATCGCAGCCTTGTAAGGCAGGGAAAAAATGTGCAGCCGGCAGCAATTGAACAGAAACGGGGGGAAAATGGCTCTTTAAAGCAGGATCCTGTTAGTATTTAGTATTTAGATCCTGAAAGTATTTAGCACTTGCTACACCTTACAGTGTATCCATGAAAGGTAGTGAATGGTGCATTCTGTTAGGCCGGTGAGGCCAAACAAGGGGCCTCCAAAAAAGTTGGAGCCCAGGGGACCAAGGTAGGATTAAATTGCCTCTGAACTAGGGGTGCACAATATATCGAATTAATATCGTTTTTGCGATATCACGTTGTGCAATATCAATATCGAAAATGTCCCGAAAAGTATGCAATATTTAGTGGAGATACGCCGGGGGCTGTGTGTTGTGATCAATTTAGAGCCCGCATATTTCATTGGCCAGTTTTCCTGTCACACATCCACACTTTGACAGCATGAGTGAAGGGACTGATAGAGACAACGAAATAAAGAAGCGAGAAGTGAAGGGACAGAAAGAGAAAGTGCGAACTGCGAATCGAGTGTGTGGAGCGAAAGGAAAGAAGAGACGGAAAAGTACGAATATTAGTGTGGCTCAGGGAGACGAAATTATGGAGATTGCTTTTTTGGCTACCAACGTTTCCTCTTCACAGTAAAATCTTCCCATAAAAATCTGCCACAGTTATGCCAGAGCTAGCAAAGCAAACATTGCTAGCAAGTGGTTTTGCTAGTGGTAACTACGACAAGAGCTCCAAGAGACATAACAAAATCACCAATGCTGTAACATACTATTTGGCCAAAGACATGATGCACATTTATACAGTCGATAAAGAATGCTTCAAGAAGCTTCTGAATTAACTGGATAAAAGATACCAAATCCCATCCCGATGTTTGTTATACTGAAAACTAAATTCAAAGGTTCCATTCCTTTTATATCTACTTTACTGTGGCGAATATGGAAAGGAAATACTTTTGTTCATAATCACGTTGTGAATGTAAATGTCAGTTTCACTACTAGCCTGACTTCATTGATCAGTTGTTTGTGGTAGGCAAACTGAGCATTTGATTTGACATGGCTTGAAACATGTCCAAAAACAATTAAATTAACTGTTTTTCAAAAGTAATCGTATACTTTGTGTACATTACAATTAGGTTTAGGGTGTTAACTACACAACACATCAAAAATCTACAGTGTTAACAAGTGAAATAGTTATATGTTGAAAAAGCATTGATGTTGCATCAATAATATTAAGGTTATGCAGCTCATCAAATTTCGTTTGTGTGTTACAGGTGGAGAAAAGCAGCGAGTGGCCATCGCCCGGGCGATACTGAAAAATCCCCCAATCTTACTGTATGATGAGGCCACATCCTCGCTGGATTCGATCACTGAGGAGGTGCTACACATTCATACGAACACTCCCTCACATGCAAACACACATCTTTGAGTAAAATAATTTGAATAGAGAGGATACCATTTCTGGGAAATTGTGAGGTGTGCTTGCGTTGGTTGCCGATGGGTCTGTTTTATTACAGAAATGTAACAACTGATATTTCTGTATATTTTAAATAGGTATGTATAGGCCTACTTAATATTTATAGGTTTACAAGTAACAGTCAGTATCTGTTGTGGCTCCCAGCCACATTAAGTACTGCAGTGCATCTCCTCATGGACTGCTCCTTATTTAATGTACTAGTTCTTGCTGTGAGATGTTACTCCACTCTTCCACCATGTTCCCAGACATTTCTGGGAGGAATGGCCCTATCCCTCAGCCTCCTATCCAACAGGTCCCAGACATGCTCCATGGGATTGCAGGGCACTACACTGCATTTGCGACCTTTTGAAATGTCATTGCGACCGAAATTTTTAATGGGTTGCAAATGTATCACTGATTATTTTTGGGCTTACCTTAGGTTTTAGGCAGTATGCTATGATTTATTATGAGCATTTGTTAAAACAGTCATGTGTATTTTAAGAATACGTCTACCTCGTCAAGACGCACGCAGCAATGGCATATATGCTCCTCAAATCTGACGTGTTAAAATGAAGCGGACAATTCGCCATGTACGGAGCATGTGAATGAGAATGATACAGACATGAATTTCGACACCAGTGGCTCGAAGAATACCAGGTGCCATCACCACCGTATAAGTAGTATTGCCAAACCTTTTCGCCAGTGCAAGGCGCAACGTGTAGCCTATTGAAAAGTCTAATGTTTTCAGATTCCTCACTTCATAAAATGTGGTTGTCATTACAGTTTACTTAAGTGTTCTAAATTTAAAAAAACTCATAAGGTCTGCGAAAAAGTAGCCTAGTAGCCTAGTAGCCTATTGCCAGGCAAATGAGGCAATACTTGTTTCAAAAGTAGTATTGCCATGGCAATACTGGCAACACTGACGGCAGCAGCAATGGTTAGAGCTAAGGTACCAAGACGGAGCAATGCACTGTGTGTTCTGCAAATTCTGCGGGCCTTCAATTGAAAGACACTCCAAATTTGTAACTGCGGCAAAACAATTAAAACACGAAACATTGAAGCTTCACAATGGCGGTATGAAGTACGTGATGTTTAGACAGGTTAGGCCTACATATCCATTAACGCAGCAGCACCCCCGACTGCATTTCTGCGTTATTTTTCCTTAAGTGTTCAGGAGTCTGCCCATCTGTGCCCCAACCATAACATGTTGAAATCCAAAATAAATTCATAATGTAGGCCCACGTTATTTTCTATTGCAGTAAATCTATCCCAATTAATGTTAGAAAAACAAGAAGGCATGTGGTTTAAAAGATGGCAAGTAATTAAAGGTCCCATGTTTTTGGATGCTTTTATATAGGCCTTAGTGATCCCCTATTACTGTATCTGGGGACTTTCATTCCTGAAATTCAGCCTTGGTGCAGAATTAAAGCCACTACGAGCAGTCCCACAATGAGATTTCCTTAGGACGTGCCATTTCTGTGTCTACAGGTTTAAATGCTATGAGGAGGAGAGAGGCGGGGCTTACTGCCATTGCAAGCCATGATGTCTCTTGAGGAAAAAATAATATTGCACGTCGTAGCTTATTTTCTCATTGGGGGGCCAAATTCTCTGTGCGGGCAAAGCAGAGAAAGGGGACGTAACCTTTTCCCTTATGACGACATAAGGGGAAGATTTTAGTATCGAAGCATTCAAGCTTAAATGTTCTCAAAGGCGGAGAAAAATAACCAGGGCTTGGTTTACACCTAATTTCTAGCCACTGGGTTTCTAGCCAATGTTAAATAACCTCATAAAGTGACATGTTCATGCCATGGGACCTTTAAAGTGCACATCCGTATGCAATACAGGTTCATTATTGTTCATTATTATCCAGAGTGGCTTACTATAAATAATTTGTGCGACCAAATCATGTTTTGCGCCAGTAACTGAAAAAGTTAGTAGCGCAAGTGCCACCAGTGGAAAAGGTTAGTGTACAGCCCTGGATTGAGCACTGAGCCCCATGGCAGAGCACTGAGAACCCCATCTTGCAAGAAATCACGCACAGAATAACCAGTATGGCTGGTGCAGGGTATCCGCGGGGTCTTAAAAAGTATTACAAGTTGATAAACCAATTTAGGCAAAATCAAGGCCCTTAAAAGGTATTAAAAAGTCTTAATCCCGATTTTATGAGGTATTATATTTTGTTCAGGCTTTGTCCAAAGAGTTTGACTCCAAAAAGTATGCATGAATATATTTATTTTCTTCCCCATTTATTATAAACAACAACCTATTTTGCGAAATGCCCGATTAGGTGATGTGTCGCCCTCCACATACAGACAAACAGAAACACAAACAGACTCCGAAATGGGGAAATGTAGGCTACATCTGCGGATTCCTGGTTGGAGAAGGTTGAGTTTATACAATGGCTGAAGTCTGTCGCTGAAAACAACCGTGAGGTTTAGCTGCTGTACATATTGTAAAAAGAAGATTAGTGTAGCCTCGATGGTCATCAACGCTGTCAAGTCCCACATGCACGGTGCTGGCCACTGTTGGCCGCAGAGAGCAGCCGCCAGTTTCTGTGCTCCACTAGTGACACCACTACCCAACACGAAAGCTAAACTTGTCAAAACAGCTACGACAGCGACCTCTGCCCCATCGTCTGCCGACATCAGGGTGGCTATGGGCGGCACATCAACGAGGTTATACTGTGGTGAATCACCGCTCACTGAACTCAAATATCTTAATAAACTGCCTTTGCTTTAGACCAATTTATTATTTCACGCTTTGTTTCTTCCGAGTTTATCTGAGTTATGTTGTATGGTTGTGCTCTATAGATTATTTGCAAACTACAACTGTTTAATAAATTAAAGGTTTGTTGTAGATTAGGAGGTCTTGATGAATATTTTATTATTATTTTATATTAGAAGGTCTTCAAACAGTCTTAAAAAGGTATTGAAATTAACTTCAGGATTCCTGCATTATACCCTGTGGTGGCATTGTCATGCTAGATGGTCAGATTACTGGTCTTGATGTAGCGCTTCCTTCAAGTGAAGAGCACCTTTTGTCAGTCCTGTCTGGTCCAGTGAAAGTGGGTTTTGCTTGTGACAGAACTCAATGCGTCTGTCACATAAATCTGTGGTTCTCCACCAGATCATGGCGCTGACCAGTTTCAACATATGTAGCGTTTTCCTTCCTTGTTGCCTTGTCTCCTGGGAATGTGGGAGCAAACCAGGGTGCAGGGCGGGGAAAGCTTTTCTGTGTATTTCGCGGAAAGCGATCCTTGGAGCAGGGGTGCTCAGTGTTTTGAATAACTAATGTATAAATTGATGTTATGGCCTTGTTTGATAACAACATAAATGTATGTGTGAAATGTGTCATGTCAATATGGTGTTAAATGGGGAAAACCGGGAGAGACTGTTAATTGATTGTGACGCACATCATATGGTATTGTCCAGGTGGATAAATAGGTGCCGCATAGCTCAGTTGGGAGAGGTTGCTGGCGTGAGCAAGACCTAGAGTAATTGAGATTAAAATGAAAGACAAATATTTATCTATCAAGCATTGCACAGTCAGTGGAAAAAGTTAAAATTTGCGGCCGCAAGGAGACAAAACATGACACGCCATGATGCTACAAATTTTGTCTGCTAGCATGTTGTGCTAGATAACTATTTAAACATCACCGTTCACAACAATCATTGGTTCATACAAAGACATGCAAATGTCCCATGGCTCTTCTTTCATTGGCTCCCTTGCATGGACCTTGCGTGCGTGCGAGTGCGGGTGTTTATCCAGAATAAAATGTGTTATTCCAAAACCACACCAACACAGTCAATAAAATCTCAAATACATTTAGATACATTTACAACAACAAAAAAGTGTAATAATCAATAAGACTATACAGCATTATAGTCAAGTAGTGTGAATGCTTGGACATAACGGGGAAACCCATGGTATAGGGATAAAACCCATCACACAGCAGAGTGGTCATTTGTCGACAAATGCATTCACCGGCAGACCTGGGGGGTATTCCAGGTAGCGGGTTTAACAAACTCTGAGATTAACCCTGAACTCTGAGTTGAGTTACTCTGAAATGGGAAACTCCGAGAATTCGGTTCCAGAAAAGCTGATATGAATTAGTTAACTCAACTCGGAGTACGTCAACTCAGAGTTAAGCGCTTGCATGAGAACTATTGAAGGCCAACATCAATGGAGCTCCGATACTAGGATCCACCATGCCACCCGGCGACAAAAAACGTTGTCCTACGTCACCAAACTTCAGATTCAAGTTTCATTTCGTGTTTATGGTCGAGTACATTTTCCGGAAAAAAGCAACACGGCTGTAGCAGCGTATGCAAGTGGCGTGGGAGACAATTGCTGCAGAGCATACATTTGCATATAAAAGCCAGTCCATACATTGAACATTTAACCCAACTGTCCGTTAATGTTACAGGAGAAAAAGTGGTGGCCTTAATAAAATAGCAGGTTCAATGTTTTATTAAATATAAAAACATACTACGCAGATAATGCATAGTTTTCTTAGGCTATACGCTTGTGATTGTAGCCTCGACGTCACCTTGGTTTTAATCATATTCGACATGATACTAATTCAATATCAATTGGTGCCTATTTCAAGCAGTTTCCCCCAACAGGATGCTTTTCATCAAAAGACGATGACGAAAATACATTGACTGCTGCCGTAGAAATGGATGCAGAGAATAATGTGGTAGCTGGTAGTTCTCTCCCCATGTAGCTTACTATTATTGACATCGTATAAAAACGATTTGCACATTCTAATCCGATTCTAAACAGAGCATGGATGCTACAGTGAGATGTTCATTTAATGGCAGGTGTATTTTGCATGTGGAACTGTGAAATGTAGCTAATGTAATCTCATGTATTCCTATATAGTTACAAATAAATGAGTTGTACAAACTGTACCTAATGAAGAAAGTGCCAAAAACTGACCAAGAGATGGTGTAGGCCTACTTAGGGTAGACGAATAAAGACTAATCTCGAAAAAGATTTAATGGAACTCCAGTTACGGGAGGATGCATGGTCACAGGTGATGTTAATTGTAGGAACAATAACCTATAGGCTATGAATATTAATTGTTGAATTTGCTGAATTTCTATTTTGACCAAGAGATGGTGTACTTAGGGCAGAAGAATAAAGGCTGACCTTGTAAGGCTATCAACCTGCCCCCACCTCTCATATGGTAAACTATGGAGTTACTGGATGGAGTCTCAACTTGATGGCTCTCACATCTCATTGTGTAACTTACTGTAGCATAGTCATGTTGATAAGAAAGGGTCAAGATTGTGGTGTGATTGTAGTTGTTCTTGGGTATTAAAAGGAATTGTGAAGCATTTTTCTGTGGATGATTGATCTCCTGAGACCTTCTCCTCAGCTCTGGCTTTGTATCTCTGGTTTACAATAGGCCAAGTAGTAGAGTAGGCCTAGTTAACCTTCATTGATTTCATTCATTTGCAATATGATTACATGGTTATATTATTTCACCTTAATTTGACCATTCTTGCTTTGATTTAACCCAAAGAGTCAAATAACTGCAATTGGTAGGCTATTGGCATTATTTGGTTAATGTTAATAGGCCTACTGTCAGTTTCCCATCTTCCTTCAAACCAAGGCTACTCATTGTTGGATTTCTATTTGTAGGCAATGAAGAAGACCAAATCCTACAATTTCAATGATTTTCTTTATTTCAGTGCCAAAAAGCTTTTGGTCAATTCTGTGCGCACGTCCACGGCGTATAACACTAGCGATGAAGACCAAAGGGCTGAGAATGTTGCTCAAATAAATTACAGATCGTGACGGGAAACGGTAACGTTAACTTAGGCATTCATCAGGGAATTAAAGCACATCAAATCGCAGTCTTAAAATCGTCTCCTGGCGTATAACTAAGCTAATTTAATTTTGCTCGGCTGAACCAGGAAACGATATCCCATGTCTTCCAACGCTATCAAACTCAGAAAGTGGGAGGGGATAGGTAAAACTCAGAGTTTGGCATGGAACTAACCTGCTCGCGACCAGGTTAGTTTCACAGCGTAAGTTACCATGGCAACTTACCAAAAGGTTTCGTTACCTCTCTTTCTGGACCGGAAACCTCGGAGTTTGCCTGTTTTCAGGGTTAAACAACTCAGAGTTTTCACAAAACCGGCTACCTGGAATACTCCCCTGGACATCATCTCAGATCACCGTTATCACCAAAATCAAATAGAAACAAAGATTGCAACAAAGAAATCAATTCCAAATATTTCAGGATATAAGAACATGCATACTTGTTGTCTACATCAGTGTTTCTTAACTGGTGGGTCCCGACCCAAAACTGGGTCGCGGAGGGATGGTGTAAAAGAAAAGAAAAACGCTTTCTTTTCATGAAAATAATGTGTTTTTTTCACAACCGCCTGGGACACATTGGCTGCGAAGCGCCTGGACGTGCCACACAGCGCCACGATCGGCTACGATTGAGCAAAAGCTGTTCACAACGGACGAGCATTTCTCCGCACCGGTCAACAAGCCTTTCAGCCATATGAGCTTTCCTTTTTCACATTACGCCAACATGGTGCATAAACATGGCATAGGCTATATTTAGGAAACGTGTTATTCCAACAGCATCCCAGCATTTCTCCTTCTCTACATTGTCCTTGTACATTGGCAGATTTTAGAAAACGACTTGGGGGTTCTCTCTCGGTAGACTGTCTGAACGCGTGTGTGTTGTGTACAGCCCAACTGATAAAGGATTTTTAAGGCCAAAACCGATACAAATATTTGGTGATTAAAAAATCTGATATTCTGATTCGGCCGATATAAAAAAATATTTTTAAAATCCAGAAACTGTAGCCCGATTCCCCAACTGCTCAGCCATCTGACTCCTGTTATTATTTACTCACTAAAATAATATGATAATGCAGTTTCTGATAAATAAAATGTATAAAAATACAAACTTAAGATATGAAACTTAAAAGTCCTTTGAACAAAAACACAATTATAAAATAAATAAATAATATTCATTTATCGGCCATTATAAATACCGATATTTTGGAAAATGCCTAATATCGGCCGATATATCGGTCGGGCTCTAGTGTTGTGTGCAACGCTTGACAACTTGTTTCCCTCAAACAAACAAAACAACTACGGGCATGCTAGCTCAACAGATCAATCAGTTTATTTTCATTAGTTTTCATCAGGGTAACCACATGTTAAGGTTGTTCGTTACCAACATTGTGTAGTAGGTTTAATATAGGGTGAATATTGGTAAAGTAGAAGGCCTCCAAAGTAATATAAAAAAATCTTTATGAAGTCTACAACTTTACAAACGTTCACCGTAGTCTACAATTATTGTAGTAAAATGCTAACATGTTCAGACATAGTTTTTGGCCCCAACCGAGCGACTCCAGACCCAACTTCCCGACCAAGTTCGGCTGGCACCCATGCTAAATGATTGCATATTTTAATACAAATGAAATCCCAACGTAATATCATATGTGCAGTCATATTTTTGAAAAATAAAATAGTTAGAGCAAGCCAGAGCTGAGGAGAAGGTCTCAGGAGATGAAGAATCCACAGAACAATTTTTCACATTTCCCTTTATACAGAAGGACAACCAATCAGACCAAATCTTGACTTACTTATCAACATATGACTAGCATATGAGAGGTGGGGGCAGGTTGACACCCATCCTTACAGTGCCATGATAACAAGATAATCAGTTTACTTAACATCACCTGTCAGTAATGTCCCCTCTAAAGGCCTCAATATGCTTCTGCGTCTCCGTTTACGGATGGGCGGGGGGACGGATACGGACGGATAGACTTTGTTTATGGTTCTCCGAAGGCTGTGGGTGCTGAAAACAGTTCACCGCCAGAAGAGTAGGTGGCGCTGCACTGCGATGCTTGCTAGGTTATCGAAAAGTCGGAGCAAATTTACAAATGACCCGTCAATAAAATCAGCACAGTTTTAGCAACTACACTGCCCATTTCTCGTCACATTTTAATTCAAATGCTGATTTACATGTACTGTTTAGCTGAAATATGAATTGTAAAAATTGCTTCTCTTTGGTGATGTTTGGAAGGGCAGCTGGAAGGGCAGCCTGCTTTGACTGGCTGTGCAGTGAACATTTCTGGGGGGTTATTATGATTACGGAAAGGGATGTATAATGTTTTATATTGCTACCATTTTAGAGACTGCTTATCAATCCTAGTGTTAATCAGGCACGGAGCCATACGTTGTAAACATTTGTGGTTTAGCCCAAAACAACAACGTATTGGGGTTTGATTAGCAAGAAAGGACATTCGTACATTAATATGCGACACTGAGCGCCTCCACGGTCCTCTTCCAAATATTAAAATAGTGCAGCTGCCAACGAATAATATGGTGCCTGCACTGCAATGCCATGGCGGGCTGGACCAAGCTGGCTGGTGAAGCTTTCTGATATATTTAGCTACGAAGAAGCTAGCAGGGTTCTCTGCAAACTTAGTGCGCTCAGACAGATTTCTATTTGCTCATTGCGGAAAGAAATTAGAGGGAACATTGCCAGTCAGTGGTCATAATGTTATGGCTGATTTGTGTATAACCTATAAATGTATTATCCTCGTATGATACTTCTGCTCTGTTCTCCTTCAGACTCTTAAGAAATGGGGATCAAACTGATGTGGATAGATTGATCGACTCATCTACACATAATACCCCATACATTGACAAAACAATATTGACCTCTTTGAAGTGGTTGATGGGGATTTAGCATGATTTAGCGCCATTACAAAATTCTAGTAATGTTGGTTTAACCCTTATTTGTGTTTGTGGTTATAGAACATTCTGACTGCCATGAAGGAAATGGTTATGGACAGGACATCCATCTTTATAGCCCATAGGCTGTCCACAATTGTCGACGCAGATGAGATCATAGTACTGAACCAGGTATGGATTTGACCTGGAAAGGTTTGCTGTGTTTTGTGGTTGACCCTAATCTTAACCAGTAAGAAGTCCAGGGAATTGCTCAAAATGTAAAAGGGCCTATACGTTGTAATTATTATCTTATACTTGAGTGATGACTGTAGTCTGTATCAAACAACCAAAGCTGAATAATGTAACTGCTCAAATTACTTTACAAGATCCATAAACCCATGTTGTCTGATATGACAAGCAACAGTTGTCATGTGGTAGTTATTTAAAAAAGCAATTCAAAATGTATAAATGCCAGTTATATGCATGCAGTGTAGAAGTGCTCTGTTTAATTGCAGTCCCAATTAAACGTGTGTTAACAACGGGAGCGGTGATGAGCACACCATGCTGGCCTCCCAACCTTTATCCTCTTTTGCACAAACTCATCACAGAGACTTTTAATTACAACACACATGCTGGGGTAGTCAGACTCTGTGATAATATTCTCTCTCTGTCTTCATTGTCTCGCTTCATTTCATTTTTTAACTTTGCTCTCACTCTTTATATTTATCATCTTCTCCCTCCTCACTTTTGCTCCCCCAGGGTAAGATTGCAGAACGTGGGGACCACGTGTCTCTCTTGGCCACCCCTGGAAGTCTGTACGCAGACCTGTGGAACACCCAGAATAGTAAGATCCTTAGCAACAATGACAACAGCGCCTCCACTGGGCTTCTACCCAAACACCTCTCTCAGAAAGAGCAAGAGAGGAAAAAACTTCAGGAGGAGATCCTCAACAGTGTCAAAGGCTGTGGGAACTGTTCTTGCTGAGAGTAGGTACCAGCTGTCATGGACACCTTACAAGGACAGCAGGTCTAGCGGAGCTAGGGCAGGGAGGCACAAGAGGAGGGGGGTGTCTCCCTTTGACTCACCCCTGCCAGATCCTGCATTGTGACCCTATCCCCACCACCTGACGTAGTCCTCCAGAGAAGGCCATTGGCCACAAAGAGGAAGCTCAGGAGCAAGCAGTCTGTCATTGGACGGTGTCCACATAAATGGAGAGAAGGATACTTCGCAAATCCTTCCAGACCAAGAAAATAATTAGAGTTCATGTATATATGACATACTTGTGCCAGTCTGTTTCTTAATCAACAGTAAGGGGGTGTTACTTCTAAACATGTGTTCCATCCTCTCTGGAAACTTACTGTGTTTGTATGCACATTCTTGTGAAATGAATATTCTACATGCCTTGAGGTTGACATTAGTTACTTATGTTCATAGGTTTTTTGACTTCTTGATTAAATTATTCTGTCCATGTTTTTGTATATTCTTACTCTTAATCAAGTTTAAAATGCCTCAGAAATGTAGATGTCAAGCATTATCTGAGTAAATCTGTGTCTATCAAGTGTTCTAAATAAACTCTGATTTGATGATTCAGAATGTGGCTTCAAGTAAATGATGTAAATTAACTGAAAGTATTTTTTAATGAAGAAAAAAGTCCTGAAATGTTTTGATCAAGCAAGTCAGCAGCCTCTTCACTCATGTCATAATGGACATGTCATTATCTATCACCCCTATTTAAGTCTAATGTTGGTCCGTTTGGTGCAGACAATGATTTGACCGCTAGGATATGCAAATGTTAACTCTAAGCAGCAGTGGGATTATGATTTTTTTGACAACACTGATTCCACTAATCATAGCCTTTACAATCATTTGATCTGTCAGTAAATAAACATGAGAAGTGACCATAGAGAAAAAAAAATCTACTAACCATGTACTTTCATTGCCTCTTTAGCAAGGTCAGCCAGACCACACAGAGCCAACTTCCTGTCACACCTCTAGAGCAGGGGTGTCAAACTCCGGTCCTCGAGGCCCGCTGTCCTGCATGTTTTAGATGTTTCTCTGCTCCAACACACCTGATTCGAATGAATCGTCGTTATAACAACCCTTTTAATTGAATCAGGTGTGAATTTACCTGTGCCAAATCTAGACTACAAAAGGGAATTAAGACATGTTATCCTGTGTGCAACAGGAGGAACAAAATGCAGCGAGAGACAATAGGGGTGGGACCTATGGCACTGACGCATCGATGCTTGTGTTGCAAACTTAACTATTTGCAATTCAGTACTACACACACTGTAAAAAAAAATGGAACGATCTGGCAGCTGGGACGCCAGGGCCCCATTCGTCGTAAGGGTTGAAGCTAAGTTAATCAATTGTCCCTTTAGCCCGTTAACATTAGCGAGCTGATTGAGAACAGCAAATATCGGTTTGTCAATGGCTGATCCCCATCCAAATCACGTGGTTCATTTCAACCAGGCTAAACTTATCAGGGAAATTGCACGTGCACGTCCTACTTCAAAAGGCAGGAAAGGTCGATCACCAAACCCGTGATTTTCTAACGGTATGATGGAGGAAAAGACGAATGAGAGAGCGATGATTCTCACTATCCGAGCAAACTATTATAATGAGTCTCTACGAAGACAATAAGCATATTATCATGGCTCCTCAGTCAACACCGCCGCCAGAGCAAGGCAGCTTGGCAAAAAAATAAATTATAAACTAAATGCGTAAGTTTTGGGAAAATGTATAGGGTCATCTTAAGTGCCTCATAACATTACCCCAATCAATTAGATCACATTTCTTTAAATGTGCCTGCTGACAGTAGGCTTAATGGAAATGAATCATCGAATGAGAT
>CAEFZP010004071.1:0-21008 GCA_903064625.1 Mallotus villosus | reverse complement strand
TTTCCTCCTACTTTTTTCCGTCGCTTACTAGTTTCTCACTGTTTAAGATAGAAACAGCGTTCAAACTTGACTTGATAAAGTCTGAACTGATCTAGTGTGCTATTACTTTTCTCACAGATAACTTTAACGTTTTTAAGTTATTAAAGTTTAAAGTGCTTAAAAAAATGAATGGGTTTCAATGGTTCAGAATTTTCAAGTCAAATTCATTGTGACGTCATGCACTGACAACTGTTTCTCACCGAGTCCATTTTTTACACTGTTTAACCAGGGCTGCCAACTCTCACGCATTGGCCGTGAGACACACGCATTTCAACCATTTCACACGCCACACCTTGTATATCTCACGCTGAAAAGCACCCCGATAGCACCCCAAAAAACATTCCTCATTTATTAATAGTATTCAGTCCCGGAGTGGCTATCGGGAGAATCGGGAGAATTCACGGTGGGCCGCTCTGCCCGCTCATAAATTGGTCCAGCAGATCGCCTACTTTCTCTTTCACACACTGAATAAAACGATGTGTTAAATTACTGTGTGACTGACTGATAAGTAAACTAAGCTAGGTTTTAATCTAAACTAGAAAGGTACATTTCCTAAAGAAAATGTGTGTGTTTGCTGAATGCAGTTAAACCCATTTTGTTTTGATGGCTTGAATAACAATAAGGTTTTACAAAGATTTTAAAAGAGGTATGTGCTTTTAAACAAAATGGTCAGAAAAAGTATTAAAAGTAGGCCTATATCTGTCATTGTTATGTATTGCGATATTTTCTTACTCTTGAAAAAGGAGAAAAAAAGAGTGATGAAAAGAGTATCTTATTGACTTTTATAAATCTTAAAGCGTTAAAATGTTTATTTTAATCAACATTATTTGCAGACTCAAGGTCCAGATTGGAAAATACACATAACATATTACAATAGGGGTACACACAAACAAAAATACATACAGACATACTGGCTACCACATTATTACATAAGGGGAACATACCAAACATACACACATACGTACAAATATACATATAGCTCATACATATGCACAACAATTAAAACAGGTACAGATGTGTGTTCCAGTGTTTCCAGAGTTTGGAGGTATATCTGTATCACTAAGTGCAGGGTTGGTTAAGCCTGTTCAAATTGTATTCTTTGACTCTGTAAAAGTATTAAAGGGGTCACTGATTGCAAAACCGATTTTACCTTGTCATAGTTGAATAACGACAGTTCGGTGGGTAAAATGAACATACAGTGAACCTCAAAGTCCATTGACACTTTTTCCCATGCAAATCTCAAAAAGAAAACATCTAGCTGTAAAACGGTAGTTTTTGGAAAAAGCCACCGGACTGACGTCAGTTCGGTGTCGCGCATTCAATTGGCTCTGGTCTGTGTCTTTGTCACGCCCCAAAATGTACATCCAGACCAGCCCACTCACTGGTGTTCTTGCCCAGTCTGAGGTAGCAACGCTACGTTTCTAAACACATCAACATACCTTACTTAGCAAATGACTAGCTAGACTAGCTGTAGTCGGCATTAGAAGGGAAGCTTCCAAAAAATAGCCAGAAAACGAAAGCAGTCTAGCCTTTTGCTGACTTCTGTCTAGATTATATATTCGAAATAACTGGAGAAAGGCTGTGCTAGATACAGGATACGTTAGCATTGCTAATAACTGTTACCGCCAAAATCATACTACAGGTTGCGGTTCTGATGAACATAACTAAGGTCGGAACGCACCTCTTTTCGTGTGATCCAAGATGGCGCCGCGGATGGCAGCCTCGGTACTTCGCTCTCTTGTGCTTTGTTTGTTTTTGTGCGTTTGTTACGTTTTCTGCGGTTTTTCACCAACAACATTTACCGGAGAGGAACTTCTAAACATCAGGCAAACCTCTTCGGGTACCTCTTCTCCGGTGTTCACAAACTCAGCAAGTTTTAAGGAAATCCTGGTTGGAGGCGCAGCAGTTCTCTGCCGGAGACGCAGACGTGGGAAACGAGCAGGAGCGCTGGTGAGATTAAGGAAACGGGGATTACGCACTTCGCTTCCAGCCATTCACATGGCAAATGTCCGGTCCCTGGCAAACAAGATGGACGAGCTGCTGCTTCTCATCCAAAACAACTCGGATTTTTACAGATCCGCCGCCCTGTGTTTCACTGAAACATGGCTCAGTGAACGCATACCGGAAAGCGCACTTCAGCTGCCCGGTTTCCAACTCATCCGAGCGGACCGCAACACAGAGCTTTCGGGGAAAACGAAAGGCGGAGGAATCTGCTTCTACTTAAACGAAGGTTGGTGTACAGATGTTACAGTGCTGAAAAAGACGTGCAGCCCTCACTTAGAGACCCTCTTCTTAAACTGCAAGCCCTTTTATTCTCCGCGGGAGTTCTCCTCGTTTGTTATGGTCGGTGTTTACATACCACCGTCAGCCTGCGTAGCAGACGCGCTGCAACAGCTGGCCGACCAGATAACAGACACAGAGAAAAAACACCCGGACTCTCTCGCTATCATTGTTGGGGATTTTAACAGCGCCAAACTCAACCAGGAACTCCCTAAATACAGACAGCATATCAAGATTCCCACCAGAGACAAAAATACACTTGACCACTGCTACACTGTTTTAAAGGATGCCTACCGTGCCGTTTCCCGGGCAGCTCTAGGTCTCTCCGACCACTGTCTGCTTCATCTCATTCCAACCTACAGACAAAAACTAAAAACATCTAAACCTGTGGCAAAGACTGTAAAGAAATGGACAAGGGAATCAAAGCTGGAGTTGCAGGCTTGTTTTGACTGCACCAACTGGAGCGTTTTTGAAGCTGCAGCTACAGACCTCAGCGAGCTCACTGACACTGTAACATCTTACATCAGTTTTTTGCGAGGACATCTGTGTGCAAACCAAGACCTTCTGCACATATAACAACAGCAAACCTTGGTTTACTCCTAACCTTAGGAGGCTGCGTCGAGCCAAAGAGGAGGCCTACAGTAGTGGGGACCGGGACCTATATAAGCAGGCCAGGAACAATCTGACAAAGGAGATCAAGGTAGCCAAAAGAAGCTACAGCGAGAAATTAAATAATAGCCTCTCAGCCAACGACCCTGCATCAGTTTGGAAAGGCCTGCAACAGATCACAAACTACAAGAGGGCACCCCCCCACCCTGCAGAAAATCTCAGATTGGCTGACGACCTGTACGACTTTTACTGCAGGTTTGAAAAGCACCCACCATCACACCCCTCACGCGCAAAAGATTTTCCCTCAACACCCAACCCCCTCCCCCCACCTGCGCTAACTATCCACGAGAAGGATGTGTGCCGGCTGTTTCAGAAGCTGAAAATCAAGAAGGCTCCAGGACCTGATGGTGTGTCCCCCTCCTGTCTGCGAGTCTGTGCTGAACAGTTGGCGCCAATCTTCACGCAGATCTTTAACAGTTCTCTGGAGCTGTGTGTAGTGCCCCCCTGCTTTAAACGCTCCACCATCATCCCAGTCCCTAAGAAACCCTCCATCACAGGACTAAATGACTACAGGCCGGTCGCCCTGACGTCTGTGGTCATGAAAGCCTTCGAAAGACTGGTGTTGAGCCACCTGAAGGACATAACAGGACCCCTGCTGGACCCCCTGCAGTTTGCCTATAGGGCTAACAGGTCGGCGGATGATGCTGTCAATATGGGACTACAATACATCCTGCACCACCTCGACTGCCCAAGGACGTATGCCAGGATCCTGTTCGTCGACTTCAGCTCGGCATTCAATACAATCATCCCTGAACTCCTATATCATAAGCTCACCCAGTTTGCAGTTCCTGTCACCACCTGTCAGTGGATCATCAGCTTCCTGATTGACAGGCAGCAGCATGTCAGACTGGGGAGCACCACATCCAAAACTCGGTCCATCAGCACTGGCGCACCACAGGGGTGTGTCCTCTCCCCGCTGCTCTTCTCCCTCTACACCAATGACTGCACCTCAAAGAACCCGTCCGTAAAACTCATCAAGTTTGCAGATGACACCACCGTCATTGGTTTGATCCAGGATGGTGATGAGTCTGCCTACAGACAGGAGGTGGACCAGCTGGTCGAATGGTGCAGTCAGAACCACCTGGAGTTAAACAACAAGAAGACTCTGGAGATGTCAGTGGATTTTAGGAGAAGCCCCCCCCCACTCCTCCCCCTCACCATCCAGAACGACACAGTGTCCACTGTGGAGTCCTTCAGGTTCCTGGGAACAACCATTTCACAGGACCTAAAATGGTGTCCCCACATCGACTCTGTCCGGAAAAAGGCCCAGCAGAGGTTATACTTTCTACGACAATTAAGGAAGTTTAATCTGCCTAAAGATCTGCTGACCACCTTCTACTCCGCCATCATTCAGTCTGTCATCTGCACCTCCATCACTGTCTGGTTTGGGTCAGCCACCAAACGGGACAGGGCCAGACTGCAACGGACTATAAAGACTGCAGAGAGGATCATAGGAGCTGACCTCCCCTCCATCCAGGACCTGTACCAGTCCAGGGTCAGGAAAAGGGCCGTAAAAATATCTGCAGACCCCTCACATCCTGGATATAACCTATTCAACCTCCTCCCCTCTGGTAGGCGATACAGGGCACTGCCTGCCAAAACCAGCCGACACAAAGACAGCTTCTTTCCCCAAGCAGTCACTCTGTTGAACTCTCAGATCTCCCACATCCTGTCGCTGAAGGTCCATTAACACTTGTGTTGTACCTCATGTATATTTTTCAAACTCAAATATTGTTAACACTACCTCAGCACTGATCTGCCTTGCACTGTACTTATATTTTTATATTTATTTTGTAATCTTAAATCTGACCGTGTATATATACCATATATATATTTATATTTTATCTAATTCTTAATCACTGACTGATTGCACCATTTCTTCCATATCTTGAATTGTTGTTGCGTATTTGTTTTTGTTCATTTGTAAATATTGTTTAATTAACAGTATTTTTAATGTTTTTAATGTTTTAAGTGAATGTTGTACTTGGAGAGCAAATGGAGCCGAAATCAAATTCCTTGTTTGTTTACGCAAACCTGGCCAATAAAGCTGATTCTGATTCTGATTCAGCAACAGCTTCATAGCAAATCCTGCTTTACATATTCCCAGGTTTTTAAAACCGTCCTTGGTGAAATGGTTCGCGCAACTGCACAGAGATCTTCTATGCTACGGTATAAACAAACATCAGGCATAACCGTCTAGTCAATGTTAACTAGACTCAAACTCATCTGTTTTTCATTGGTGATTTGCAAGGAATGTAAGAACAGCTAGATAGCGAAAACACCTATACTGTAGTGATGTAAACCAGTTAAGCTTGCTAACGCAAGAGCATGAAAGTGTTATGATTTAGCCTAGTTTATTGGCAATGGGATTTACGTTATTTCATGTTCTTGACTATGTTTCATTCAAATAAATAACCTGTGTTGTTATGTAAATCAACAATTCAGATGCATTGTCCAGATCTATTTTTCAGTACGATAGCTATAGCTAACTGAAGCTGTGTAGAATCAGGATAGTTTTGTTTGCTAAGCTGTAGTGCTAACGTTACCCACCTAAGGCGATTCTGTTTGCTTCGACAACAGACGTGGAAACTACCGTATATAATCATTTCAAATTATATCTAGTCAATCTGTTGAAAACAGTGTTGTGTAGACACAATAGATTTATTTGTACGTTTTTATTTCAAGTCGCCACCTTCTTGTTTCAGTGAGTGCTGTTGGCCGTCTTTGCTCCGCAGCTTCGCTCGTTGTAAACCAACCAATCAGCGCACAGCTCATCTAAATACCAATGATATAAGGCAAAAAGCTAGCGTTTTTTTCCCGGGAAAAAAATGCTGGATGTAAAAGAGGGCATAGAACAGCACCCGGGCCATTTTCAGCCAAACCAATGTTACATACCCTATTCGGAGACCTTAAGGAACAGTGTAAAATACTCAAAAAACCCAGTCAATCACCCCTTTAAAGAATGAAAGACTAAGAAACAGAAAAAAGTTTGAAGTTATCAAGATATTGCCATATTAAACTATGTTGCCCTATTTGTACTAAAGCCATTTTATATTTTATTTCATTCTAAATCTTTTACATTTTTAGCCCCTTAGTATGAGTTACACTTGTACACTTCTTAAGATTCTTATGTATGAAAGCAAATCAGTGCCATAATGTTTTGAATTTTAAAAGGCATCGAATACTTAAATATTGAAATGTAAACAACACTGAATTCTCATCTGAATATATTTCAATGTAAAATATACTTCAGGTTGCTTAAATTCGAGCCTAAAAAAAATCGATCTTTAAAAAATTAAACAAAAACAAATTCGACCCTATCACATTTGGGCCGAAAATTGTTTTCTAGCTCTTAAATATAGTGATGAAGAGCGTTGGCCAATCGGATTGGTTCCTTGTTTCTTGTAACGTAGCAGCGGTTGGTCATTGTCAGCAAACCTAGAACCTAGAATCTAGGTTCAGGTTCAAGGTGGAGGAGAAACTAATCATGTGTGCACACCCACTCCTGTTCAGACACTGAATTTAAAGATGACATCAAAATTATAATCCATGGTGCAGGGTTGCCGATGTTGTCGTTGTCCCTGGTGAGTTTTTTATACTTTTAAATTCAATCTCGTCACATTACGTGACTGCTGTGCAACTGCAAAAGCTACTCTAACTCAGAATGCTGCTGCAAAAAAAGCTGAACTATTGTGGGTGGTAAATAAGATCATGCTACATCTAACCAGCGGATCATTTCTCGCAAGTGTGTCAAAGTGGTATTTGTACAGACTGTATTAACACCGTAGGCGTGAATAACGCATGCATCGTCATCGTCGTCCATCTGACTTTAGCCGAAGAAGCTAGAGAGAGGATGCAATGGGAAATGTCGTACAGTAAGCTAGATACTGCTTCAAATTGAAAACGGAGACAATCTTTTGATTAAAGATAAGTTCCTTAACCTTTCTTGTCAATATCGCTGATAAAAAGTAAATACTGTTACGAAGCATTTGTTTGTAGGTAACGAACGATAGACGTAGCTAATTCGCCGTTCTATATGATGACAGTCTCGTCACTAGAATGGCCATAACTTTAAAACAAAAGATCATATATCAAATCTGTCTGCTGTTCTACATTTCCCACACAATTACGTATATATTTATCAACTCTAACATGGCCTGAAATAAACCATGTATCACTTTTCTTCGTTCACATTCAGATTTCAGCTTTCACTCTTCGTTTCAACTGCTTTTTTCTTTCTGCTCACGTTCAGTTTACCTCGAGCGTGGGGAGTGAGCCTACATCACACCGTGAGCTGATTGGCGTAAATTAAAGTCTTCATCATGCAATTTCTAAAACGTGATTGGCTTATTTTAAATACTTAGTTTAGATAGAAAATAAATATTTTGCTCTAATAACCTTTAAATGTAACTATTTAAGATAACAATTAAATAATTGGTAACCTGATCTTTTTACTGGGTTACATGTGCGCATCCAAGTTCTGGTTGGTTGTGTAATATAAAGCTGCTGTCACTTGTTGTCATCCAAGATGAGGCCTTTTAGGTTTCCCCCAAGAGGCCTGTTCTACCTGTTATCTGGAATGCAGAATCCCAGGTTGGCAGTTGGCACTAGGGCGAAACATCAACGTATTTGATGCACCAGTTAGATGAAGACACAAACTGAGAAAAACTGTCGGCTGATTTAGGTAAGTACTGATTTAACTGAATGTTTTAGCAGCCAAATATGTTTAAATGGTCCTTGCTTTTAAATTAAGAGACTGTTGAGAGAGTGTGTTGTCTGACCTTGGTAGACAGTCCACCACATTTGATTAATACCTGATTTCTTAATAAAGGTGTTTATGTAACTCTGTTACTATGACTACTTAACACAATACTCTCAGTCCCTCCTGTTACTCAACAAGACTTAAAGAGGATGAAGGGTTTTTATTCGTTTACTTAATCTTGTGGTATGAGTAGATTCTGCAACATTATGCACTGTATGTTCTTATAGATAGTCAAAGGATAGTCATAGACAGGATACAAACTATTACAAACCTCTCTTTAGATCATGGTTTTTTAATGTAATTAGGAATATTCATAATATTATACTGTAATCGCTTTGGCCAAAACGCCTGCTGAATAAATGTATTTAAAGTACAATAGATATGATGTTTCAGGAAAGAAAAATGAGAAGAACATGTTATGTAGATAATGAGGCCCTCTGAGAGTTGTTTAGCAACTTAGACGGCTCAGTGCCAGAGGAATGTCAGTTTTCTAGTTTTGGAGCGGCCTGCTACTTTCCAGCCAATCATGTTCCAGCACTCCTGTTCCAGCCAATCGCCTTCAGTGAGGCGGGCTTTCCTCCTTGGCTTATTTACTGAAATCACTGTTAATAAAAACTTAAGATGTGAATATCATAAAATGTATTTTGCATCCAACACTACTCCTACTATTATAAATGACTATTTTAGTATTTAACAGACATGTTTGTTTATTCGTTGTCAAATGAACTGCCATACATGCATGGACAGAGCAATTAAATTCTAAGGTGCAAGCTCTCAACAATAACAGAAACTATGTATGAGCTGTAAAGAAGCTTATATATATACCAAGTGCATAGATATAACAAGTGCAATACCAACAATAAGTTCTATAATACTATTATACAATGTTAGTGAAAATGTAGTGGCGTTTACGTTATTTGCTAATGTAGTATAATAACAACTCTGTCCAAGATTGTATTTTGAGTTGTTCAACATGTTAGAATACTAAAGACTCAAACACAACATTATTATTAACGAGTTTGAAGGTACGAATGTGTTTGTGATTCTTCAGGCTGATAGGCTGCCTCGTGATTCTTGGGTCTGAGGGTTGAAGGAGCACCCAGGAGAGGAGAACAGGAGGGGGGAGAACAAGAGGGGGGAGAACAGGAGGGAGGACTAACCCCCAGAGCAGCATGGAGGAAGCTACAGGTCCTCAGGAGGAAGTCATCTCTCAGTTAAAGAGGTGAGACTGACAGATCGAGAGGATGCCTGTTGAGGGTGCAGCAACCTGTTTTAAAAAGAAGGAATTTAATCTTGTGGACGACATAACATACGTGCTGTACTATTGTGTCTTACATACTGTACCTTTCGCTTCCTTGTTGCAATCTTTACCTAAAGTTAAAAACCCGCCCACAAGAAAGGAAAAGTAGACCCCTGAAAGATTCCCATCCAATTCAGAGACAAATGCTGGATTCACGCAAAAAAATCTTGTTTACCATTGCTTTTGATTTATCTATTCAATACCCATAAAGAAATTATCCAATTAGAATTTTTCACAACAAAACATTTATGCAGCTGCGGCACATTATAATAGTAGCCACCCCAAAACGCAGCTCAGTAATTTTTCCCAACTGCATTTTCCCAATTACCTAATCATGCTGGAAAACCATGACCCAGTACTGGCCAGTCAGTCTAAATGTTAAATACTGCAGTCATTATTTTATTTTTTATAATGCGCAGTAGCAGGAGTGATTTACATTTACATGTATTCATTAGCAGACGCTTTTATCCAAAGCGACTTCCGAGAGAGAGCTTTACAAAAGTGCATAAGTCACTGATCATAACAACGAGACAAAAACATTGTGGGTAGCCTAAACATGAAGCATACTTTGTGAAAAGCAAATAAGTGCCACTGGGAAGAAACATAAGAGCATGTAGTTAAACAAGTTACAATTAAACAACATGAACCTCAAACGTGCAAGAGTGTACCTGTAGGAAAACAAGCAACAATAATATAATTCACAGCGAGTACAAGAAGTTAAATCAGTTACAACTAACCAACAAGAGCAAAAGTCCCTCAATATGAGTCATTGTGTTCCTGGAGGAAACTAACATTCATTCCTTAGACAACATTTTTTACTTTAGAGTGTAAATATTCTCAGCCATCAGAAGACAAAGGGCATCATGGGCACTGCACTTGCTATTAATTAATTGATGGCTCTCTGATGCTATTATGTGTAACCATTTCGGAATTGTTTATATACATGACAGGGTGTCTTTGAAGGAGGCAGAGTTCCCATCACCCAGAGAGGACGACCAGTCCATCCATGAGGGAGATCAAGACATGCAGCCCAGGTGCAGTCCATCTACAGTTTGTCAAACTGATGAACTCAGTGTTTGAATGTGACTGTGGTTTGAACCACTGATGCTGATGAACTGTTGTTGTAGGGTGGATGAGGAGAGGCCAGTGTCACCAGTACCCACTTATCTATCAATGAAGAGTAACAAGTCCATGGATAAACCCATTTGGTTTAAAAAGGGAGATACTACTCAAGATATGCAAGTATCTATGAATGTAATAAATGACTGGTTATTAAATGTTGACATCAATGTTGATTGATGTTTGTTTTATCACTACCAGTACTCAGATATACACGGTTCATCCTGCCAGATCAGAATCACCAACTCCCAGTTATTCAGCCATGAGTGACTCTTCAATGGAACGCCATATCAACTACAATGATGGAGGGTTACCAAAGATGTGAGATATACTATATAATAATGTTTCAGCTTGATTTTCTACTGTAAAACACTTCAGGCTACTATTTTGACTGTATTTGTTTTGTTAGCGTGGTTCTACAGTAAAATACTGAATATTTAATAGTTTAAATGTATAAAGTTTGAGATGATTTTTTGTCTGCAACATGTAAGAATTATGGTAATTAAGTTCTTCACAACCTCCCTACCAACATCAGACCAGGAGACGTTCTCTGTGACTCCTGCTCTGATGTGAACATGGACAAGAGAGCTGTGAAGACCTGTCTGACCTGCAGCAGCTCCTACTGTGAGAATCACATCAGGAAGCACTACACTGAAGCACGCTTTCAGACTCACCAGTTAGTGGATGTGCCAGGAGGTCTGGAACCCTGCCAGGATCATCTCAAGCCCCTTGAGGTGTTCTGCTTGACTGACCGGAGGTTCGTCTGCAGTCAGTGTTCTGTGACAAAGCACAAAGGACATGACATCCATCATCAGACACAACAAGCTGGAGGAAAGGTAGCTGTTTCTGCTGTTTCTGCTTTATAAGGAAATATAGATAGCAGTGTGCAATACTAAAACTTTCAATGCATAAATAACAGACCTATGCCAATTACTATTCAAACTTTGTTCTTGATTTCAAACTTGTTCTGTTCGTGTAGCGCTCTGCTGGAGTGGGAGCCCAGAGACCACGTTTGGTTCATGGTAGATTTATGGCCTCTAAAGGATTCTTTTTTTAACCAAGTGTATTTCCAATCACTTTCATGACTTCATAGTAGAGATGGTAGGAAGTCATCCAAATCCTTCATGTCTGTTTTCCTGTTTCTATGTCAGTGCTGCCCCCTCCTGGAGAGATCAGCTTCCTGTCAGTGAAGCCAGACTATGTGACTCTGACCTGGGGACCTCCTGAGGGTCTGGAAGGATCCAGGAAGTTCAGAGTGACCTGGGAGGGGGATGGAGAACACAAGAACCTTACAGTAACAGACATGTACAGAGTAGAAATAACTGGACTCCAACCTGGTCAGAAATATGACTTCAGTGTGGCCACTCAGAGGGACCATGGCAACCACAGTAACCTTGTCTCAGCATCTACATACACAGGTAGGATCCATTGAGAGTATATTTGGGTTTGTGTGTTTAAATAACTGTTTGTACCTTCCAAAACCTTTCTTTCAATTTCAATGTCTTTCAGTGGTCCCGCCTCCCAGGGACATAAAGGTTGACCAGTTTGGACCATCTTCCTTCAAAGTTCACTGGTCCAGATCTCCAGGAATGGATCATGTTCCACAGTGTTTCCTCGTATCCTACACCAGTCCAGGAGAAGAGCCTGTAGCGAGACAAACTAAAGACTGCTGCACAACACTGACTGACCTGCAGCATGACACTCACTACACTGTTGGAGTCTGTACCGTGCTGAACAATGGACAACAGAGTGATCCTGTCAACACAACTATCTGCACTAGTAAGATCATTTTATATACCCTGACTATTGGACTTTTTAAATGTTGTTCTTAGAATGCATATGTAGCCGATGCGTAGCGGTGAAACTCACTCCTCAGGTATGTAATGAGCCACCCGCAACATTGAATTGCTAGCTTTTCTTTGGCGTAGTTGGTAGTGGTGGCGCTTGGGAAGCCAGAGGTGGTGAGTTCGACTCCCGGTGGGAGCGATCTCCTAAATGGTGGGAGTGAACAGGTGCCAGATACCTCTGACGGAGCTTGCAAGACCACGTTCGTTACATACCCGTTACACATACCTGAAACTGTAACTCGTTTATCAGGTGTCCCTGCTCCAGACAAGCTGACAGTTATCTCAGTGGACACCACATCAGCCACTGTGAGCTGGGAACAGCCAGATGGAATGGACCAGACCCAACTCCAGTACCAGGTCTCCTACCAGAGTCCAGGAACAGATCAGCTGACCACCATCACCACCTCCTCACTCAGCATCACTCTCTCTGACCTGAGACCTGCCTCTGAGTACTCTGTCAGTGTCTGCAGTCTGCTAGAAAACAGGGAGAAGAGTCCACCTGTGTTATACACCTTCACTACTAGTAAGGCCTTGTCTACAAATAAATCCTGTATTCTTGTTCAAACCCTAAAAACCTTGCAACTACTGTCATCCCAAAAGGTAACTTTTAAAATGTTCCTTACTTAAGGAGTTCCACCACCAGCTGACTTGACCACAGAGCAGGTACAGCCCTCCTCTCTGACCCTGCGCTGGACCAAGGCTGGAGGAATGGAGACAATCCCACATCACTTCCTCATAACCGACAGCAGGGTTAGCCCAGGAACAGAGTCCCAGCCAACACAGACTGCAGACTGCTGCATAACCCTGACTGACCTGCTAGCTGGTACTCACTACACTGTTGGAGTCTCCACTGTGCTGGATCATGGAGGAGAACAGAGTGAACCTGCCTCTACAACCATCAACACCAGTGAGACATTTTCTTCTATTTCAGTCTGAGTAGATGTCGGAGCTAATTTGCATTTCAGAGAAAGAATAGAACAAATTGTATATGCACAGATTGGGGTGTTAAATACACCCTACACTGCATCTATATGGGACCAAATATAAATGTACACAAATGAGGAGCCTTTTGAGAGAAAAGCTAGCCAATGACTACTGTTACATCTGGCTCACGGATGTAAGCAGAAAGAGAGACGTAGGCACAACTGGAACGGTTAGCAATGGTTGTACAACCATGTGGACAACAAAGTTATACTTTCGATCTCCCTCACCCATGACCCTCCCTGGAACAGGTACTTGAAGTCTCAAGCCACACCGGGTCCAGGTGTGTCCAATCAACCCAATCAGCTGATTGGTAGCGCAGGAGGGGGGGGCCATCACACTACAAATTAATGGACATATAGATCCCATTTACCATAAATACAACCCAAAAATATAGCTGCAAGCGGCGATGCGGGTTCCTCCGCAAAATGGGAAAATATTATAAACATGTACACTGTAGAAGATCGAGAGTTGGACAACAAGAGAGGAAAAACGACTTCATGTTTGGCCAACAACAGGCTGAATGGGGATTTGAACTCATGAGCATAAGGTTACAAGTCAGTCTCTCTATCCTCTCTGCCACACACCAACTGTTGAGATTGTATGAATAGAAAGGGAAGAGTATTAGTTTTGGTCAGCTTTGGGACAAAGGTTAAGAAACGGTTGACATTTCAAGGTGAAATTGCATGAAATTGTGCATGGTATTTCAGAATTATGTCATCCTGTTTAACTAAACAGATAATCAAAATGATGACAGGCCAAAAGATAATGGCTGGATTTCAACCTACTACTTTATACTTTACAGGTCACCATCCCAGCCCATTGAGGTATTCTCAGTGTGGGATGACTGGGTTGCTGCTGTAAAGAATAACTTACTAATAGTAAAAATAAAAAAAGTTTGTTTGGAGTGCCATAACTTGTTATGGAATGGAATTTCAAATCATGCCTAGCATCAGTCGGGATGTGTCCTGGCTTAGGTTACTAAAATGAATTTGTGCAACAGGCAAGGGATCCACTTGAAAAATCTATTTACTTATATAACCATTAGTTATCGCTACCATGTGTAGACTACAAGCAGCTAGCTACTGTGGTGAACCTGGCTTGTTTTGCAGTGGTTAGCACAGTCTCGCTAAACAGATGATCGGAGTGTTGTGATGGGCTCAAAAAAACACACATTGCTATGTTTTACAACCGGAGGATTGATCGGAAGACTAGAAACCGTTTGGTCAGAAAAAAGAAGAAAAAACTATACCTCTGACTGTTTTGAATCTACACCCCTTTGCTTACCAACAAAGGGTGTAGATTCAAAACAGTCAGAGGTATAGTTTTTTCTTCCTCTTTGAACCATCCTTCAAAAATACATTTGATTTAGTGACACAAACATTGAGGGAATGTGGACATTAGCCATTTTTTATTTGATACAATTGCCTTAAGTAAAGTTTTTACATACGTCCATGATACATATATGTACACAATTTCAAGTGAATTAGATGTTTGGTTCAAGAGAAGAGGATTTCTTAAGGTTTTCCAAAATTATCACTGTACAGTCATGTACATCATGGCGGACTTTATGGGTTCTTGAGGCTTTTTTGTTCCTCATGAACGATGAGGCATGCACACCAAGTTTCAGAAGAATTGGAGCAATGGGGTGGAAATGCCATCACTTTGAAAATTGGACTTAAGGGCGTGGCCTGTGGCGCCCCTTATGGTCCGATGTGGACCATATTTACATTTACATTTATTGATTTAGCAGACGCTTTTATCCAAAGCGACTTCCAAGAGAGAGCTTTACAAAAGTGCATAGGTCACTGATCATAGCAACGAGATATCCCTAACATTGCAAGTAGTCAAACATGAATCATACATTGTGAAAAAAACTAAAATAAGTGCCAAAGGGAAGAATCATAAGAGCATGAAGTTAAACAAGTTACAATTGAACAACATGAACCTTAAAAGTGCACGAGTGTACCTGTGGAAGAGCAAACAACAGTAAACTACCTCACAGCGAGTACAATAATTTAAAATAAGTTACAGCTAACCAACAAGAGCAGCAGGTCTCTAAGTAAGAGTCCTTGTGATCCTGGAAGAAACTAACATCATGTCCAGCACCTATCCTAGGTACCGTTGTATTCCCGGAACAAGTGTGTCTTGAGCCTTTTCTTGAAGGTGGGGAGACAGTCATTGTCTCTGATGGAGGTGGGGAGTTGATTCCACCACTGGGGGGCCAGACAGGGGAAGAGCTTGTGTTGGGACCGGGCGGTCTTGAGCGGTGGGACCACCAGACGGTTGTCAGAGGAAGACCGAAGGTGGCGGGTGGGGGTGTAGGGTTGGAGGAGAGACTTGATGTAGTCGGGTGCAGTCCCATTCACCGCTCGGAAGGTCAGTACCAGGGTCTTGAATCTGATACGGGCAGCCAGTGAAGGGAGACGAGGAGCGGGGTAACATGGGAGCGTCTGGGTAGGTTGAAGACCAGACGGGCCGCTGCGTTCTGAATCCTCTGGAGAGGGCGGGTTGCGCATACTGGGAGCCCGGCGAGCAGCGAGTTGCAGTAGTCCAACTTGGAGAGGACAAGTGCTTGGACCAGCAGCTGGGTGGAGTGCTCAGACAGGTATCTCCTGATGCGAGCAGGATCTGATGGTTAACCGTATCAAATGCTGCAGAGAGGTCCAGCAGAATGATGACGGATGACCTCGAGGCCACTCTGGCAGACTGGAGGGCCGTGGTGACCGACAGGAGGGCAGTTTCAGTGGAGTGGCCCGTCTTGAAGCCTGATTGGTGGGGGTCAAGCAGGTTGTTCTGAGTAAGAAAGTTTGACAGTTGGTTAGATACAGCGCGTTCAATTGTTTTAGAAAAGAAGGGTAGTAGTGATACCGGTCTGTAGTTCTGGAGGACAGCTGGGTTAAGGGAGGGTTTTTTGAGTAGGGGTCTAACTCTGGCCTGTTTGAAGGCAGAGGGGAAAGTGCCGGAAGTAAGAGAAGAGTTGAGGACATGGAGAAGAAATGTTATGATGGAGGGAGAGATGGTTTGAAAGAGAGGGGAGGGGACTGGATCAAAGGGACAAGAGGTGGGACGATGAGAGAGAATGAGGTCAGAGATCTCTGCCTCAGATAGGGGAGAGAAGGAGTTGAGACATTTAGTAGGGTCAGTCATAGAGGGTGAGTGGATAGGAAAGGTTGAGGTGGGTTAAGAAGGGTGGAGAAGGTAGAGAAAAGTTTGTGAGGGTTTGAGGCAGAGTTAATTTTGTTCAAGAAGTAGTGAGTTTTAGCATCAGTTATATGGGCGAAGAAGGATTTGAGGAGGGAGTGATACTTATCAAGGTCAAGAGAAGCCAAGAGAAGCATGGGATGCAAACGCTGGAAGGAAGTCTGCCTTTTTCACAGCAGACTGGCAGTTCCAAAGTCCTATAGAAAGAGAGAGAGCAGGTGGAGAAGATCTAGAGAGGTAGCTAAGGTTAGAAGCGGAACGTATATACTTTGTGACATATCTAGGTCTACGTCTGCGGGTGTTGCAGTGAACGGGAATGCTGAAGAAACACATGCTAGCTATAAATATGTTCTAGGTAAAATAGAATACAGATAGGGTGATACTTATCAGAATAGGTGATCCGCCTCGTCGTCCCTCCTCGGATGACTCCCGCAGGACTACTCCCTGTCTTGTTGACCGAGTCTTAGTGCCCGAGGATGCCAGGCGAGGCTGCCACAGCAGTGCTAGCTGCCTTAAATGTAGAACACAGCCTAGCCACGCCCCTAATTCAGTAAACAATGCCCCTAGTTTCACTCGAAAAATAACTGACTGTATAACAACTTATCTTACTAACTTCTAGTCTGACACAGTGTTTAGTTTAGGCACAACACAATGAAATCAGTCTAAATCACTTACTTTGAGGAGAATCACGATGTATACAATCACTTAAGACACTAATACGCTCTGTATTAGGTGTGGGGGTAACCACTTGCATGTAGTATCAATGTGCCAAATTAGAAAATTAGATACCAGGGACTTTTTGAGATATTGGGGCGCAAGGAGAAGAAAAATAATAATAACTAGAAAGAGCATTTCCTGCTGAAAATGCATTGGAATGCTGAAATCTGAAATACATTTTTTAAATGGCTGAAAATACAGAAATTAGAAAAATACCTGCAAGCTGAAATTGATTTAAAAAATGTGTGAGTCGCACAAAAGAGGCGGTGTGGAAACTGAACTGCATCATCTAACAATGCTAAGAACTGAAATACAATGCGGGAGAAGCTGAAAGCTGAACTGTTAAAATATAGAAGTAGTAGAATATTAGTTTTAGTAGCTGAAATGATAGTAATAAATGTAGCAGATACAGTAGTAGGCTTATCAGTGGCGTAGTAGAACAAAACAGTTCCATTAGCAATAGTAGTAAAAGAGATATTAGCAGCATCTGCAGAATTAGTAGTTGTAGTAGTGACATAAGATATAGCATCAGTATTTGTGTTGTGGTGCTCTTAGTCTTTTAATGAGACGAGTTGACTGAATAGCTCCGTCTTGTGTCTCCACTAATAAGCTAATACCAATCACCTGTGTGAGAGACCGAGTGGCGCGTGTCTGTGTGGTTGCCACGGTGATGGTGCAGCTATGAATTCTAACGCGCTTAGGGCACAGGGAACTGAAATTTAGCTCAAATCCACACCTCAAACAAGTTAACCTAGACGCAAAACTATACGTCCAATCCGAAAAATGAGGATATTTTCTAAGACCCAAGACTCTGCCGAAACCAGAGATGTCCTTTATATGTCTGTGCGGTCAGAAATACGACTCTACCGGCAGTTTTAAAAACGTCTAATTTCTGTGCAATGCCTCATGCATTAGTCTCTATGGGGCTTGAGAAAGACTTTGTCTCACTCTCGGGCTCCTCACGCAAAAAGTAAATAACTGTGGGTTTCCATACCAATATGAGTCCGACCAGCACAAGCACGGCATCGTTTTGATCCAAAATGAAGCTTGAAAAGTTAATATCGTGGCCGTGAGGGCAAAAGTGCCAGAGTGTCACTGTTTGTCACAGAGTGTTTTCACTCTGCTGTCACTCAACATTCCAATGCCTCACTCTAGCTGTCTACATAGAAACCCATGTATAACTCAGAAACGGTTTGAAAAACTAATGAAACATTGTCAATGATATTGAAAAAAGTTGAATAGATATCAAAAAGATGAATTTTATAAAAATAGTTTAGGGTTTTGTCAACATTTTAAAGTTTAAATGGTGGCTCTAGCTGAAAGATTGAGGAAGAAGAAGGATTTGGAAGTTGAAAAAGCTTTAAGAAGTTTGAGAGGATTTAAAAGAAAACTCCATTGGAAAACCATGTAAAAAATATGATGAATATTGATTTATATTAATTCAAGTATAAGAGGTACAAAGCTGAAAAGTCATAGCACCCATGGCCTGAAACTGCTGAATTTTATGATCGCTGAACGGTTTTAATAGCTGAAGATTTGAAGGCGCTGAAAAGTGTCAATGAAGAAACAGAATAAGAAGATGCTTGAATAAAGATTCAAAGAACAATACTTGGAATGCTGAAGCAGCATTACAACAATAAGAATACCAACAAAACCAATAGGTTCACTCCTACCGGAGAAACCCTAATAAAACCAACAAATGCAATAGGGTTCCTTCCTACCGGAAGAACCCTAACTATGTTTGAATGAGATTTACAGAGACAGCCAAGATACTGTGAAGGAACTGATTCAAATATCTACAAATATATATACATTCCCTCTTTGTGTAGATTAGACCACCCAACCCTTATAAAGTCCCACCACCATAAGTGTTCATTACTGAATAAACACACAATGAGGATATATATATGTGTAGATGTATATATTTATAAATATTTTGTTTACTAAATCTAATCTTAAGAAAACAAGGTCATGTTTGTACACTGCCTCTTAAGTATACATGAATAATCTTTCATTTTTATTTCTGATTAGTTAATTAATATGATCTTATTCTGCTTAACTTTGTTGTTGTTTTTGAAAAACAGAACCACCCAAACCAACAAACCTTTCAGCACGGAATATAAATTCAACCTTTGTTAGACTGACCTGGGATCTGCCTGGGCCAAGAAACGTTCCACTCAGCTTCAAGGTGACATGGAACAGTGGATCTGTTGTTACAACAGACAACAGAGCAGATATCACTGATCTCAGACCTGAGACTGAGTACATCTTCAGCATCTGCACCACTGATGAGGAGGGGGTGGAGAGTGAACCTGTCACTGTAAACATACGCACAAGTAAGTACATTCATCATCAAAATGTATCTTTTAATAAATGGTAGATAGACAATTCTAATATGTACAGGCTGTTAATGTAATAACTAGATAACAATTGGTCATGAAAAAGGGGCTGAAAGTAAAAACAAATGTGTCCTAGGAATGCAGCATTATAGGCCTGATAAAAACATTAGGACATAGATACAGTATTAGTAGATTCTACATGCCATGGTACAAATACAGCAAGACAATTACTTTTCTTACTTAAACCATGTGATTAGGTATTAATTTATCTAGTGGGGTCAAACTTGTCACGTTCCAGAAAAAATCGCCAAGTAGGTCATTTATGTGATTCGTGTAGATGGATTTTTGAAATTGATGTGGTTGGCGGACAACAACAAACCGAGATGAAAACAGGACAGTAAAAGGTACAGCGCAGTATACATTTTTTTATAAACTAAACTTTGACTCATGAAACCGGTAATCAATCAGTCAAACACATTAGCAAGCAAAGCAATTTTTTTTATTATAATAGCATTTTCATAATCAAATCCATTTTAGTTTAATACCGAATAGTTTTAAACAAATATGAAATAAGTAAACTAGCACCCCATCCTTTAATTAAGTCAAAGACAGCAGAGACCTATGATGAAGACATGAGCGTGGCTTTGATGAGGGCCGGAGAATTCGCATCAGCTGCATGCTTGGCCATCAAATGGTATAGGCTATCAGACTGGACGATGCTGCGATGATAGCTCAGTTCACAGCAACAAAACACACAGATCACTTTGTTCTTGTCAATGGAACCATTTGGCAACTTTTTTAAAGTAAAATTTAAGAATCCTATTGGCATCCATTTCGGCGTCTCGCGCTTGCCATCCACTCAAAACGTAACGTTAGCCTGCCTAGTGCCTACTACTCTTTAGTCGGCTCAAACAAGTGTGTGCGGGGTGCTTGTTGTTTTGTTTCCGGTCTAGCTAGGTCCAGTGTGGTGTTGTAGTTTTTTGTTTTTTGCAACGTCAGTAGAGTGAAAAAACCTACAAAGTTTGCTAGGCCAAAAAGAACATAATCTCGCGGGGAAAAAATTTACGCAGTTGAAATGGGTTCGCGTTAACGCCATTAATAACGCGTTTAACTGACAGCACTAATATATATATATATTGTAGGAGCCATTATGGTTCACCTATGGGGTTAATTGGGGATTGTTTCATTTGGGTGTGGTTTGTGGTGGTGGTTTTATGTTTGGGCACAGGTGACCTATATTCGGCTCGGCCATAGGTGGCGGTGGCGGGTCAAAGGCTATTTAGGGTCACAGGCTTCATTGGATGGGAGGCTAGGGTGACGGGAGGTCTTACTGTTTTTACCGCTTTTATATTAAATAAACGGGAACACCCCAAACCAAACACACCCGTCTGGACATTGGTTCTGTTAGGGCGTCATCAACTGGATCCCTCGCACCCAGAAGCGACTAGGACCGGATGGTCGCTACATATATTATATATATATACTCCCCAGCTGGGGAGAGGCCTCGGGGAAGACCCGGGACTAGGGTGGAGAGATTATATTCCTTTTCCTCTGATAACTTAATACCTTCACAATGCCTAAATTACTACATTATGAAAATATATATTGATAGCTGTTATTTAAAAATGCTTTCATAGGATAATAGGTTATCAGTGGTTACTGGGTCATTGGCTTATATTAACCGTATTTTGTCAATAATTTATGTATTGGTTCATTTTAGGCTCAAACTTAATGTCTATGTGGTATTTGGA
>CAEFZP010004070.1:0-10048 GCA_903064625.1 Mallotus villosus | reverse complement strand
ATTTCAAATAGGAGAAGTGAGAACAGGGGCATTCCCACCCAGAACTAAAGAACAACACAAACTTCACATTCAGGCTGTACAGGAAAATGCCAGTTTGACTCATGCGTGTGGAGTGAAGAGGCAGTGTGCACTGACAGGAAAGCTTCAATATGTTTGATGTTTTGTCTGGCTATCCACCTGATGTGTTGCATGATGTCTTAGAAGGTATAATACCGCGTGAAATGTCACTGTGCCTCAGAGTGTTCATTCAGAGTAAATTCTTCACTCTTGAAGAGCTGAACAAATGCATCAAAGAGTTCCCATATAAATGGTCAGACAAGAGAAATGCACCACAGCCTGTCCCTGTGAGCTTTGCTGCACGGAAAACTGTTGGTGGGAATGCCCATGAAAACTGGACTTTACTGCGACTTCTGCCGCTCATGGTTGGATCAAAAATCCCTGAGGGTAACCCAGCATGGGAATTGCTTCTTGTGCTTAAAGACATTCTTGAGCTTGTTGTAAATCAAGTCTACACTGAGGAGACTATTTGCTACTTAGATAGCAAGATATCTGAGCACAGACACAGGTTTCTTGATGTTTTTCCACAGGAAAACTTTGAAAACATCATTTTCTGGAACATTATCCTGAACTGATCAGGGCATATGGCCCTCTGGTTTCACTTTGGACTATGCGGTTTGAGGCAAAACACTGTTTTTTTAAGCGTGTTGTCAGGCATACTCATTGCTTTCGAAATATTCTGCTGTCACTCTCTATGAAGCATCAGTTCATGGTTGCATACAACCAACACGATTCCAGTGTTGTCACACCTCTACAGGCCACAACACTGTCTACAGTTACTGTTAGTGTGCTAAGACAGGATATCCAAGAAGCACTGGAGGCTAAGTTTCCTGGTGAGACTTTTGTCCAAATAGCTAATAGTGTTTGTTACAGGGGCACCAAGTACACAAATGGAATGATCTTGGCTAATGGGGCCACGGGTGGTCTGCCAGATTTTGATCCAGATTGTGGTTGTGAAGGGTATCGTTGGATTTATTGTGAAATGCTTAAGTGCTTGGTCAGTTGAGCACCTGAGAAGCTATGTGCTTGAAAAAACGGGTACTGTGAAAGTGCTTGAGCCAGCTGAGCTATCAGACCCTATCCCTTTAACATCTTACATGTTTGGTGGAAAAAGCATTATGACTCTTAAGCAATTCATTGTTGTTCCATAGATGGCTACCATTGTTGTGTTATCATCCTACCTATGTTTTAAGAGACGCAATCCTCCTCCCACAATAACCCAGGCAGCCCAGTCAGGAGCCAAAATGGCCTCATTCTAAGTCTGAAAGAGAGCCTTATAGAAAACATAATGCAACACGTCATGGTTGTTTAGCTTGCCCAATAGCCTGCAAGCACAGAGCTTAGGAAAGTTGTCCTATGCTGGCCTCCACACTGTGATGGTACTTTTGGATGGGGGACAGACAAATCCAGAGGGATAACTGACTTTGCCAAGACTGTACGTATGTAAATCTGTTTCTACCCTTCACATAAAATTGCATATTGTGCACATTTTATATTCACTGAACCGTTTCACCAACATAAAATCATTTTTTACAGGTTGCAAATGTCACATCCGGCCCAGCTCAGAATGATTCTTGCGGATCATGATGTCCGTAAACTGCAGTTACCTTCCGGAATCCCTAAGACAACGAATGACCTTCAGTTAGTCATTCGTGACACATTTGGGATTGTTGGAGATTTCAGTCTGCACCATCAAGATGTCGATTTTGGAAATGAGTTTTTTACACTGTTGTCAACAACAGACATCAAGGATAGGGACACAATTAAGGTTGTGTATATCCTGGAACCCCCTACAATATCTTTGACCTTAACTGATGTGACCAATGACTGTGTTCGGCCTTTGGAGCAATCTCCTGAAGACACCTTTTCTGTGTCAAGCAATGATACACTGCTTCTCTCATCAGCTGAAGATAGCCCAGGCCACCGTTCCCAGCGTTGGCCCTCTCGATTTCACATTCCCCGCTTTGCTTATAACACTGAGATTCAAGTTCAGTTGGCCAATGAAAGATTCAACAAAGATGGGACTCTTTTCAGTGGACATTCTCCCACTACTTCCAGACATTCTAGGAAAACTAGCTGAGGCTATTTATGAGTATAGTGCGTATCCATCCAGTCTGCAGATAAGTCAAGTAGCAGAGGCCTTGACTGAAAAACATCCTTGTCTCAAAGAACCAGGGTCCTTTAATGGATGTTATGGATGGACACAGCGCCTGAAATTCAAGATGAACAACTTCAGATCCAAACTGCGAGGTCTTGGCTGTCCGGAACTTGAAGTAAATTCACTCAAGAGGAAGGCAGTACACGATCGGACTCCTGCAAAGAATGTGAAAAAAACAAAGAAGGCTGAGGTCAACTACCTACCACCTCATGCTCAAGGGGAAACTACTGAAAGTTTGGAAAAAGAGCGAGAGGAGCTCCTAACTGAAGTGATGAAAAGAGACAACTCCAATGTGATAGCTCAGAAGATGGCCAAAACATTTTCTCTCTGCAGGCAGGAAATAGTCAATGAAGCCCCTGCCATCAGTGACTTGATGAAGCGATGGCCTGCTCTTTTTAGTGCAGCACAGGTGAGACTGTTCTGTAACATTAGAAAATAAATGTGTTATACTAGCAGTGTAGTTAACTACTGTGGACTCAAGTGCACATTTATCTTATCATGTACCTTTTGTGTGCCAAGCAGATCAGCCAAGAATTCAAGAGGATAACAACAGTTGGCCTTGAATCAACCTTTTTGGCCAGTGCACCTCCAAACTGATGGCCTTAGTCCAGGAAAAGGGTGGAAATGCAGGCCAGAAGATAAGGAAAATAAAGGACATGCTTCTTGAAGTATAAATAACAATTATTAGTCTTTATTTCTTTAAATATATTGCCGTGCTTGGTGTATTGTGCATCAGATTTTTCTTAAACCACTGTTTTTTTTGTGTGAATCAGGACAACACAGTTGAAAAACGGAGAGGCTGCCATCCGCTGCCTTGTGGTCTATCTGGGAGAGAAGGAGGAGAACCTTTTCAAAAAGTACAGTGTAAGTAATTCAGTACCCTTTAAAGGTTCATGTTATTCTGTGGGTACTTTCGAAGTCACACTGATTTATTGTAGTGTTTTATCGATAGAACACATGATAAAAAAGTGGAGTAATTGTGCCTTTTGTCAACATTCTGACAACTTATAATTTCTTCTACAAGGACATGGAGGAGCTCGAGGCAGACCTTGGGCCCTATTTTGACGATCTGAAACGCAAGTATCAAAGCGCAAAGCGCAAAGCGCAAGTGGGCGGGACTCCGGTGCGGTTGCTATTTTAGCAGCGGGATAAATGACTTTGCGCCTGACGCAAATGTAAAAGAGGTAGCTACATTACTAATGGGTGTGGTTTGGGCGTAACATGCAATAAGCCAATCAGAGCGTCATCTCACATTCCCTTTAAGAGCAGCGCTTGTTCCATGGCGGATTGCTATTATAACGGCGGATTTGCCAGGCGCACGCCAGCGGTTCACAGGAGACGGACGTTCTTGTCAGGACCGTAAACGATAGAGAAGTGACATTGTATGGGAAAGGCAGAGCAGTTTCATTGCACTAAGTTGCCCACTCATGCTGCTCATTCAAATGTAGCCTATTTTGACATATATATATATTTAATTGCTTAGTTCTTAGAATTAGTGTAACTGTTTTTTAACTTAATTTAAGACCCGTAGGGCCTATATATGTTTATTGTTTGCACCTTCCTGCCACAGTAAATTGAAAACCGAATTCTGATTCTGATTCTGATGTGCATGGGAGAAGAAACCTACCCAAATTAGCTTCGGTTAAACAGGCGTAGGGGTAAATTGCCACAGTTATTACAATTCAAGTTCACATACATGGGTCAATGACATGACGTGCATATTTCTGTGTCCGGCAGTATAAATTTGCATAAAAATAATTTTAATCAATTCATGACATGCATCAATTTATTATTTAAAACCTATGTAGTTCGACCATATTATCAGTACATTATAATAATATATATATTTCATGTTTTGGCATTTCAAACCCCCAAAATGTCAGGTGGCGCAACCGTCCGAGCAAATGTACAGACTAAGAAAAGTGTTAAATATACTGTTTAAATGATAATAATTTCAAAAACAAATACTGTGGCATGACTTAATGATTGAGACCTTTAAAATATATTAGATTTAGTAATAATAATATTTTTAAATTTCTTGCGAAACTTGGAAAGAAATGTGTCCGGGATTCTTACATACTCAAATGTCAGGGTGGCGCAACCGCACAAATTACGCTTTTATTCTGAAGGGCACAGAGACAACAGGAAACAGGATATTGCATCAGCCAGGGGACCCCAACTGATTTTTATGGATGGTAAAAAGGTTTGTACATCTCTCTCAAATATTGATAAAAATTGCTTATTTTAACTCATAGCTAAGCTGGTACACTTTTCATGTCAGGTGGTACAACCACGATTTAACTGGGAAATGTTGTTTTATCATTAAACATCTTTAATTTATTAAAATTATATATGTAATAACTTGCTAGCAACCGCTAACTGTTATACAGGTGTCAAAGTAGAAGCCTGTTTAATTTGAAATTAGTAGTAAAAGTCAGGTGGCGCAACCAGTAGGTCAGGTGGTGCAACCTCAAGGAATGTCACTGTATGGCATAAATAATGTTAGCTAAACCTATCTAATTGTCTATGAATTTTCTACAATGTTTATTAGTATTAAATCTAATATATTATACACCTTAAAAAACGTTTTATTATTAAAATGTATAAATAATTTTCAATAATTTTAATATCACCAAGAATATAATTCAGAAATGCCCAACCAATACAGGCTCTCTTACAGGCAATTTGTGAGATACTGTCCATTCTTTGTTACACAGCCAAAAGTTGCCGACAGGAACACATGTGCATGCCTAGACCATGAAAATGTGAAACTCTTGACTGAGAAACTACAACAAAAAGGTCTTCTGACAACTACAAGCATTTCCCAGCTGTTGTCCTCCATTGTCTGCAGTCCAGATAACAAGTCTTGCATGTATCGAGTCTGTGCAAAGTGCTGCTATGACGAGGTGGAAGTTGCAATAACCCAGGCAGAAGAGACAGTGACTTGGAATCAGTGGGCAAGAAAACCTGTGACAGACGGGCATAAGAGCTACACAAATGTTGTCAAAGAAGCACAAACTGGAACATATGCTGAACTGTTGAACCTTTTCAATCGAAAGCTTGACAGCCTAGCCAAACACCACTTCAACTGGTTACACCAGGCCAAAGAGTGCAGGGCTTTAAAAGAAAGCCTAACAGAGGATGAAGTTGTCCTCCATGTGGATTTTTCTGAGAACTTCTCCTGCAAACTGCACAGTGAGGTGCAAGCTTTTCATTTTGGAGGGAGTCGGAAGCAGGCTACAGTCCACGCTTGTGTTGCTTATACAGCAACTGGCTCACAGTCTTATGCCACCATCTCAGCATCTCTTCGGCACGATGAGAGAGCAATTTGGGCCCACTTGGAACCAGTGCTAAGGGATGTGACTAAGAATTGCAACAAACCTCCCACAATTGTACATGTGATGAGTGATGGTCCAGTCACTCAGTACCGGAATAAAAAAATGTTCTACTTGCTCAGCACCATCCCCTTCCTCTCAGGCTTCAAGCAGGTAACCTGGAACTTTTCAGAGAAGTCGCATGGGAAAGGCGCCCCTGATGGAGTTGGTGGTGCTGTCAAGCGCATTGCTGACCTCGCTGTCCAAAGGGGAGCAGATGTCCAGACACCCGAGGACTTTTACAGCCTTTTAGAAGAGAAAAAGGCAGCAAGTAGCATCAAGTTCTTCTGGGTGAGTGAGGAGAACATCCGGAGGTTCGATGAGGCTGTTCCAGATGCTGTTCCCCCTGTAAAGGGAACGTTGGGGATTCACCAAGTCATCTCCTTAGAACCAGGGCAAATAATACACAGGGAGATTTCCTGCTTTTGCAGGAGACCGCACATCTGCAAGTGCCACAACACCACAGTTGTCAACCTACAAGCAGCTAGTAACCAGACCAGTGTCCAAGATGACCAGTGCCACAACACCACAGCTGTCAACCTACAAGCAGCCAGTGTCCAAGATGACCATGATCTGATGAACGGGAAGTTCATCTTGGTCGAATATCAAGGCCAGCCGTTTGTTGGACAGGTACTTAAGGTCATTGGTAATGAGCTTGAGGTGAGCTGCATGCAGCAGTTGGGAATAAAAAATGTGTTTATTTGGCCTCATCCTGCTGACAAAATATTTTATTACACAACTGGTGTTCTCCAAGTGATCTCAGAACCAGAGCCTCTTAATTCAAGGCAAACCAAGCTAAGCCAAGCAGACTGGAATTGCTTTACTAAGCACACCTGAAGTTAAATAGTAGCCCTCTACCTGTGTTGAACCAGATCCTCTTAATTCAAGGAACACATGGCTAACCTAAACAGACTGGTATTGGGTTAGGGTTAGATGGTTAAATATTGTGTCAAAATGTTTCTGATGTTGCCAAAACACAACGTTTTTATTTTGTGTGTAGTTATATTTTACATTACAGTTGCAATGCGATTAATGTTTTGAAAACTACTCTTGATGAATTCATTTGTATATATTTGAAAGGACATTTTTCAGGGAACCTAATAAGCGGTTTTTAAGGGTATCAAAGAAATGTATCAATTCAGTCATCTTTTACACTGTAGCTGTATTCTATTCAAGTTGCTATGAATTTGCTATGAATTTAAGGTATTTCATAAATGTTACTATTTCATCTAATGTTTTAAATCTGTTTACTACTTTTGAAATATTGTTTTGATCAATTAGCAATCTATAATTGATAGACACCATTGACAAAAACACTTGTTTTGTTTGTGAAATAAAAGTGCAATTAAAAATGTATTTCCTGTCATTATTTATGTTCTCGTCAGGTGGTGCAACTGAATAATCAGGTGGTGCAACCGGGTAAAATATTGTTTAAAACCAAAAAATAACAAGTTAAAGTGAAAAATGGTTGTAAACTATAAAGGTACTAAGCTAATGTATTTAATAGATTTATTTTGATATTTGCTCAACAGTTTTTCAGTCTTGAAATGAAAACTTGGATAACAAAAATATGGAATTCCTGGCCAATAGAATGCGATAATCTTAGATTATTATTAATCCAAAACTCAACCACAAAATAATAAAGTGTGAGGCACTCCAGACACACCAGGGTATACCTGGCTAAAATGTCACTTAAAATAAATAAAATAAATATATAGATATTTTTCCAAATATGTGGTTGCGCCACCTGACGTTTTTCAGGTGGTGGGGTTGAAAATACAGTAAAAAAATTACTTAAAAAACGTTGAAATTATGTTTTACAAAAATAAATTGTTGAAATACATTGTTCCAACTTCAAAAATATGATTTCTAATAAAATAAAATAACTTTATTAAAATACCTTTTGAAAAGCTTTATTTGTCATTGACCCACATACAGATTTCTCATGAACATCTTATTAATCATTGACATGAACGAAATGTAACACAGCTAGCCATACAATAAATCAAAACAATACGTAGTTTCGCAGGAAGAATACCCTGGCTTCGCCAGCAGTGCGCACGGACCAAGCTTGCGCCCTTAAAATAGCATCTGAATAATGCGCCATTGTCTTTAAACCACCTTTTTCCTGGTCAGTGGCGGAATGGTTTTTCGGAAACCGCAAGATAGCAACAAGAACGTTTGCGCCGGAGCACGCCTCCTTTTTCGCTGAACCGCCCCCGGGAGCGCAAGGTCATTTCGACGTGCGCCCGTGGAGGGAAAAATCCGCTTTGCGCCGAGTGCAAGATAGGAATGATACTTGCGTCACTGACAAAGTCAATTGCGCTGGGTGCAAGATAGGGCCCCTTATGACACAAGTCATGAAGATCGCCATCATCGGGGATGAGAATGCAACTGTTGTAGTCGAAGGAACCAAGATCCTACAGGGGATTGATGTCGCCACATCCTGTGCTTTGCTGATGGGCGTAATATATGCTGTCAACCTCAGCTATCCTAAGGAGTTGAAGTTCACCTGTGAGGTTTTTCAGAAGCTGTTCCTTGAACTTGGACGGACAAAAAGCCAGCTCAAAAGTAATGACTCTCAAGAGCTGTCTTTTCTGACTGCTCTGAACACTCAGGGAGTTTTGTTCGATTTTGGAAAGTTCCATATCTGGGTATTGCCATTGCAAAAATGTAAATATAAAAAGAAAAGTAAATGTACCCCTTTGTTGTAAATAAAAGTTAAACACTTTGGTTTAAAAAAGAAAACGGCAGCTGGGGTTAATAGAACTTAACAGTCGAAACTGTTTAAGATTATGGTACTATAGTTATTTGTACATTTCCGTATACATTTCCATGTTTACATTTACAATATCTTACATGTATAGTTTTCTCCCTTTTTGCAGATATTCTTATGTAGAACAACTTACAATTTGTTTAATTGAACCCCCAATCCTGGTGTTACAAGTGCTATGCTATATTCTACCAACTGAGCTACACAAGACCAGATTGTAGACTCAATTCCATGGGAGACAAGTAGGCAAAACTTACCTTAATACGAATTGTTAATGACTTTGCATTCAGCAAGACACAAGAACAGCAATATGTATGCTTTTTGTCATTTTTATGGCTGCTTTTTTGTTGTTGTCTAACTACGGTACTTCTCACAGTTTGTCAACAGTTTTGACTGTTGACTGCTGTACAAGCTGTTAACTTTCCAGTCTTGAAAATAAATGTTTTCATAATGTGAAATTCCTGCATTGTTTGTTGTTATTTTTGTAATAGCAGGCCAAGTCACTAGAGATTGTTGCCTTAAACGTTTTATGTTAATAGTATAGATAGCCTAATGTGATTTGGAATTGCAGTGCAAAATTGGCTTTGCTTTCAAATATTGACAAAACAAGATTTTTACTAGCCATCAAGTTCATGTTACTTAGAAATGCATCTTATTGTGTCTGAAAAGCTAATTCACTATACTTAAAACATTGAGTTGGATCAACTTGAATACTTATATTCATGTTGATAATTATTAAGTTTATCACTTACAAAATGCTTTTTATAGTCGCCAAAAAGATAACTCGGCATACTTACAAATTGTGTTGGATCAACTTAAATATCTGTGTTAATCTTAACAGTTATTAAGTTTGTGTTGCTGATAAATGCTTTTTACTGTCGCTAAAAAGCTAATTCACTTTACATAAAACATTGTGTTGGATCAACTTGAATACTTATATTCATGTTGATAATTATTAAGTTTGTGTTGCTTATAAATGCTTTTTACTGTCGCTAAAAAGCTAATTCACTATACTTAAAAATGGTGTTGGATCAATGTAATATAACCAGGAGTTGGCACAATGCAAAAAGACTAATGCAGCATGTTGCCTTAATTTTTTTTGTTGACCCAATGTTTTATTTTTTTAGAGTGTAGGGAGGGAGAGAGTAGGGAGGGAGGGTGGGGGGAGAGAGTAGGGAGGGAGGGTGTGGTGGGGGGAGAGAGTAGGGAGGGAGGTGGTGGGGGTGAGAGCGTATGGGGGTGCTTGGTGGTTGGGTGGGAGGTGGTGGTCTTCGTGGCGGTTGTTGGTGGTGGCGTCGCTTCTTCGTGCGGTTTTTGTTTTTTGGTCTCTCGTCTTTGCGGTGCGGTGTGTCTCGCTTCTGTCTTTCTTTTTGGGTGGTGGCCCTCTACGCGCTCTTAGCGTGTGGTGGTGTGGGGTCGATCGTTTTTGGGTTTGTGGAGGGTTTTTTGGGGGTGAGAGTGGGATCACACTAGATACACACACAGACAGTTTATATTCAAGTGGATAATACTGTCATATTACTGGTCCTAAATGTAATGTTTCCAGTGTGTGTGTGTGTGTGTGGTGCCTGTGTGTACATGTGTGTGTGCCTGTGTGTACATGTGTGTGTGGGTACATGTGTGTGTGCGTACATGTGTGTGTGTGTGTGTGTGTGTGTGTGTGTATCTACAGGGCCACTGGGTCAC
>CAEFZP010004067.1:0-24428 GCA_903064625.1 Mallotus villosus | reverse complement strand
AAGACAATGACAATCAATGTCTCCTCTTCAACCAGTAGAGTGTGTCATGCTAGTTATTCAATAGTCACGCTTTTAACCATTCAGATCATTAAACAGTGGCTACTTTATTAGAGACTGATAAAGTCTGTATACTGAGGAATTTACTTGTTATTACTAAATTATTATTAGATATTTGTTCTGCGCCTCCTCCCAAAAAGCACGTCAGCTTTCTGAATATCCGGGAAAAATGATAGAGCCATCAGAGATAATATCTGTTTGATTTCTCCCATTCATCCTGATATTACCCATACCCCTTTTTTATTATAGCTCAGTGAGAAAAGCTTTATTTCAAATCTGTTTGCACTACCAAATCATTATTACTCGGTGGAATTTCAAATGAATAAGATATCAGGATATTCTGTTGACTCTTTGTGCCTTGCACATAGATCCAAAAAGGAAATCGAAGTATTGAAATAGCTTTTAATAAACTGAGCTGATACCAGCACTCTGTATAAGCATTTAGAAGAAAAAAAATGGAATACAATTATATTTAAAACACACAATACTGTGAATGGACAGTTTTGGAAAATATGCTCTTTTATGTCTCCTTTTCACTTGTGGACATTGTGTTCTAAGACGTGGTGGTTTGAGTGAAGCACAGTACTGCTGTGCTCGACTCCTGCTCAACTCCTAAACATGTTTGACTTTGGGAAGACTTGGAGGGCACTTGTCACTGAACCACAGTGACATGAAGACACACTGACAGACTGTAAACCCTCAGGCCTTATCTCAGAGACCAAGCTTCCGCCGCTACCATGGAAACGAGCCCCAGATCTCGTTAAGACGTGTTTTTGCCGAGTCGTGCACTGTTAGTACTTTTTGGTATCCCAGCATGCACTCTGTTTCTCTACTATCTACTTCCTGTCAGGGTTTTTGTGGGATTGTGGAATAACACACTCCCGCCCATTCTCTCTCACACAAAAAAACACACACACACAAACACACACAAACACACACACAAACACACACAAACACTTGTGAAATGATTGACTCACACAAACTTATCAGTGTACTGAGGTGTTTTGAAACTGTGACTGAACATGCTTCCAGTTAGGTCGACTGTTTTTACAAGAGCTTAAAACCCCCGCACACTTTAACCTCAGAAACGACAGAAAAGTTCACATCAGTCTTGACACACACACACACACATTCACACACACATTCCAGCCCTATCATTACTGATAGGGAGGCATGGGAACACACACACACGCAAACACAACACCATTATTCAAGCTGCTTAGTGTGTCTGACAAGTTTAACAAGTTACGATAATTTCAGCCCTGCAGTAATACACGACATTATTGTCAATCTTCTCAACATTTAGAAATTGGAGACTGTCATGTTTTCGTCAACATGGCAGTTCTGAAAATGTTCAATGTGATTGCCACCAGATGGTCTTCTACATCGAACAGTTAATGAGAGATCTTTAATTTGAACAAATACTGGGCGGATGAAAGCAGCTGAAATTGATGTCAAACGTTTCCTTCATTTTCATGAAAAACTGACACTAACACTCAGCTGTGATTGGTCTCCTCCAGAGGGCTAACACACTCAGCTGTGATTGGTCTACTCCAGACTAACACTCAGCTGTGATTGGTCTACAAGAGTGTGTTTTGATATTTGGTCAACGAACCATCTCAACAAATACATGACTATTTTTCTCATCATGATGAATGATGACATTCAAACAAAGATGACCTATATGCAAGTTATGTTTGATGGTTTTGTTTACAGATATAGCAAGCCTGCTTTCTAAACTTTCTGGGAAATCTTCAAAGGTTTTGGAAAACAAAACCGAATCCGTGGAAGATTCCAGAAGCATTGATCTGACAGACATGCTAACCCGGTTCCTGAGAGACGGGGCCATGTGTTTCAAATGTTCTGATGAAACAAGAAATACATGCCTTTCTTTACTCCCACTTTCACAAATCTCAGTTTGAACAGTTTCTTATTCCCACTAAATCCCCAAAGCCAGAAGGATGATTTAAACAAAGCTTCAATAAGAACCCGTTTGGCTACTTCCAGAAAAAACCTCGGCCGTAAAAAAACCGAAGATTGTCTAAATTCCAAATGAACAGAGCCAAACTAAACATTCCGCAGTCTCTGGTATCAGAGGAATTCCAGAACGTTCGGAAGAGTTCCAACTCCATCATGCAAGATCATCAAAGCTCTGCTTAAGTTGGAACAAATGTTGATTAAAGAGGGTGGTGTCGCCCTATTAAACAGGGCTCCTCAAAGCGTTCTAAGTTGTGGTAGCATTTAGTGTTCCCAATTCACATTGTGAGGCGATGCCAGTTCCTCTCCTCTCGGAGCGTGAGAACGATCATGTGTCCCCAACCGGGGCAGCTTTATTCCCCTCACCGCTGTTCTCTTGTGCACCATGACGTGTATTTACTGCCCTGGGTTTGTTGTGTGTCGTAATCCAAACTTGTAAAAGGTTTGACTCTGTCTCCCTCTTCTACTGCCTCTGTTGTTCTGTGACCTCACGGTCCTGGGTCTGCCTCAGCAGGGGAGGCAAGAGCACACACACACACACACAACAGCACACCACACACACACACACACACAACACACACACACACACACAACACACACAACGCACACACAAACACACACACACACACAACACACACACAACACACACACACGCATACACACACACATACACACACACACACATACACACACAGGGAAGCAGAAACACACACACACACACACACAACATGCATACACACACACATACAACACACACACACACACATACACACACACACACACACACACACACACACTCACACACAGGGAAGCAGAACACACACACAACACACACACACATGCATACACACACACATACACACACGCACACACACACACAGGGAGGCAGAGAGCACACACACACACACCACACACACACTCACACTCAGGGAAGCAGAACACATACACACACACACGCACACACACGCACACACAAGAGGGAGAGATTTATGAGGGAAAAACCAACAAACCAGGGAGCAGACTAGTTGTACAATAACAACTTGTTTAAGTGACACTTACTTCAGTCATATATATAAGCTTTGAGTAATCACGGAGACGGCCAAAGTATTTAAAATGTCGGGCCAGCACTCATTCTTTAATACTACAATACATCATCATTTCAAATGATGATTATTCACCTTAGACAGTCCTTGATAATAATACTAATAAGTAGATTAAAGTCAGGCTTCATCAGAAAGGAGGATTATTCAATTCCACACCATTTAAATAATTGATTACAGTATAAGACTCCACACTGACATCTTGAACACTTACGTTAGCGTCAACGAGTCAAGTTGTTATGTAGAGAGCAACCGTCAACAGCATATTACAAGCCTTCATTCTTCAACCCCTCCGCCTCGATCACATCAGGCTCTCTAGTCAACACTGGGCGTGGCCCGTGTGACACGTGGGACACATACCAACGCTCATTTGAAGCTTTTTACGAAAATGAGAAATATGTAGCCGTGCATCACTGCCATGCGCGGAGCGACGTTAAATCGATAAGGGAACATGTTTGTGTGGGTCACGCGCTGGCCACTGAGATAATGATAAAAACAAGACAAATTAAGTGTCCTCGTAGCTGCACTTCCTCTGGTGTCTGTCTGACAGAGTGATGGAGTCGCTTACTGGGAGAGAAGGGCAAGAACTGAAACCGCAAGACCTGAACACTTCCTATTACAAGGATCATTTGGAGACTGGTGTGTGTGTGTGTGTGTGTGTGTGTGGGTGTGTGGTGTGTGTGTGTGTGTGTGTGGTGTGTGTGTGTGTGTGTGTGTGTGTGTGCGTGTGTGTGGACGGATGTGTAAAGAAGGCTGCTATGTGATGTGACATTGATAATGAGTGGCAGGCTGAAGGCAGATAACCTGGATATAGCTTTGAGGCTTGAGGACGGAGGACGGGGAGGGGAGACGGGGGAGGGGGGCGGGGAGCGGCGGGTCGGGGAGGGGGTGTGCGTGTGTTCGTAGAGCCTGGGATAATAACCAGACTGAGACATATCTCTGGATCAGACGCTGGCAGCAAAAACAAATGGGGTCACGTAAGGTCAACAGCATCACAGTGTCATTGTCAGACTAGGGCTCGTGTGATTGGGTGACTGGGATGAGAGACAACAAGGGGAACGAAAGAGATGTTTCTCAGGAAATTGAATAGAATTACACGACGTTAAATCAGCGAGCGTTTCATGTTCCATGTCAGTCGTGATCTGGTGCCTGTTGACGGTGACCTGGCACTGTCTTTAAAACAGGAAGAGGAGTCAGTCTGTAGTGATGGCAGAGCACAGCAGGGTGCGCGTCTTCAAGGGTGGTGTCGTCGGTGGTTCCGTTTTCCCGCCAAGAAGGTCTCTTTGAGTGTTGGCTGAAACCTTGTAGCGATTACACCCAGCCATATGGCTGTACGTTGAACAAGGCCGCTCGGCTCACTGTAATCCGCTTGGCCTTTGTAAAACAGCCACTCTCATCAAATGCTTTATAATTAACCATAAAATATGATGAGGGGAAGCGTGGCGAGCTGTCGCTTTTGTCCACCGTCCAAGACGGTGTTGGCTTCCTCTAACAGGATCGTTTCATGATCACCCCCCCGCCCACATCTCACCCCCCTCCCCAGGGCCAATTATGACAGAGTGAAGTGGGGGGTGGCTTTTCTTTAGATGTGGCTAATGCTGTTAGAAAACCCTGACCTCGTGAAGGACACGTCCATGTTTGACCTTGAACTCAAGCCGTATCTCTGTCTTCTACTGTCTCGCCCATCGCACGCTGGGAAGTCTTTCTATCTCCATACAATCTCTTCACTCTCAGTCTATTCATATGATGCGTATCTTAGTCACTATGTCTATCTCTATCAGGTATATCTATCTCTTACGATATATACTTATCTTGTATTCCTATAATCTCTCACTTTGATGTCTACTTACGTTACTATATCTCTGATCTCTCTCTCTATTCTTCTCTCTCTACATCTCTCTATCTACTGCTCTATATTGTACGACATATATCTCCTCTAATATCTATGCTATATCGCTATCTATACTATCTCTACGTCTATATCTCTCTACTCTCTCTATCTCTATACTCTCTCTGTCTCTATCTCTCTCTCTATCTCTATCATCTCGATCTCTCTCTCGTCTCTCTCTATCTCTCTCTCATCTCTCTCTATCTCTCTCTACTCTATCTATAGCTCTCGTATCTACTCTCTCTCTCTCTCTCTATCTCTCTCTCTCTCTCTCTGTCTCTCTCTATCTCTCTCTCCTCTGTTCTCTCTCTCTCCTCTCTCTCTATCTCTCTCTCTCTCTCTCCCTCTCTCTTGTCCACGCCGTCTCCTGAGGAGAGCAGTTAGCGGCGGCGCCTCTGCTGTCTCTCTCTCTCTCTCTCTTCTTAGCGCTGCCCTCCTGCTTCGTCTCTCATCTCTCTATCTTAGCGGCGGCCCCTCCTGATTGTCTCTCTCTCTCTCTCTCTCTTAGCGGCGGTGCCCTCCTGCTTGTCTCTCTGGACAGGGTGACGTCTCTGAGAGGTGAACTCTGACACGATGCCCGGCTGGGCGGCCTGCGTGCAGGCAGGATAACAAGCGGAGACGTTGACTGAGGAGAAGAAGAAGAAGAAGAAGAAGAAGAAGAAGAAGAGAGAGTTTCAGAGGTCACAATCATCTGGCAGAGGCAACTCCTGAGCTGGAAGGATGCCCACTTCTGAGGAAAGAACCCACCTCGAAACACACCGGGGAAAGACATTCAGAAACAAGTCAGGACTGTTGCACCCACCACTAATTGACACAGGGTGTGTGTCTTCATAACTTCAGGCGTACGAAAACCCTAGATTTCTAGATCCAGAAAGTAGAAGATGTTGTCTTAGTGAGCAGTTAGTGGATTCCCACCCTGTGGTTAGTGCAATCAGAGCACAGCTTATCTGTGTGTGCATGGACTCTCAGCCTATCCCCACTCAGTCAGTCAGTAAATGATCTCTCACTCAATCATTAGAGCCGTCACATGACCCTGTGTCAGCACTGACCTACTGTAGACATGAACACACACTCACACACACACACACACTCACACTCACACACTCACACATCACACACTCACACACACACACTCACACACACACGTCCTTCAAACCGCCATAGCCACGTTCACTAAACAGTGAGAGTGGTCGTGTAAATCTCCCCACAGCTCGGACTCTGTCACAATGGCCGCGGTCTCATCTTGCACAGTATCCCTGTCACTGTGTGGGCTAATCTTCCCCATCACAGACCTCTGGTGCATTGTGGGGGTTTCCTGTGTTTAATTACAGGGACAGAGGCCATTGTGTTTACTGTGCTGAGGTTTCCTTCTCCATTTCGTCCTCTCTTGTCCAGGACTTTAACCTCCGTGAGTAACAGGCCAGGGGGGTGACTAGCCCTACCACCTGTTGTGGTAATTATTGACCAAACAAAGATTGGGAATAGAGATGGAGGGAGTGGGGGTGGAGGGCGGGGGTGTGAGGTGTCTGTTTCAATGGTCAGTTTAGTGATTTTGTTTGTGTTTTTCCTTGCCAGGACTGTGATGATGCAACGCCCAGTCAGAGGAGGATATAGACGGCCTCCGCTCTCAGAGATGGGACCGGCACTGGAGAGGGTTCGTACTGAATACGAGCGAGACAAAGAATTTCTAGGATTTTCACGAGGGATTTTTTCGGGGAGGGGAAGTCTCATAATTCACGTTGAATGGATTCACAAGAAATCAAATCATCCCTCGCACACAGAGCTGAAGAGGGCTATATCCCAGTGCACTTCCTCATTGACCTACATAGCATTTCTCACTGACAAATCCACTCCTTCTCTACGCCTCTCTCCCTTGCTCTCTTTGTCTCTCTCTCTCTCACTGTCTCTCTCACACTCTCTCCCTGTCTCTCTCTCTCTCCCTCTCTTTCTGTCTATCTCACACTCTCTCCCTGTCTCTCTCTCTCCCATCTCTCTTTCTGTCTATCTCTCCCTGTTTGCTCTCACACTCTCTCCCCTCCTCTCTCTCTCCCTCTCTCTTCTCTCTCTCTCTCTCTCTAGTCTGTCTCTGTTTTGGGGAGGTTCCTGCCATGTTTGATAAGGTGTGGTGAGCCGTAAAACAACAAGCCTCCCTAAAATGCACCAAAATCAAGGATACACCAAACTGTTGACCCGTTATGCTCCAGAACGCTAATCAAGCAATGGTGACAATCGTGAGCTTGTGTCTCCAGAAAGGACCGCTTGATTAGGCTTTGCAGATTGGGCAATTTCTGTCTGTGATGATGGGAAATAGGGTTGCTGCAAGACTGAGTTGGAAATGAAAGAAGTTAAAGTATGCATCCAATTACAGTACTGTCACACACACAACTACACACACACATCTACACACACACACACGAAAAGAGATAGACAGACTCAACCACACAGACACGTGCACAGACATTTTCAACCACAGACACACACACTCACACACAGACACACACACACACACACACACACACACACACAGACACACACACACAGACACACACACACACAGACACTCACACACACACACACAGACACACACACACACACAGACACACACACACACAGACACACACACACACAGACACACACACACAGACACACTCACACACACTCACACACACACACACTCACACACACACACAGACACACACACACACACACACTCTGCCTCATCATTAATGCAGGTGCGATCATTCTCCTCCCTCTACCTCTGTGGAACTCTCGATATTTCCCCGCAACGTTATGCATATTTATGCATACATCCACACAGCTTCTCTAAATGTCACTGTAAATGCGTCTTCTTTTAACGAAGGCGTTTTCATCTCTTGTTTTATTTCCTTCCACCTCCTCCTCCCAGTACCTGCGTGTCAGTTTGGTTTCCAGGACGACTCCTGAACGAGATCCCTCCCCGCGCTGGCGTACGTCTATTACCACGACAACAACTCTCCAACTTCACACAACTCTCTCTCTCCCTCCTCTTGCTAATTTCGTTCACACTTAGTTTCACCTCATCCGAGGGCCCCGTAGGAGAAACGCTACGATTCCCCCAGACCTTGATCTCTCTCGCGCCCACAGAGAGCTGAGAGAGAGGGTGGTTGTCGGGGCTTCCCAGGGCCCCTAGACGGAGGATCAGACGGTGAGACATCACCCTCACAGCTCTCTCTTTGTCTGCAGGAGCTGAGTAGAGACGGACGGACACGGAGCTCTGGAGCTCTTCGATGTTCTAAGAGTTTTGGTATCGACTAACTGACAGGACTATCAATGTGTTCTTTCTCTCTCTCCGTTTCACCCTTTTCTCTCTTCAGCTCCTTTTCTGCTCTTTGTTTCTACTCGAAAACACCTGTGTACGCACACACACACACACACATACAAACAGACACACACACATAGACACACAAGCACACAAACCCTGGCATTCCTCAAACAAATAGGCAAATAGCACAAGACCAGTTTAAGGTGTGCAATTGTGCCATCACGCTTGTTCAAGGGTGTGTGAAATGTTCTTAGGGAAATAATTACTAACAGCTGCCAAAAGTGTGAAGTGTAACAACCTCTTTACAGTCTAATCCAAACTGTGTGACTACAGCATCCATTCATTAATACACAAACTGAACTTGTACAACCAAAATAGCAATGTTTAAACTGCGGCCATGAGGGAAAACCCTCTGATTAGAAGGTAACCATGTTTTATATAAGTTCATGGTGTATCCCTAAAAACTCCTGCCACAATGTGGTGAAACAAAACCATGTATTTAAAGTTTCCTGTCGGTTAAATCAGCTGCTATCAGTCAGTAAATATCATCGAGTAGAGACGTATTCACGCGGCACAGTGGTCACGCTCGTCGTGACAGTCCAAAATATCACCTGTTTTTACAAAGCAGCGCTAGCCAAGATGAATACATGGACTTTAATATCAAAGGGTCCAATATTAACCATCAATCACTTAAAACATGAAGTTCAAATGATGAGTTTCTAGAGCTCCAGGCCCGGTCTGTTCTCGAGTCTATCTGACATCAGGTCTGGCATCGCATACCCATTCATTTTGGGCAATGATTAAAATATCGTGGTTTTATCGTGCAGCTGTAGTCGGAAAATATCCACGAGTTCCGAATAGGAATCGCTGGAAAGACAGTTGGCTGTCTTTACTGTCAGTATTTTACTTTGCGGCCTAGTAACTGTCAGTTAAGACCGTTGGTTGGTTTGACCACCCCTGTTGATAAGAAAATGAATAATATTGTTCATCTTGACCCAACGTGTTGGAATATATTAACATCTGTTTTGCTCCACGGGCAATTCTCGTTTAAAGAATGATAATAAAACAGTCGGCTAATGAAATCAAGCGAACGGATGGCTCAACCAGGCCCGAAAATGTACGCTTTTGTGCCAAGCTAATTATTCCACAGGAATGTATTAAAGATTAGCTTGGATACGAAGGAGCAAATCCTTTAAACGGCTCCCTTATTGTTCCTTCACAATTCCCCTCATTTCAGATATGGCGGCAGACGCCCTTGTGAAATTACTCAAGCCCATTGTTCCTGTGCCTTGTTATCCGTAAGACACGCGTCTAGTTAAGGCTGCTTTGATGGAGAGGACCAATACCTCTCCACCATTGAGTGTTATCTGCCAAAAGAAGAATTACCATTGCTGGGTGGAATAAGACTATTCATCCATGTAGGAAAGAAAACCATTAGAGCAGCTGAGATCACGGCCTTATCTTGTAACGGTCTTTCAGTTGGAAGCTACACAAAGACGATGTCTGTTGTTGAGTTCGTTGTAGGCATCTGTTTATCACTTTATTAGTAGGCTTATGTCAAAATTATTTCATCAATGCGTTATTATGTATTCCACTGAGGATATTACTTGTAACTTACATATGATTGGGGAAAGTTAGATCGGACGGACAACCATATCCAAAACTCCGGGCTGTGTTAGTAAACACAGAGGTCCATCTGAGGCAGATTCTAACCGGGACCCCCAAGTCGACTCGTGACTCCACCTAGAGGTTGGAACGCTCAACGGTCCTTTCCATGCGGTTTTTCCCACTAGTTACTGCGGTCAGGCAGTTCATAAGTACACGACAGACAAGCTGTTTGTTTTGAGTTTTTTTCCCTCCGAAGGCGTGTGTTCATCAGGGAATTAAATAAAACATCAGCGTGTCGGCTCGATTTAACCCTATCTGAGAGACTGTCTCCAATACACCTCTAATTCTCTGACCTCACAGCAGGCAGGGTATTAGGGTAACCATGGTGCGCCCAATGCTACTTTCAACAAATCCTTCGATATCACGCCAGTTGTTACGCGTTTGATGTTATTAATCTAACTCTGACAACAATAAGCCTTTAAAAGGTTTAAATGAATGCCAAGGCTTCAAAGGTATACCTTTTCAACCAACCCCAGCGAGAATATTTCAGATTGTGCCTGTCAATCAATAGCTCAAGTGGTTCTGCACTTGCTTGGCACGCGGGCCAACGACTGAGCTTGCGCACCCTACCCCTCCGTTAGGATGAGTCTCTTGTAGCATATTAGCCAATAAGGTTCAAGTCACGGCAGGGTAAAGAAACGTTAGTGATTGCGTCTCAAAATGCGATAAAGCAATATATAGTGGATCAGTGCTTGCTTTTAAGTAATGTAAGTGAGAACCCCGTGTCCACCTATAGTGTCCTTTAATGTGACGGAGCAGTATTGACGCTGATAACTGCGCGGCTGCACAGCAACTGAATCTGCATCTAGATTGCCCAGGCAACCCCCTGGTGAAGGGGCGTGTGACTGTGTGTCTCGCTGCCGGAGACTCCAAAATCTCACTATTCACTCTCGAGCGCCCGAGCAGCAAAGAGCTGAGACGCGTATAGTGAAGAGGAAATAACTTGCGTTCTTTTCTTTTCTCAAGTGAAGGACTCTTTACTGTATCGTGTACAAGTCACCTCCGTCAAGCGACCTTTCGGACCCGTTCGGTTGTTCGTAAGGGGAAAAAGCCTTAAAGACATCACCGAGAGATCAGCGGAGAACCGGTTGTCTGCGCGCGGAGAGTCTCCGGGAATCGTCTCGCTGTCTTGGTTGGAGGCTGTGCTGCCGGTTCGCACTGGCGTGTGGACTAGCCTCTTGATTGTCTGGAAGCACACTTGGAAATCGACTCTCCTCTCGTCAGCGTTTGGAGACCTGTCCCGTAGTTCTGTCGGTGTGTACGGAAACCGGACGGTGGACCGCGTCTATACACACAGAGCCCAAACAGGGGCTTGCGGTTTCCTTTCGGTTACCGGAGCCGTTCGGTCTGATATCGGATAGCCTACCTGGGATTGCAAGTCCACAGAAGCAGGTGATTGCAATTTGTTTCTTTATAGCCAATAGCCTAAGTGAGTATAGCCTACAAAGAATATTTAAATACATAATTTAACTGATATGCTATTGTATGATATACACTGTAAATATAACAACAGTCTACATTTGTTGGTTCGTCTTTAATCTATATAGTGGCCTACAAGAAGCTAAAAAACATGTTCATTTGGGGAAAATACTATGCTATTTTACTCATTATGTGACTTGAGTGGCAGCTCGTGGTAGCCTATGGAATAATAATTAATAATATTGTCTCCGTATCTCTTTGTGTTTAGTCTTATATGGCACTTTCGAATCATACTGGCTATGATGTACACTTGTATCGATTTCCCCTAATTCTTATAATGTAGCATTTTAATGACTTTTGTATGGCGAGGCATACTTTAACAATGGGAATATCTGAACAGTTATTGATGCGTTAAATAACCACTCAAACGCCTGAAATTGCCTAGCAAATCAACCCCTCACCGTATAGAGAGAGGACTCGATGTCGTATATAAAAGAATATGTGGACCATTATTTCAGTGTAAGCGTCCCATTTAAAATCATTTATATTAATAAAATAAAAAATAGGTCGTTTGAGACGCTAACAGGTCGTTTAAGTTTCAGAGGGGCACTTTGATGAGATATATTTTATTGAAATTGTGTTGAGATGCAGATTCGGTGTCTGATTACTTAGTATAGGGACATGTTTTAACACAGTCCCCGTATTCGGTCTCGTCTCCCTTTCGATGACAACGTGAAGTGATCGGTCTGGTCCACTAGTGATCCCGGTGTGAAAGGCGTTAAAATCGGTCAGACCAGGACCAGAGTCTACCGCTGTGAGATTTTCATTCCTGTGATCAAGCCAATAAAGACTCGTAATAAAATCCTCAGCTAGGCTGTTCAACCGACCAGCTCAACAGAAGAAAAGTGGTCGCAATTTAGGGGGTGTATCCTTCTCTTTAAGTCCCTGTTAGGGCAATGCCATTCGCCAGATGTTAGCATTACGAGTTCGTGTCTTGTCAGATTTGAGAATGAGCAGAGCACAGGAGGACCTAGCGAGCTTGATTTTCCAATCTGCGCACCTTTGAAAGTATGTATCACTGCTTACACTCAATATTTCTTTCCACTTAACAGCGACGGATTACTTGTGCCTGGGCATCATTTTTAGGACTTGAAACGACAGGAGAGGTTTGTTTTTTTTCTTCTTCAAATTGTTCTTGATCCGACTTCTTGGAGAGGAAATGGCATCGCCAGTGTTGGAGAAAGGAACTCAACTGGAAGAGGAGAGAGGAAACTGCATCTGAATGACAGGATGCTAGCGACTTGAGACACATTCAGACGAAATTCAACTGCGTAAAGACACTTCTCTGCTCTATTTGTTTGCCGTTGGTCTTAAGTTTTTAAAAGAAAGAAGAAAAATAGCACGGTTTGAGACACCCGAGGAGATTTCTTTCGTTTTTGTTTTCTTAATTTTACTTTTTGTGACAAAACAAGGATGTATTGTGGATTAGTTCTGATCCTCTTAATGGGAATCGTCATATTTGCCAGGGCTTCGAAAAATGGTAAGTGTTACAACTGATACTCTCTGATACTGAGTCTCATCCCAGGATAAACGGTCTCTAAGTAGGCTATAGATCTGATATTTGTCAACTAGCCTACTTACGCTTTCACCTGTCTATCTTGCCCGCGCTGTAGCCTAGCCCTAGTCATTATTGTAAACCCTTCAACCAGGTGTATTGAATAGCAGTTATACACTGCACTTCCCTGGTGTCTAGAATATATTTGGGCTTTTCATGTTTCCACTTCCAGATGTCTTTTTTGAAAATATCGTGTTTTGTTGTTGGTTATAGCCTTCATATTGAATATAAATTCATTTAGCAGTTTGGCAGATGGAGGCTATAATAAGCTAAAGCATGACTGAGCACGCAAATTAAGATGAATGTAATTTAGTTTAGTCTACTTGAAGAGACTTGCCTTTGAGAAATGCGTGTTATTCTCCAAACCACAGTCTATTATTGTAAAATGTTGGATACGGATAAGGATGTGAATGCTGTAAAACAAAAATAAGAATACAATCTCTGCGTACATCAAAACCATAAACTAACAAAATGAGACTAGTTGTTCGACGAACAAAAACATGTTCGTAGCCAACAGCCTATAGCTAAACCATCTCAATTGAATTACGCGCATTAATAATGTTTGACAATGAAATATTTTTGAATGAAGCACTTCACAATAGGTTATAGACTTTGACCCGTCGTTTCCCATGGCAAGGTAACTGGTTTTGCACGATCTGATCTGTGCTCCATTGCATAAACTAATCTCATTAATCTCAACTGGGGGCTAATCCTATGGAATTAAGATGTTAACATTAAAGTGGTGTCAAACTCGCGCGAATAGACTATATTCGTGAATTAGTAGATATCTATATAAATAATAACATTTGGACAGCATTAACCAATCATTCAAGCTGTACGCAGAAAGATTTAATCTCTTTCAGAATGTAGGCCTACTTCTTTTTTTTCTTTTCACTCACGCGTGCATTTACAATTTCGTTTAGAAATGTCGAGGTTATAGTTTCATCTTCAGTGTCAAGCGTGTCAAGCAACTACAGACTAATCCAATATTGGCCCAAGTGGTGTAGAAATATGGACTGAAGCTTGTTCTCTGTACAGTAATTCTGACTCAATCATGACCGGACATTTTTTATGAACCCAAAACCCCGTGGGTTTAACTCAAATAAAGTGTTTCATTCAACGGAATTTTAATGAATCATAATGTTTTGTGAATGTAATATAACCCATAGTAAATGTTTCATGACTGGGGCTCTGTGTGAAACCTGGGCCGCATGTGTAACACTGCGATTTGAACTTTCTCTAAGGACGTTATCTTTCTCTTTCATTGCAGACAAGTGTGGGGATTACATCCGTATCACAAACGCTAACTACCTCACTTCCCCTGGCTACCCGACGTCATATTTTCAATCTCAGAGATGCGTGTGGGTGATAACGGCACCGGAACCTCACCAACGGATCCTCATCAACTTCAACCCGCATTTTGATCTCGAGGACCGCGAGTGCAAGTAAGTCAGCCACCTTGAGATCTTCAATATTGCAAATTAAACCGCGCCATCTAGTGGCGGTGGAATTATTAAACCCAAGCGCTTTGGTTCCGGGACAAGGCCGGGATGTCTTTCTACAGCAACTTGAGTTTTGTGCTATTTAAAATATTAAGAAATATGTTTTATTTATTGTTTACCTCAGAACGTTAAGCGGTTCTTTCATAAACCGTTTCTTGCTGTGTGGTTTAGCAGTCTAGAAGTGTACGGAAACATGACCGCTACTTTCCGTCACTCTAGGTAAAGTCACATATCCGTATTTCACTTTGAAGTTGGAAACTGTTATGCCACACACGGGCTAAACGGTCTGGTTAACCTGTTGTCAGAAAGGCGTAAGCCGCTGAAACCGGAGAGTGCCGGTAATGTGATGAGCCCTTGTCAGAGTTGCCCTGAGGTGAGCTGTGTTTGGGCGGACATCTCCAGCCGGTGCCTCATCCCCGCTCCGCTCCTTCTCCAGGTTCTGTTTACGCCGCGGGGCTAGCGTGTAGCGAACTGCTGGATCATGTTACTGTATCCCAGCTCCACCCAACCTGGCCTCCACTATCCTTTGTGTTGCTTCAATGCTATGAAACATCCGCTTCTTTTTTTAAATCATGATATCTGCTACTTAAGTGTTCCATAAACCTTTTTGAAATGTGTGGTCTGGTTGTCTGGGGTGGCTCCTTGCGTTGATCTGGCTCAGGTTTCACCAGTCAGGGAGCCGTTAAACAGTCCTGGAGCTACAGGGTCATAGCAGGCTATAGACACAAGGACAGGAAACAATATTCATGTTAATGAAATTAGTCAGGAATGGATTCCTGTGTTTAAACACACACAGTAAAAATGTTCAGCCTTGAGGGCCCGTATGCAATGTCTTCTATTTCTAAGGTTGAAAGACAGTAAGTGGAGGGTATTGCGGGAGGCCTGTGATCATTTACAAATGAGTTTTGTGTGCTTTCGTTCAGCTACCATTGAAGTTTTCTGAACGGGATTCTTGGGTAATTGGTTGTTCATACACATCGGAGGATGTGTCAGGGCGAGAGTACTGAGAGCGAGCTAGAGATAGAGATGAGCTAGCGATCTATGAGCGCTCTGATCTCGAGTCTCTGGATCTCGCTCTCTCATGCTCTCTCTAGCTCGATCGCTCTCTATCTCTATCTCTCTCTATCTCTCTCTCCTCTCTCTCTCTCTCTCTCTCTCTCTCTCTCTCTCTCTCTCTCTCTCTCTCTCTCTCTCTCGTCTCTGTCTCGTCTCTCTCTCTCTGTATTCTACCCACCCTACGTCCTACTCAACCAAATGTGCTTATTATGTTTGGAGGGGAGCCAGTGGGTGTAATGCCAATCGAGTGGTCACGGACTCTAAACTGGAGCGCTAAGGGAAATACTAACATCTAACCTGAAGAGACGCCTGTGAAACTTAATCAAGTCACCAGTGATTCATGTGGCTCGTGCAGTGCATTATGGGAGAGAAACACGGTCAGCTCAACCTCAAGGGCTTCTTCTCCGTCTATTTTAACTCCAACTGTTAGAAGCTGTTTCATTTTTAATGTTTTAATGGAGCAGTTTGAACTGACGGTTAGTTCCACTTCACTATCTCACCTTGTAACAAGTCCATTCAGTAAAGTGGAACTGGACATGCTGTGACATTGAAAACCTCTTTTCTTCCCCCTCTTTTCTTAGCTTTCTCTCCTTTGTGAAATAATGGCGCTAAGTAAAGTGAAGGAGGTCATTGTTGCTAATAGCTGAAGGGACGTTTCCCTGTTAACTTCATTACAGCTGGGGACAGACACATCCAGCACCCAGCATTGTATCCACAGACAGTAGCTGGTGTCCTGGATCCAGTGGGGCATACAGTCGCAGCTCCGCTCAGCAAAACACCCCTTATATAATGGAAACTGATGCGAGCCAGAATGGCTTCCTTATCAGATGGACCAGAGCGGGGGACAGAAAGGAAGCTCCTATGCTTCACCAGCGCTGCCTACCACCTAATTAGCCACTAAATGGAACACACATGCTCCACATGTTCCTCAACATGGTCGTTATCAGCTAACCAAACAAGCAGCACTCAGGGTTTGGGATTTGTGGAGACCGGAAAGTGGCCAGTTCTCCCTTTCTCCTGGCACGTGTGCGCTCTAAAGGGGGGTTTGTGCGCTCTAAAGGGGGGTTTGTTTGGAAAGTGCACAGCCCGGGTCCTGAGAGCCTAGGGGAAGCCACTTCATCAGACAGATAAGGGCCGTCCTTGCTGACTAAGTGAGCGGGCCAGATCAGAAAGTGGAACGTGTTTACTTTTTCACGCACTGCTGTGTACTTGTGTAGAGAGAGAGAGAGAGAGGGGGGAGGAGGAGGAGGGGGGGAGGAGAGGACTGGCTTGATGGCTGTGCCACCCTGCACACTCAGTTAATGAAGTTTAAGGGAAAAGCCGACCCCATGTCAAAGAAAACATTTGAAGTAAATGGGCTCTGAAGTTCCCAGGAGGAAGTGATGCGTGAGGAGGAAGTGATGCGTGGGCGCTCTGAGAGAGAGGAAGTGTGTGTTCCTCGGTCGTTTCTCAGCAGATTCAGAATCCAGCAACTGACCGACAGGTTTCACTGATGGCGCAGAGAGGGTTAAACATCCTGATTAGAATACAGAGAACGTGCTTGTTTCTCATCTCATACAACTCCATTTCAGGTTCACACTTTGAGTTGATCGTTTTTTTAAATCAGCTTGTTGTATTTTTTTCCAACCAAAAAAACCTGCAAAAAGATTCTCCTTTCCTTCTCGACCTCTTTCTCTGAATGCTGTGTTGGAATCAACCTTCCAGCCATCTGATGTGCTGTTGACAGTGTTATGAATCATTGATGGGTTTGGATTTGCTGACCAAACTAGAAAACAGACAGATATCTCCTCAGCTCGTCCTGAATCCTCCCGCAGCTACACGGAAGGCCGCTGCAGCCGAGCCTTCTAAAGGAGCTCTCTGACAACGAAGAGAGAAGCGAGAGGGAGAACGAGGGGAAAAAAAACTAGAGAATGAGAGTCTCTCTCTCTCTCTCTCTCTACTCTCGTCTCAGTGTCTGCCTAGCCAGGATGTTTGATGGACCTCGGAGAACACTGAATCCTGTGTGACAGGCCTTGCGGTCCTGTGTCTGTGAGGCAGGCGGTGGGTGGGTGGTGGAGGGGTGGAGGGGTGGAGGGGTTTGTGCGGGGGTGAGGTGGACAGAGAGAGAGAGAGCTGTATTCAGGGAATGCCTTCTGAAGAAGTCCTCTCTTTGTGGCGGAGAGGCAGCGAGGCCTCAGCTGCTGCCAACCCCTCTGAAGTGACTCTGCTCCTCGCTCCTCCTCGCTCCCTGCTAGCTGCCTTGTAACCGAGGCTTGAAAAAGCGCTCCCTCCCTCTCTCTCTCTCTTTCCCCTCCCTCTCTCTTCTCTTTAATTGTGAACCCCCCCCTCCGCCCCTCCTCCCTGTGGTGGAGCCCAGTAGTGCTGCAGTGCCTGCTGGGAAGGCAAACACCCTCCGCTGTGCCCTTAGACAATACACATCCTGCCGATCCGCCCTCCTTTGCCTGTCTGCCTACCTGCCTGTCTGCCTGTCCTGTCTGTCTGTCTGCCTGCCTGCCTGCCTGCCTGCCTGCCTGCCTGTCTGCTGTCTGCTGTCTGTCTGCCTGTCTGTCTGTCTGTCTGTCTGCATGTCTGTCTGTCTGTCATCTGCCTGTCTGTCTGTCTGTCTGCCTGTCTGTCTGCCTGTCTGTCTGTCTGTCTGCATGTCTGTCTGTCTGTCTGTCTGCCTGTCTGTCTGTCTGCTGTCTGCCTGCCCTTGTCCAGGCATTCCTGACCAGCCCCGTCCTGGACTACCGACAAACATGACTGCTGGAGGCAAATACTTAGCCCCCTAGATTGCATTTTCTTTTATACGTGTCCTTTTGTTAAGCTAAATCTAAAGTCCCTGACTCATAGGTTCATGCTATTCTGACATGTTTAACAATGAGGGCCACCTGTTCCTCAGAGAGGAGAGAGGAAAGAGGGAGAAAGGAGGGGAGGGGGTGTGGGTGGTGGTGAGGTGAGGAGAACAGAGGAGAGAGGAAAGAGGGAGAAAGGACTGGAGAGGAGGGGTGTGGGTGTGAGGTGAGGCGAACAGAACGAGAGAGGAGAGAGTGAGAAGGACAGGCGGGGAGGGGTGTGGGTGTGGGTGGTTGTGAGGTGAGGAAGACCAGAGGAGAGAGGAAAGAGGGAGAAAGGAGGGGAGGGGTGTGGGGTGGTGGGTGAGGTGAGGAGAACAGAGGGAAGAGGGGAGGGGTGTGGGGTGGGACTGTGAGGTGAGAAGAACAGAGGAGAGAGGAAAGCGGGAGAAGGAGGGGAGGGGTGTGGGTGGTTGTGAGGTGAGGAGAAACAGAGGAGGAGAGAAGTGACTGACGTGAACATTCTTCCGTTGATGAGCGCGTCTCCACAGTGTACGTTGAGTCTGTTGTGAAGCTCCGTGATGCTGGGGGGAGACAGGGTCAGGCAGTCAGGGACAGGCCACCAGAGCCAGGGTCAGGCAGCCAGGACTAGGCACCAGGACTAGGCAGCCACGGAGAGTAGGGGTGCCTGCTCGTTTATCAGCCGTCGTCATGGAGAGAAACAAACAAGGCAGGAATGCAACCAGCCTATTTAATGTTCTGTCGGTGGAGCTGTTCAAACTGTCGTGGCTGTGACCTATCAGGACTAGGGGAGGAGGCCAGTGACCTATCAGGACCAGGAGAGGAGGCCAGTCAACACACTCCAGCCTGTTAACAGACATGACTGCTGCTGTTGTTGATGTGTGTTCCCCTTTCCTCTTGTTTTTGAAGTATGTGTCAGTGAAACATTCAGCAGTGGATCAAAGCATTGTGTTCTAATCACAGCGCCACATTACACGCTGAGAGCGGCAGTGTCTCTCTTAACTGCCGGCTTTGACAATGGCAGCTCAAATGATGCACCTGCATATTTCATCTTACTTCAGGCTCCCTGCGATGCCTTACAAAGGGAAGTGCATCACACTGCAGATCACACTGCACATTACACTGCACATCACACTACAACATCCCACTGCAGATCACACTGCACATTACACTGCACATCACACTACACATCACACTGCAGATCACACTGCACATTACAACTGCACATCACACTACACATTACACTGCAGATCACACTGCACATTACACTGCAGATCACACTGCACATTACACTGCAGATCACACTGCACATTACACTGCACATTACACTGCAGATCACACTGCACATCACACTGCACATTACACTGCACATCACACTACACATCACACTGCAGATCACACTGCACATTACACTGCACATTACACTGCAGATCACACTGCACACTACACTGCAGATCACACTGCAGATCACACTGCACATTACACTGCAGATCACACTGCACATTACACTGCTGATCACACTGCACATTACACTGCTAATCACACTGCACATTACACTGCTGATCACACTGCACATTACACTGCAGATCACACTGCAGATCACACTGCACATTACACTGCAGATCACACTGCACATTACACTGCTGATCACACTGCACATTACACTGCACATTACACTGCAGATCACACTGCACATTACACTGCTGATCACACTGCACACTACACTGCAGATCACACTGCACACTACACTGCAGATCACACTGCACATTACACTGCACATTACACTGCAGCAGTGTGTCTGTGGAAGAGCACTGTCGCCAGCACCACTCAGACACAGACACTCTAAAGGAAGTTGTTTGGTCTTCCCCACAATTATCACAAATCACAAAGTCCCATCGTGTTTAGAACTTCAAATAACACAAAGGTAAAGTCAGACATTGGAAAGCTGGCAGAAGTTAAGGAGACAGGTGACCTATTAAAAGATCTGTAAATAGCTTCTCTCAAATGCAACGCTGTCTGGTAGCCCCCCAGAGAAGTTCACCTCTGTTAGGATCTGGAGGGCACAGGAGAGAGAGGGAGAGTGATATTGGAAACCGACTGACCTCTCCCCGCTCACTTCTCTCTCCCTCTATTTCTCTTTCTCTCTCCCGTCATTCTCTTTCTCTCTGTCTATTTCTTTTCCTCCTCCCCTCTCTCTTCCTCTCTCTCCCTCGGAGGGTTAATGGTGGTCCTCTTTGGTTAATGAGCAGGGTTAAAGTGTGTGTGTGTGTAAGAGTGTGTGTGTGTGTGTGTGTAAGGGTGTGTGTGGCCGGGGCCAGGGGTACTACGGAGAAGTGTTCACCTTGGCCGGTGTTGGAAGGGCAGCCTGATTGAAAAGCTTTCTCTCTGTGGCATCTGCTGTGCTTCCCCGCTGCTCTGTCACTGCTTTGATTCATGCACACCCTCCTCCCCCTCACCCCCCTTACCCCCTCCTCCCCCTCACCCTCCTCCCCCTCACCCTCCTCCCCCCTCACCCTCCTCCCCCTCACCCTCCTCACCCTCCTCCTCACCCTCCTCCCCCTTACCCTCCTCACCCTCCTCCCCCTCACCCTCCTCCCCCTCACCCTCCTCCCCTCACCCTCCCTCACCCTCCTCCTCACCCCTCCTCCCCCCTCACCCTCCTCCCCCTCACCCTCCTCCCCCTCCCCTCACCCTCCTCCCCCTCACCCTCCTCCACCCTCCCCCTCACCCTCCTCCCCCTCCCCCTCACCCTCCTCCCCTCACCCTCCTCACACCCTCCTCCTCACCCTCCTCCCCCTGGAGGAGGAGGAGTGGAGGGAGGTGGGGAGGGGTGGAGGAGGAGGTGGAAGGAGATAAAGAGTAAGAGAGGGGGTGAACGGAGCGAGATCATAAATAAACCCAGTTCAGTTCCAATCTCCATGTTATGTAGTGGGAGTGAGTTCCCCTTCTGACGGGGGGGTGTGTTCCTCCCATGTTTACTCAGGATGGAGGATGTTAGATAGGCCTGGCAGCAGCCTGCCTCATGTTTCCAGCTCAGCTCAGAGCTCTAGAAGATGCCCTATATGGAAGTTTCTACAGAACCAGACCTCACAGACGAAAGCATTTCGGTCTGCGCTTGAAAAAAAAGACAGAAATGTTTGTATTAATCCGAAGCAGACTCTCAGAAGGGACTGTGTGGGGAACTCGTGTGATTAGAGAACAACACAGTCATCTCCCTGATCTATCTGGACGTGCATCTAGAGGCTGCAGAAGAAACTCACACTCGTTTTCCATTCCAGCTCGGATGAAAACGCATCAAAAGAGAGGGCTTGTAATTCAATAGCGTGTTGTGTTTCCAGAGACGTTGGCAGCGCACGGTTCTGTGGGATCTGGGTAATATGATTAGCAACAGGGTTCCTCTCCTTAGACGACAGTCTTAACTGTTTCTTTTCTCTCTCTCAGGATACACAGCTTTGTGGCTGCTCGGAATACATCGAAATTACTGCCCACGAGCAACAAGGGATTCGTTCGAAAACACAATACAGTATCTCACCACTCTCTCCCCTTCTCTTCTCCCCCTTCTCTCACACCACTCTCTCCCCTTCTCTCCCCTTCTCTCACCACTCTCTCCCCTCCCCTCTCTCTCCCCTTCTCTCACCACTCTCTCCCCTTCTCTCCCCTTCTCTCACCACTCTCCGCTCCTCCCCTTCTCCTCCCCTCTCTCTCACCACTCTCTCCCATTCTCTCACCACTCTCTCCCCTTCTCCTCCCTTCCCAGGGAGAGAAAGATCTGCTTGGTTAATTGATGAGGGCCTATTGAAGCTGTTGATTCCTAATACAGCATGTCCGAGCATGTCAGCCATGTTTAGTTTACTGCCCTACCTTGAATGGTGCTCTTGATTTTGATGGATGAGCTCTGGGCCTGTTTGTTGCCCTAACGGCTGCATACTTAGCTGAGCTGCAGGAGGGAAGAGGTGGTGTGTGTGTGTGTGTGTGTGTGTGTGTGTGTGTGTGTTGTGTGTGTGTGTGTGTGTGTGTGTGTGTGTGTGTGTGTGTGTGTGTGTGTGTGGGAGAGAGAGGGGAGGGGGGATGTCAACAGAGGCCCGTTTCATCTACTATCCCTGGGAGAGAGGGGTAGATCAGATTCGTCTTCTGAAGTCAGGTGAAACGGCAGTTCAGCAGGTCTTCCGGTGATACAGGCCCACATCTCCATGGTGCTCTGTGTCTGTGCACGTGACACTTGTCCCTCCCTCGTGTGTCTCCCTCTCCCTCCCTCCCCTCCCTCCCTCCCTCCCCTCCCTCCCTCCCTCCCTCCCTCCCTCCCTCCCTCCCTCCCTCCTCCCTCCCTCCCTCCCTCCCTCCTCCCTCCCTCCCCTCCCTCCCTCCCTCCCTCCCTCCCTCCCTCCCTCCCTCCCTCCCCCCCTCCCCCCCTCCCCTCCCTCCCTCCCTCCTCCCTCCCCCCTCCTCCCCCCCCTCCCCCCCCCTCCCTGGTGTGGGCCACGTCGTAGTGCGAGGTCCAAACAGACAGTGATGGATGGAGTCTGCGCCCTGCTGCGTTGTGATTGAGTTAGAGCTTCTCCACTTCCACAGGCCTGTGTTTGCTCTCCACATGATGCTCTCTCTCTGGAGCCCCGGCCAGGCCGTTCCGTGTGCTGCGGCCCACTGTCGCTCGCCCACTTTTTTCTCACGGCGTAACTCCTACTGCTTTGATGGCCGAAATGGTACAAGGACTCTAAATTCAGCCGTCCTCCATAAAGCTCTTTTAATGCCTCATCACGGCAGGGGGTCAGTTGGCCCTCACAGTGCTCTCCCCCCACACACACACACCACACACACACACACGCACAGCACACACACACACACACACACACACACGTACACACACACACACACCTCAAGTCACACCAAAGCTTCAACAGAGTAACAGCCCTGAATGAGCAGACTCTCTGAAATACATTACAAACCCTCTTCAGGATTACCAAATAGTATCTGAGCTCAGCTCTGCCGCCCACAACGAGAGACTGGCACTGCCCACACAGCACCCATCTCTCTCTCTTCCTCTCCCTCTCTCCCCTCTCTCCCCCTCTCTCCCCTCTCTCCCCTCTCTCCCTCTCTCTCCCTCTCTCTCTCTCTCTCTCTACCTCTCTACCTCTCTCTAACCTCTTCCTGGCACGGCCCACACAGCACCCATTCACCAGAGGCTGGCACAGCCCACACGGACGCAGCTAATTGCTGTCCGGCCGTGCTCCAAGTTGGCAGATCAGCAGAGTGGGTGGTACAGTGAAACGGAGAGGTCAGCTTGCCCTCCAAGAAGCCTGGCAGGAGAGCTGGCCATCAGCTCTCTGATCAGCTTAGAGTGCCAGCCCCGTGCCAACTGCCTGCCCACCTTGTGCCCCCCTCCCCCTGGCCCCTCCCCCGGCCCCGCCCTCGCTCATGGCGGTGGAAGAGATGTGCTGTTTGGCACACGCCCTGGCAGGGGAAACTGTTTGGCTTCAGAAGCGTGTGAAAGATAGACAGTGAGAAGGTAAAAAGAGAACAAGGGTAGAGGTTGAGAAGGAAGAGTCAGCAGGGGTGATCAGAGATGGGGGAGATGGGAGAGAGGGAGAGAGGGAGAGAGGGAGAGAGGGAGAGAGGGAGAGGAGGAGAGTGAGGGAAAGGGGAGAGAGGGAGCTAGAGGAGAGAGGAAAGTTGTCTCGATGCTTCTAGTTGGCGATCGATCAGAAGTCTATTCAGCCATGCTTACAAACATGTGGCACATTCCACACCCCTCCCTCTTCCTCTGCCTCTTCCTCTTCCTCTGCCTCTTCCTCCTCCTGAACACAAACAGCTACCATGGAGTAGAACACTGAAGCCTATCTGAGAGTTATGTGTGTCTGCTTAGGTGTGTCTGCTTGCATGTGAGAGAAATACTGAGAGCCTTATTCTGTTCCAACCTCTGTTCTACATAGCCTCGGCCTCTGCCCCAGCCTCTGCCCCAGCCTCTCTCTCTGCCTCTACTACTCCCCAGCTGTCTGACCAGTTGACCTTGTTGGGGTCAGAAGGTCTTAGCCTTCGTAATGCGACTAGGCTGT
>CAEFZP010004065.1:0-16252 GCA_903064625.1 Mallotus villosus | reverse complement strand
CCACCACCAACCGCTGCCTCAAAACCACCCCAAAACCAACCCCTCCCCGACCATCAAGAGAAAGCTTCTGCAATGTCTGCTGTCGTTTGTTCCCCTGACGTCCGATCGCCAACAGTGGGTGGTTGCAGTTGGGGTTCTCGGTGATAGAGATGTGGAGGGAGCTAACGGAGGAGTTGGTCGTGATGGAGATTGTGGAGGGAGCTAACAGGAGGAGTGGTCAGTGATGGAGATGTGGAGGGGAGCTACAGGAGGAGTGCTCAGTGATGGAGATGTGGAGGGAGCTAACAGGAGGAGTGGTCAGTGATGGAGATGTGGAGGGAGCTAACAGGAGAGAGTGCTCTGTGATGGAGATGTGGAGGGGAGGAGCTAAGAGGAGAACACACAAGGAGAAACCCCCTTATCAGCCCGCTGCACCTGCAGAGCGTGTGTGTTTGGGATTAGGTTGAGTTTTTTCTCTGTTGTTCACGTTACTTTGGCGTGAATAAGTGTGTTTCGCTGTTTATTTCAGTCGCTACAGGAGACCGTAACTAGGGTCCTGTGAACTTAATGTACACTGAATGATTGTACATTAATGGAGTAGGGGTCATTTTATCTACTATCTTTGTCTGTAATTTCAAAGAAAGCGCTGGTGATTTAATGATTACAGTACAGTTGCTGAAAGCCAGACTCTCTTTATATTTTCAAATGAAAAGGAACATTAATTATCATAGTAATGAAAAGAACTACTAAAGAAGACTACAAGAAGGAGCATTCTGGTAGCTTGTGTGTGTTTTGTGGAAGTGTGTGTGGTGTGTGTGTGTGTGTCTGTGTGTGTGTTGTGTGTGTGTGTGTGTACTTGAGCCCGCACACACTTTTTTCATTACTGTGATTGAAATCTGATGAACAAGAGATTAGATGAGGGGTGAGACAGACAGTCACTTACATGAATAGGTTCCTGTTTGAGTGTGTGTGTGTCTGTCTGTGTCTGTGTCTGTGTCTGTGTCTGTGTCTGTGTCTGTGTCTGTGTGTGTGTGTGTGTCTGTGTGTATGTCTGTCCTGTGTGTGATGTGTGTGGTCTGTCTGTGTGTGTGTGTGTGTGTGGCTGGTGTGTGGTGTGTCTGTGTGTGTGTGTGTGTCTGTTCTGTGTGGTGTCGTGTGTGTGTGGTGTCGTGTGTGTGTGTATGTTCGTGTGTGTGTGTGGTCTGTGGTGTGTGTGTCTGTGTCTGCGTGTGTGTGTGTGTGTGTGTCTGCGTGTGTGTGTGTGTGGTGATGTGTTATGGTCCTCAGGGCAGGATTAGCTCCCATCACTACGTAACAGCCCCGTGTGGTACAGAGCACCTTCTGCCCTCTAGAATCCTCTAGGATTGAGGTGGACGAGCAGGAGGAAATGAGAACATGACTCATCCTCCCGATCACCCTCTCACCTGTCCACCCTCTCACCTGTCACCCTCTCACCTGTCACCCTCTCACCTGTCACCCTCTCACCTGTCACCCTCTCACCTGTCACCCTCTCCACCTGTCACCCTCTCACCTGTCACCCTCTCACCTGTCACCCTCTCACCTGTCACCCTCTCACCTGTCCACCCTCTCACCTGTCACCCTCTTCACCTGTCCACCCTCTCACCTGTCACCCTCTCACCTGTCACCTCTACCCTGTCACCCCGTCTCACCTGTCACCCCTCTGCACCCTGTCCCTCTCAACTTTCCCCCTCTCACCTGGTCCACCTCTCACCTGTCACCCCTCTCACCTGTCCACACCCTCATGCAACCTGTCACGTCATGGGTCTGTCTCAGAATACACCCCAACATCTGACCCCTCCAGCACCGCCCGTCAGCACCGCCCCGACACTCAGATTCATCCACTGGCAGACTGAATGACCTGCAGTACCATATACAAACCAGCCAGCTTAATGACGAGACTGCCAAACATAAGTGTGTGTTTGTGCGGAGTGTGTAGGAGAGGATTGAGTGTGTAAGCGAGGATTGAGGTCTGTAAAGGTTGTGGTTGTTTGATTTGAGCTCCAGTCCTCTCGCCTTGACGGATGCACTTTGTGAGAAGTCACGGAAAATACTTCTCGTCGTTTGTTTTGGTGGAAATGGAACGGACTCTGTTTGGCAAGCATGTTCAGCCCTTCCCAACTGATTGGATGCTGTGGAAGTGAGCCGGTAGTTAGATGGCATCAGATCAGCTTGTGTGGACAAGATCAAACACAGAGCTGCTTATCTCAAATGCACAAAAAAGTTTACTTCACTTTGGGACAGTTAATGATGGCATTTTTAATTAGTTTCAACCTCTTGGCTTCATATTTCTGGAAGCAAATGTGACCACTTTCAAACTGTGCAGATGGCTTCCTGTATAGTGTTTTACTGTACCTCTGCTATGTGTCACATGACAAACAGGAAGTCGTTGGCTCGTGGATTTGCTACCCACAATTCCCGTGACACAAATGATCTTGAGTCAGGAAGTTTTTGGGTCAAAAACAAGCGATGCTTCAGCCATGTCTTTCATCTTTCACCTTCAAGGTGTCGTGCCTGGGTGTGGTGTGTGTTGGGTGGTTGAGGAAGAACGTGGTGTGTGTGTGTGGTAGTGTGTGTTGTGTGTGTGTTGGGTGGTTGAGGAAGAACGTGGTGTGTGTGTGTGGTAGTGTGTGTGTGTGTGTGTTGGGTGGTTGAGGAAGAATGTGTGTGTGTGTGTGTGTTAGTGGTGTGTTTGGGTGGTTGAGGAAGATGTGTGTGTGTGTGTGTTAGTGTGTGTTGGGTGGTTGCGGAGCTGTGTGTGTGTTCGTGTGTGTGTGTTGGGTCGGTGAGGACGACATGTGTGTGTGTGTGTTTGTGTGTGTGTGTTTGGGTGGTTGAGGGAGAATGTGTGAGCGCATTCCGTCAGAGCAGCCACGATGATTAATACCCCATTTGAGTTGCCCTTTTTCTTTCACAAAGCACAAATGTGTCCTCTCCTCTCTGCCTGCCTGCGGTACCGTAGCCTGCCCCCCCCCCTTCCCCCTCCCGGTCTGCCCTCTGCATTTCCAAAGACTTCAGCTACTATCGATCTCTGTCTGGAGGTCTTTTCTCTGTGTTCTCTCCGTACTGTATTTCAGGTCATTCTACTCGTTTTCTGTGAGGTCAGTCGTGCAACAGGTTTGTGTCAAAACGTGAGCAAAGGCAGATGAAAGTGCAGTCCCAATGCCAAACTCTCCCTTCCTCGTCAATCAACCAAACAGACCCGAGACCATGGCCGTATCTAGCCCTATTTTGATGTCTAACCTAGATTCATCCCTGCTTGAGACCAACAGCGTATTGCTGATTCATCACAAGTGACTCGCTTAATTAATCAACTTCGAAATGTCGCGTTGTACCAAAACGACACTGTTCATTCAGTTGACCCCAGTTTTGACCCTGACTCCGGTGTGTGGTCCTCCTCTATCCCAGCTCCCCCTGCTCTGCGCCTGTCTGTCAACGAGACTCTGGTGGTGGACCCTGGACAGGACGTGACCCTGTCCTGCGAGGTGACCTCTGGCTTCCCCGTCCCCCACGGTAACCTGGTCGCGGTACCCCAGGAAGCTGCCGAAGAACGCCGTCGTCAGGGAGCGCTCGCTGACGCTGCGCTCCGTCACCCCCCGACGACTCGGACTACTACAACTGCACGGCCGTTAACAACGTGGGAAACCCTGCGAAGAAGAACGTCAATCTTCTAGTCAGAAGTACGTGTGTGTTGTGGTGTGTGTGTTGTGGTGTGTGTGTGTTGTGTGCGTGTTGTGGTGTGTGTTGTGTGTGTGTGTGTGTGTGTGTTGTGTGCGTGTTGTGTTGTGTGTGTTGTGTGCGTGTTGTGTTGTGTGTGTGTTGTGTGCGTGTTGTGTTGTGGTGTGTGTTTGTGGTGTGTTGTGTGTGTGTTGTTGTGTGTGTGTGTTGTGGTGTGTGTAGTGTGTTGTTGTGTGTGTGTTGTGTTCTCCTCCATTTGTCAAACAAGTTCACAGGGAGTAATTACACACTCAAGAACGGCTTTCAAATTCTACGTGAGTGTGTGTGAGTATGTAAATTAGTCTGTGTGTGTGTACGCCTGTGTGTGTGTGTGTGTGTGCACTGGTGTCTTTGTGTCGACAGTTGATCTATGATAGCTCTGTCGCTATGCAACCATGTCAGAATCAAAGGTTAAGTGTGTCCCTGTAATAACCTGCCATTAACAAAAGCCATCATTTGGTGGCCCTTTGGGCTATTTTTATCCCGTTTAATCATTTTTATTTACTCCAATTAATTGGACTTGAGTGTAAGTAATTAGAGCGACTGTGTCTGTGAGTGTGTGAAGGTGTGTGTGTGTGTGTGTCTGTGAGTGTGTGAAGGTGTGTGTGTGTGTGTGTCTGTGTGTGTGTGTGTCTGCTAGAATGAGCTGGGTGTTTTCCCTTCTCAGGAATGTTTCTGAACACTTACACAGAAAAGAGAAAACACACATCATCCTCTTCAAACACACACCCACACGTACACACACAGGCCCAGGTGGCTGCCAAGGACACTAGGCACCTGTGGTGACACAAGGCCATCCGTGCCTCTCAAGTTAGTTAGCTAACGCATTAACCATATGCTGGCCAGGTGTTTACCCTCGTAAGGCTGCCATAGAGCATAAGCAACACAGGGCACTCCCCTGTCTGCCTGACTGGGATGGGCCTCTTAGTGCTAGTGCTGTGTTCACAATGACTGGAACGGCAGGCCCAGTGTCTAAATGTAAACGTATGACTCGGCAAAGTGATTAATCTTCTCCCTTTCCCTCCCTCCCTTCCTCCTCCTCCTCTACCATTCATCCCCTTTCCCTGTCCTTTGCTCCTCCTCTTTCCTCTTCTCCTCCTCTCCCCTCCTCTTTCCTCTTCTCCTCTTCTCCTCTCTCCCCTCCTCTTTCCTCTTCTCCTCTTCTCCTCTTCTCCTCTTTCCCTCTTCTCCTCTTTCCTCTTCTTCCTCTTCTCCTCTTTCCTCCTCTCCTCTTTCCTCTCCTCCCTCTCTCCTCCTCTCCTCCTCTCCTCTCCTCCTCTCCTCCAGGCATGACTAACCTAACCTTCCAGATCACCCCGGACTCCACAAGGACAGCGAGAGCATCCAGATGGGTCGCGACCTCAAGCTGTCCTGTCACGTAGACGCCCAGCCCCAGGACAAGGTCAACTACACCTGGTACAAGAACGGCGTCCCCATCTACACGTCGGACAGCCTGATCGTGCTGCGGAGCGACCCGGACATGGCCCCTGGAACCAGCAGTCTGGAGATCGTGGACCTGAAGTTCAGGGACTTGGCGACCTACAGCTGCGTGGCGAACTTTCCTGGGAGCAGAGTGCCAGAACTCCGAGTGGACGTCAACATCACCCAGAACAGCGGTAAGCCCTGTGACAGAGAGGCCTCCAAGAAACCTGTAGAAGCTTCAGGAAATGTCAACTGCCAATTCCGAAATCGTTTCTCCACCAACAACTACTGTAATAGGCGCCCTCTTTCCACCAGTAAATGTCACTAAATCTGACTTGTGTGTACAGCATTAAAGGTATCTAACTGTTGATCTCCCAGTAAGTTGGAGAATGTTCTTTAACAGCTTCCCCCTCGGAGTGTTAACTGTGTTCCGACTCCCCCGAAGGCAGTTACTGAATATTTATCACTATTACTTAGATTGATTATTAATCAAAGTAGTCTCATGAATGAGTCAATCAGGACTGCCATAACATAAATCCAATATCACTTTCTCCAATCTTGTCTGAGTCACACCAAGTGGATGTGATTTATCTGACGGAGGAGACAGTGGAAGGCGCAGTGTAATGAGGTACTCCACCAGTCTTTGCTCGCCAGTTCCACAGACATCCTCTTGGTTCAGCAGACAGATATTGTGGGTGAGGATGAGGATGACCCCTCCCTCCTCCCCCCGTGTCTCCACCCTCCCCCTCCTCCCCCCGCCCCCCCTCCCCCCGTGTTTCCACCCTCCCCATCCTCCCCCCCCCCGCCCCCCTCCCCCCGTGTTTCCACCCTCCCCCTTCCTCCCCCCGGGAGGGAGAGGCGTTCCTTTTCTTTTCCTTCAAACGTTCTCTTTCCCTCGATCAGGGTTCAGGGTGTCGTTCCAGTTTGATTTGTTCATTTGTCTCAATTCCTTCAAGTCTCTCCCCGTGTCCCCGTGTCTGTATCTCAGCCAGCAGGCAGGCTTCAGGCCGAGCTTCTGTCCGTCTCTCCCCCGGCTCGTGTGCCAGTCTCTGTGGCTTCCTCTCGCTCCTGTTTCAAACGCTCTGCTGGCAGGATGGATGGGCGTGTGTGTGGGGGTGACCTTGAGGCTGGCACACGCTAGTGAACATCCACTTTGACATTCCCCAGGAAGCAGGACCCCCGCCACTTAAGTGTCCAATAAAAACACACAACATGTTTCCTCACCGCCTTTCCTGTTCTCTCTACCCTCCCTCCCTCCCTCCCTCTCCCTCTCTCTCCCACCTCCTTCTCTCTCCCCTCCCCTCCCTCTCCTCTCCCTCTCCCTCCCTCCCTCTCCCTCTCCCTCTCCCTCTCCCTCTCCCTCTCCCCTCTCCCTCTCCCTCTCCCTCTCCCTCTCCCTCTCCCTCTCCCTCTCCCTCTCCCTCTCCCTCTCCCTCTCCCTCTCCCTCTCCCTCTCCCTCTCCCTCTCCCTCTCCCTCTCCCTCTCTCCCTCCCTCTCCTCTCTCTCCTCTCCTCTCCCTCCCTCTCCTCCCTCCCTCAGTCACTCCCCCGGTTCTGACGGTGCCGGTGGGGGGGTCGGTGGTGAGCGTGAGGGAGGGCGGCAACGCGGAGCTGGTGTGCATGGTGGACGGGAAGCCCCCGCCCCCCCCTGCTGTGGTCGCGCGCGGACAAGGACCTGGCCATGCCCAGCGGCGAGTGGGCTGTGGAGACGAGAGACGGACGCCTGCGCATCAACAACGTCAGCAGGGACATGATGGGGGCCTACCGCTGTCAGACGGCGTCGTACAACGGCCTGAACATCAAGAGACGGGAGGGGCAGGTCCAGCTCAACGTCCAGTGTGAGTGTCTGTGTTCTCTCTAGCGTCCCCCGCTCCTTCGCTGTCGATCGGAGACTCTCGCTAGTCCTTGTTCGAGGCTGCGGAGTCGTACGCTTGCTGAGTCACACCGTGAGCGGAATGCGTTTACGCGCCCTGATACTGAATAGGCTCACAGATGTTACTCGTTCAAGCGAAACACAAAGGCTCTCTCAATGACATGATTATGTGCTTCTGTAGAACCCAAACTTGCCTTTTCTAAATGGATATATCTGGTTATGTATGTCTCGTTGATCCTCTTTGTGTACACACAAGCCATAAACTGAACAAGACAGTCAGGAAAATACAGTCCACAAAAGAAGAATGATAATAATTGAGTTCTCAGCCATGAAGCATCAATGCATGATGGAGTTTCCCCCCCCCCGCCCCTCTGCTCCCCTCCCCCTCTGCTCTCCTCCTCCTCCTCTTCTCTCTCCTCTCTCTCTCCTCTCTCCTCCGCTCTCCCTATAGGAGCAGGGTAGATCCTCCCTCCCTCCCCCTCCCCCTCTCTCCCTCTCTCTCTCTCCTCCTCTCCCTATAGGAGCAGGGCAGATTTACAGGGCTGGCTAATGGAGGCGGGGCGGACGGGTGACACACAGCTCCCCTCTCGTCCTGCAGCTCCCCTGATTTATAGAGCAGGTGGCCCCCCCACTCCCCGCCGGAGAGAGGGGGGGGCGGGGAGAGAGAGGGGGTAGAGGGGAGAGACAGGGGGCAGAGACACAGAGAGGGAAGAGAGAGAGAGATAGGGCCGGGACAGAGCGCAGAAGTAGAGAGATAGAGAGAGATAGAAGAGAGAGTGAGCAGGGATGAGAGGGAGAGATGGGAGAGTAGAGAGAGATGGAGAGAGAGGGAGAGGAATGGAGAGTGAGAGGGAAGGGAGAGGTAGAGTATATGTGTTTCTCTGATTGTCCATCTCTCTCTAGACGGCGACTCTTATAGTATCTGTCTGTGCTCTTGCTAGCTTCTCGTCGCTCTCTATCGTTCTCTTCTCTCTCTCTCTCTTCTCCTCTCTCTCTCTCGCTCTCCTTTCTCTTCCTCTGCTCTATATGGTCTGCTGCCCTACTGCTGAGAGAGAGAATAGATGAGAGCACAGCTAGAACATGACCCATCCTTCTCTTGCTGCTCCCTGTGTTGATTCGTTCATTTATCGGGTTGTTTTCTCTTCCAGTTAGCACCATGATCGATACAATGGAAGATGCTATCATTTTTTACGGAGGCTTTATATTAAGTGTACCCCAAGCCTCTTTCCTCCCTCCCTCCCTCCCTCCTCCTCCCTCCCCTCCCTGACCCTCCCTCTCCCTCCCCTCTCCCTCCCTCCTCTCTCTGTCCCTCCCTCCCTCTCTCTTTCCCTCCCTCCCTCTCTCCCTCCCTCGCCCTCCCTCCTCTCCCGTCCCTCACCTCCCCTCCCTCGTCCCTCCTCCCTCCCTCCCTCCCTCCCTCCCTCCCTCTCCTTCCCTCCTCCCTCTCTCTCTCCCTATCTCTTCCCCTCCCTCTCTCTTCCCCTCCCTTCCCTACCCTCTCTCTTCGCCTCCCCCTCCCTCCTCCCTCTCCCCCCCTCCCTCCCTCCCTCCTCCCCACTCCCCCCTCCCTCCGACTCGGTGCTTTGTTTTCAGACTGGTCCTGTAATGCTGCTGTTCTTCCTCATTGCTATCCTCATCATCATCAATCACCCAACACCTCACCATGCTGCCCTCTCTCTCTCTCTCTCTTCTCTCTCTCTCTCTCATTCTCTCTCTCTTTTGCACTCTCCTTCCTCTGCTCCATCTCTTCCTCTCCATCATCTACGGTCGCTCTCTCACACCACTGGCACCCCCTTTTTCTCCGTCATCCATCTTCCTCCGTCTCTGTCTGTCTCCTGTTCCCCTCCTCGTTCCCCTCCTCGTTCCCCTCCTCGTTCCCCCCTCCTCGTTCCCCTCCTCGTCCCCCTCCTCTTCCCCCTCCCTTTCCCATCACTGCCCCACAACAGAAATAGATTTCTACTGTTTACTTAAAAATGTTGGGTCTGTTTGAACAGGCTTTATAGGAAAGATTCGTCCTCTGCAGAAGATGATGATTGGCTGTTTGGGGATTATCTCTTTGTGAAATTGAAGTGTTCAAGGTCCTAGGAGCGTATATAAACGGTGTAGAGAGACGGCACATGGTCATGTTAGCGGTGGTTACGTCTGTGGGGTCTGTTTCCAGGATGAAGACAGACAGACAGCTGAGTGCAGCTCGCAATATCTAACATGATCTCTCCATCAACCATCCTCTCCACGCTTCTCTTCATCTTCTGCTCTGCTGCTCATTCCCCCCTCTCCATCTCACTATCTCCTCATCCCTCCCTCTACCCCCTCTACGTTTGTTTCTCTCTCTCTCTCTCTCGCTCGCTCGCCTTCCCTCGGGTTCCCCGTCGTCGACTCATCACTCTTCGCTTCTTCTCACAGTACTCTTTTCTTCTTCCCGATCTCTTTCTCCTGTGGGGTTTTCTTTTGTCCACGCCTCTATTCTTCTTCCTCGTGATGATATTTCCCGCCTTTTTGATATATTCGACACCTTTCTCGTTCTCTCTCCTCTCGTGGGATATTACCTCGCACCTCTACGCCAACCTCTAGGAAACAGTCCACCTCCGTCACCGTCGCACACCACACAGAAGACGTACTTATATTGTTCATACAATCACATTCCATTATACTCGTTATTCATTTGGTTCACATTTAGGCCTACAATTATACACGACGGACTTCTGAATGTTGGCTTCAGCCTGCTCTATATAATATAGGTTTTAGTGCCCGTGCGCTAATCAATCTAGGCTACATTATCTAAAGTCTGTATCAATGTTTTTTTCTTCTCCCTTCCTTGATAATTAATCACACCGATGTAATTGCTGGCGTCGTGTCAAACGCAGAACAGCACTCGCTTATCTCCCCATCCGTCAGAACATGGCAATAACACAGTCGATGATTGCACATCTATAGCCAATATAACCGTTCCCCGGCTAACGTCTGGGAATCGTCTTGGGGCTATTACATCTCCTGCTATGTCGTTAGCGTAGCGTTAGCATCGTCGCTAATATGCCTTATAACGGCGGTGGCTAGCGGGTGATTTGCGAAGACGCGGTCATTTACGGACGCAACCGCCTGGTTGACCCTGGGCTAATGGGGTGGTGTGTGTGTGTGTGTGTGTCAGTCATTAGCCACAGATAGCTTCTGACATCTTAATTACCCACAATGCTCTGTTCCCTGCCTGCGGTGACGAATCCGTCCTGCTAGTGTCGGATTAGCATGTCAGTTGGTTTGTATGCCATTTGTCTGCAGTTCAAGATATGGTGCTGCTAGACAATGAGAGAGAGAGAGTACAGTAGAGTGTTGATGGATGCTACTCTGTTTTAGAGCCCGACCGATATATCGGCGGGCCGATATTATCGTCCGATATTAGGCATTTTCCAATGCCATCCATCGGTATCGGTATTTATAATGGCCGATAAATGAATATTAAAGTTTTAAAATGTTTACATTTTTTATTTTTATAATTGTTTTAGTTCAAAGGACTTTGAGTTTCATATCTTAAGTTTGTATATATATATTTTTTTTTATATCGGCCGATATCGGCATATCGGATTTTTAAATCACCAAATATTTGTATCGGTATCGGTCAGGGCTCTACTCTGTTTGTCCGTAAGTGGTAGGCCAAGGTTCCTAATTTTCCTCCACCTCCGTTACTCTCTGGTGTGTACAGACCCACCTGTCCTGGACCCGGTCTACCAAGATGTCCGCTCACCCAACCAGCAGTACGTGGTTCTGCGCTGTCAGGTGGTCAAATCCAACCCGCCACGCATCTCCGACATCAGCTGGCTCCGTAACGGCGAGCCGTACCGGATAAGCCCCCCGGACCCCCAGGAAGTACCCCAGCTACGTTTCAAACTGGACCCCACCAACAACGGCACATACGAGTGTCGCGTCAGCAACACGGCCGGGATCTCCAGCTGCACCTTCAACGTATCCTGTGAGTGAAGTCTGACTGTATGTAGCCCTGTGTGAATTTGTTTGAACTCAGTCGTGTGTATGCAGGCCACCCGCGCCAGCGAGAAGCTAGCTTTTCGTTAGCTTAGCTGGTTGTGGTCGTGAGAAGATCGTGGTAGAGAGGCTTGTTGGGTTTAACTCCGGAAGTCGCTGTGAACGACACTATCGATTTCATTCTATTGCCTGAACCATTTTTGTGAACCCAATGTTTAGATTTTTGACAAATGGCAGTTCTCACATCTATAGATATAGATATGCTAGCTCACACACACTGTCTCTAACTAAACCCTTTCCTATGCAGCAAAGCCGTATGATGCAGAGTTTTACTTCGACACCCCCAACCCTGTCCGGATCCTGAAGGGGAACAACTACTCATACAACCTGCAGTGGACTCAGCGTGAGCCGGCCGCCACAGGACGCATCATCGGATACTGGGTCAACGTCAGGAAGGTAAGACACACACACACACACACGCACACGTACACATCTCTCTACTCACTTTGACCTGCAGGCCTTCCGTCCTTCATTCCACCGTCACAGCCCTCCTCCACTCCCTCCCTCCCTCACTCCCTCCCGCCCTCCCTCCCTCACTCCCTCCACGACCCTCCCTCCCTCACACGCCCTCCCTCCCGACGCCCTCACGACCCTCTACCCTTACCTCCCTCCCTCCCTCCCTCACTCACTCCCTCCCCTTTACCTCCCTCCCTCCCCTTATCTCCCCCCCTTACCTCCCTCCCTCCCTCACTCCCTCCCTTTGTGATTGTACACAGTATTGTGTTTATCACACACCTTCAAACACACATTAATTCTGAAACATGCACCTGGAACATGCACCTATACAGTGTCTCTAAACACTACACACACACACACACACACACACCAATAAACTCTACGTATCGAGTGTTGTGTGAGTGTTGTGTGAGCGTGTGAGATTAGTAAACGTGCGCTCGCAAAGAACGAGCTCTGGGAATAGCAGAGCGCTGTGTCGGGAGTGGACAAGTCAATCAATGGAAACTTGCACTGAATTAGCAACGCCTGATCTTCCAGCAGTGAGTCTCTTCTCTGTTCTTCTTCTTCTTCAAATAAACACGGTAGATTCCGCTGAACCCTATTCCCCTGCCTTCCTCTGCTCCTACTCAGCACTAACCCCGACGCCGTAGCCCAATTATCAGGTGTATCAAAACGACAGTCATGGTGGGAGATCTGCTTGAATGGCTTTCTCTCTTCTTGGATTAAGCCTTTTAGAAAGCTCCCCCACATGTCTTTGATCATATCAGGTAACCTTCACCTGTCTGGGTTTGGTTAGTGCACACCTCTTCTTCATCTCCTGTTGAAGGAACTATAGAACGCCTGTACCTGGATACTAATACCCACATGCTGACAGAGTCTAGACATTCAGCTCGAGGTATTCACACGTTTTATGGGCAGCCGACGGTTGTACGTTTAAACCGCAGCTCGTCTACCAAACCCCCTTGAACCCAAGACCTCGTAGTTTCTTCATTTTAAACCACTATAGTCCACCCAGGTAACCAGACGTTACGGTTGGCACGGCAACGCGGCTCTGCAGGGTTTATTGGCTCTTATCCGTCGTCCTCGGCTACGGGTGGAAAGCTGTCCCTGAGCAGGCGAGGAGAAGGAAGCGAGGAGAAGGAAGCGAGGAGAAGGAAGCATCCTGATGCATTATACAGGGAAGGCAGGGTAAAGAAGAGAGAGACTGAGCAGAGGAGGGAGAGGAGGGAGGGAGGAGGGAGTGGGAGGAGGAGGGAGAGGAGGAGGAGGAGGAGAGGGGGAGGGAGAGAGGGAGGAGGGAGAGGGGAGGGAGGGGCGAGGGAGAGGAGGGAGGAGGGAGAGGGGGAGGAGAGGGGGAGGGGGAGAGTGGAGGAGGAGGGAGAGGGGGGAGGAGAGGGGGAGGGGGAGGAGGAGGGCAGAGAGGGAGGGAGGAGGGGAGTGGAGGGGGAGGGAGAGGGAGAGGGGGAGGAGGAGGGAGAGGGACGAGGGGGGGAGGAGGAGGGAGAGGGGAGAGGGGGAGGAGGAGGAGGGAGAGGGGGAGGGGGGAGGGAGAGGAGGGAGAGGGAGAGGGGAGAGAAGGAGGGAGAGGGGGAGGGAGAGAGGGAGGAGGAGGGAGGGAGGGGAGGGGGGAGGGAGAGGGAGAGGGAGAGGGAGAGGGAGAGGGAGAGGGAGAGGTGAGAGGGAGAGGGAGAGGAGAGGGAGAGGGAGAGGGAGAGGGAGAGGGAGAGGGAGAGGGAGAGGGGAGAGGGAGAGGGAGAGGGGAGGGAGAGGGAGAGGGAGAGGGAGAGGGGGAGGGAGGGGAGAGGGAGGAGGGGGAGGAGGAGGGAGTGGAGTTAGCATGTAAACAACATTCAGATTCAGAAGACTTATTTGCCATGACATGTGAACATGTATGGAATTTGCTTTGGTACAGTGGAGTTTACAATAGGACAGGTGCAAGACAGGACAAGACAGTGCATACCAACATATATAGTGCAAAAATGAGTAAATAATAGTGATATAATCTATCAATGACAGCAGACCATTAGATTACTGAGCCAGGCAGTGCATTAATTAGACGGATGGCCGTGGGGAAGAAGCTGTGCAAATGTCTGGCTTTAAGAGTCCTTATTGACCGCAACCTCCTGCCTGAAGGGAGCGGGGGCGAAGAGACCATGGCCTGGGGTGTGCAGGGTCAGCCATGATCTTCCTGGCCCTTCCCAGAGCCCTGCTGTGTAAACAGAGCCCCAAGGGGGGGCAAGGGGCAGCCAACATGGTAGTAAGCATGGTGCTCCTCAGCTGTGTAACATGAGATGAGCAGAAAACACTGACGTGACGTTGTGTCCTAGGGCAAGGCACTTCACCCTACTTGCCTCTGGGGGAATGTCCCTGTACTTACTGTAAATCGCTCTGGATAAATGTAAATGTAGAATGTAAAAACATAAAGACCGTTCCAGCAAGAAAAAATGGTTGTACGGTAGATGAAGACTTCTAACAACAAGTCCCATGTGGTCTGGAAGTAGTCCCTCGTTTCTCTCAGCTCAGGGACACATCACGTGTGAATCAACACGCACCCCTGCCTGTGTGCGACATGGAAGGGAAGTCCACATCCGCTACTGAAAGTAATCCCTGAAATACACACATGGGAACATACAGTCGTATGCAAAAGTTTAGGCACCCCTCTGAGGCTGCATGATAATTTCCTGTCTTCACCAAAAAAGATCAATATAATATTGTAATATTACTTTTCTAGTTAACACTGAGTGCTGGGGTGTTTTCCAGACAAAGATATTTGGTGTTGTAGCAGTATTTAGTTGTGTGAAATTAAATCAAATGTGAAAAAAAGGCTGTGCAAAAGTTTGGGCACCCTTATCATTTATTTGATTTGAATACCTCTGCCTACTAAATGCTGATTAACTGCAACACATAGTTAGTCTGGTTAACTCGTTAAGCCTTCAATTACATAAAAAGGTGCATTCAATCATTAGAAAGGGTATTTAAGTTAGCCAATTGCAAGTTTTGCTTCTCTTTGATTCTCCTCTGAACAGTGGCAAAATGGGGGCATCAAAACAGCTATCAAATGATCTAAAAACAAAGATTGTTCAGCAGTATGGTTTAGGGGAAGGCTACAAAAAGTTATCCCGGAGGTTTCAGCTATCAGTTTCCACTGTGAGGAATGTCATTAGGAAATGGAAGGCAACAGGCACAGTTCTTGTTAAGGCCAGAAGTGGCAGGCCAGGAAAAATAACAAAGAGGCAAAGGCGAAGAATGGTCAGAATGGTCAAGGACAACCCTCAGATCACCTCCAAAGAGCTGCAAGGTCATCTTGCTGCAGATGGTGTCACTGTGCATTGCTCGACCATTCAGCGCACATTGCACAGAGAACAGCTGTATGGGAGAGTGATGCGGAAGAAGCCTTTTCTGCACACGCGCCACAAAAAGGCTCGCTTGAGGTTTGCCAAACTACATTTGAACAAGCCAGGCTCATTTTGGAACAAAGTACTGTGGACTGATGAGACAAAGATGGAGTTATTCGGTCACAACAAGAGGCGTTACGCATGGAGGCAAAAGAACACAGCATTCCTAGAAAAACACTTGCTGCCCACAGTAAAATTTGGTGGGGGGGTCCGTCATGCTGTGGGGCTGTGTGGCTAGTGCAGGAACTGGGAATCTAGTTAAAGTTGAAGGTCGTATGGATTCAACTCAGTACCAGCAAATTCTGGACAATAATGTTCAAGAATCTGTAACAAAGCTGAAGTTACGGCGCAGTTGGGTGTTCCAGCAGGACAACGACCCGAAACATTGCTCCAAATCCACTAAGGCATTTATGCAGAGGAACAACTACAATGTTTTGGAATGGCCATCCCAGTCCCCAGACTTGAATATAATTGAAAATCTATGGGGTGACTTGAAGCGGGCTGTCCACGCTAGGCACCCATCAAACCTTACTCAACTGGAGATGTATTGTAAGGAAGAATGGTCCAAATTACCTCAATCCAGAATCCAGACACTCATCAGAGGATATAAAAAGCGTCTAGAAGCTGTTATTTTTGCAAAAGGAGGCTCTACTAAATATTAATGTGATTTTTCTGTTGGGGTGCCCAAATTTATGCAAGTGTCTAATTCTCTTATGATGCGTATGGCATATTTTCTGTTTATCAAATAAACCTTATTTCACGGCTAAAATATCACTGTCCATGACGTATGTGTATATATATGACAAAGACGTTCCTCATCCAAACGCCCAACATTTTATAGATGAAAGTAATGGAGATATCAGGGGTGCCCAAACTTTTGCATACGACTGTAGTTAATGTTGCCAAACACACCAGTACTGTCCTGTACGTTACACAACACATGCTTCCTCACAACTACATTGTGCCTGTCTGTGAGTGGGGTAGAGTGTTTTAAACATACGACCCCTGCACTTGATATTGATATTTCTTTATTAAGGACAAATGCATTAAAACATTGTTTCATATTATAAAAACATAAAACAGATGCCACGCATACAGGTGTTAGTCGAAAACTAATTTGCAACCCCTGTCCCTGATTAGGCATCTCCTAAAAAAAATTCACATGAATACAAATACAGGGATCATACATCTTACACCTGTATGCAGAGAGCCACATAGTCATGCACGCCATCCCACGCGCGGACAAGCATGAATTCAAATGAAGCACATCTCCACAGTATTGAACCATTCGTAACACGCACAAGGAATGAAATTCACACGTTCAATCAAACGGATACGGATAAATATTTAAACACATCGC
>CAEFZP010004064.1:0-82771 GCA_903064625.1 Mallotus villosus | reverse complement strand
TGAGCGAGGCTGAATAAATTATTGACACACTACACTGGCACAGCCCTCGTCTGTCTCGTACCTCAATTTCAATATGATCCCTCCCTCCCCTCTTCTCTCTCTCCCCATCCCTCCATCCCTCTCTCCTCCTCCCCATCATCCATCCCTCCCTCCCTCTCTCCCCATCCCCTCCATAATCCCTCCCTCCCTCTCTCCCCATCCCTCCATCTACCTCTTCCCCCTCCCCTCTCTCCCCCCTCCCCTCCATCCCCTCTCTCCCTCTCTCCCCATCCCCTCATCCCTCCCTCCCTATCCCTTCCCCATCCTTACCCTCCATCCCTCCCCTCTCGTCCCTCCATCCCTCTCTCCATCTCTCCCCATCCCCTCCATCCCATCCCTCTCTCCCCTCTCTCCCCATCTCTCCATCCTTACCTCCTCCTCCCCTCTCTCCCCATCCCCTCCATCCATCCCGCCCTCCCTATCCCTCCTCCATCCTTACCTCCACTCCCTCCCACCCCTCGCCTCTATCAGGCCTGCCTGGTGATGGATGGTGCAGCCGAGACAGCAAGTGTTAAAGTTGTGGGCCGTGGGACAGATGAGAGAGAGGGGAGAGCGAGGGAGGGCGAGGGGATCGAGGGAGAGCGAGGGAGTCGACAGAGAAGGAGGGAACGAGAGAGAAAGGAGGGGGAATGGAAGGGAAATAGAGAGAAGGGGAAAGAGCGATGACGATAGAGAGGACGCGCGCGTCTCTGAGATGCTCGTCGCCCGCTCGATAGCTCGCGCTCTCGCTCAGATCGCTAGATAGCTCGGAGGAGTCAGCACTTTCTCATACATTCCACTCGGCGGATTGACGTCTTATCGTGTGACACTGCTCGTCCTTCCCTCAGCCCACCTAATCATATTGTTTCATCAAGCGATCCTCCAGCCTGCCTCTGACCCTGTGACATCACACAGGAAGCCATTAGAATAATAATGGCTCCACTTTCTCTAAGATGCCTGGTTACAAATGGAGGTCCAGGACGCCCAGACATGCCCAGTCTGCACAATGATATCATAGAATCAATATCACTGCTCGATTGAATTAGGGTTTAGTGGTTTTTTGGGTGGGAGATGGCAGGGGTGGTCTCGTTGTTGTTGTTGGGATGGCTTTTCTAAAAATTAGTTTTGTTATTAGGAGGCCGTGGGACATTGTTGGTTTTGGGTCTCGTAATGAATTTGGTTTTTTCTCTGTGGTGGAATGACTTTAGAACGCTGGAATTCAGCACACATGCCTCCCCCTGGGGCTTGAACCGGAGGCACATAGAGAGAGAGAGAGAGAGAGAGAGAGAGAGAGAGAGGTAGAGATAGAGAGAGAGAGTATGAGAGCGATAGCGGGTAGCGATCGCGATATCTTCGTCTTCTCTCGCTCTCTCTCTTCTCGTCGCTCCTATCGCTCTCCTCTCTTCTCGCTCTCTCTCTCGCTCTCTCCTCGTTTCTCTTCTCGTACTCTCTGCTCTGCTCTCTCTCTCTCTCTCGCTCCTCGCTTCTCTCTCTCTTTCTCGACTCTCTCTCTCTCCTGCTCTCTCTCTTCTCTCTGCTCTCTCTCTTTCTCTCTCTCTCTCTCGTCTCTCTCTCTCTCTCTCTCTCTCTTTCTCTCGCTTCTCTCTCTCCTCTCTCGCCTCTCGCTCTAGATCGATAGAGTCACACAGTGGTGGTCACACAGGACAGGCTGCTCGGCCGGATTTGAACAGTTTGTCCCCCTGGTTTTGGCGACTGAGTCAGCACCCTTTGAAGACTATACCGTGCATGAAGCAGAGAGAAAGATCAAGCGGACAGGAGTTAGAGAAACTTGCGCTTATATACATTTCAGCTGGGGAAGAATCAATATCACAATCCTGCATAATGTTTGCTTTCAGTAACAACTTCACCCGGAAATGTGAATCTCAATTTCAGAGAACACAATATCAAGGGTCTGGCTCACTGAGCTAACAAAACACTTTTTAGAGAACTTTGATTTTTCACCTGTAGCCAATGGATCAAAGTCTCTGTAATTCATCCGTAAAACATGAAATACGCATGAACTCGATGGGTTTTTCTGGGATTTATGAACGCCGCTGGAAATGCTGCTTTTCATAAATCGGCAACCGTGTGCAGAAGCAGCCGTTGGCACGTTTTACGAGTGAGCACGGTCTTACATTTGACCTCTGAATTGAATCCGAGTCAAAAAGTCGACTGCCTCGCACGAGTTGTTTGTCTTGAATTCAAAATGCTCCATTCTTCCACGAGCAGAGCTCAGCAGAACAACAGACCCTTTGGGGATTTGAATCCTGAGCGAATAACCTGGCCCCTCTCCAGGGGGTCTGGACACAGCCTCCACGCCTTCTCTTAACACCCACACATTTTGTCCTACATTCCCTCTTTAACACAGTTGGAGAGACAATAATAAGCACATAGTATCAATGTATTAAATAGCTGCGAGTCCGGAGCTCGTTATGGGTTTGGCGGTAAATGGGGCAGATTTGGGGAATAATCTCTCTTCCCAATCTGGTCATCACAGCTGGTTGCCACCCACACCAAATCCTCCCTCCCCTTCCCCCCCCCCTGCCACCCACCGCCAGCTACCACTGACCCCGATGCCACGGCCAATAGAGAGCAGGCACAGAGAGACAGTGGGGCACAGAGAGACAGTGGGGCACAGAGAGACAGTGGTTTGTTCTGTATTTGGTTCATGCTACGGGAGAGGCAGAACGGTTGCGGGAGGAGGCGAAAGAGAGCGCGAGAGAGGGGGGGGGGAAGAGAGGTGAAACCACAAGAGGGGTTGTTGGAGAGGAGAAGGTGGAGAGGTTGGAGAGGAGAAGGTGGAGAGGTTGGAGAGGAGAAGGTGGCGAGGTGGAGAGGAGAAGGTGTGAGAGGTGGAGAGGAGAAGGGTGGAGAGGTGGAGAGGAGAAGGTGGAGAGGTGGAGAGGAGAAGGTGGAGAGGTGGAGAGGAGAGGTGGAGAGGAGGAGGTGGAGAGGTGGAGAGGAGGAGGTGGGGGAGAAGGTGGAGAGGTGGAGAGGAGAAGGTGGAGAGGAGAAGGTGGAGAGGTGGAGAGGAGCAGGTGGAGAGAGGAGGTGGAGAGGTGGAGAGGGAAGGTGGAGAGGAGAGGTGGAGAGGTGGACAGGAGAGGTGGAGAGGTGGAGAGGAGAAGGTGGAGAGGTGGAGAGGAGAGGTTGCGCGGTGGAGAGTCGAGCAATCCCTCTCAAATCCCTCTTGACCCAGATCCCGGTCCGTCCAGCATCACCGACTCGCTGAGCCAGCAGAGGCTCCACCCAGAGGGGATGGAGCCCTGGGGCCTACGTCCTCCACCCCTCCACCATCTGGGCCTACGTCCTCCACCCCTCCACCATCCCCCCTGGGCTGGGAGAGCTTTTGGCTCCTCTCTTTCACCGCATGTCGACGCATCCTGTCCAAGCTCGTCCCGCCGCCGGATTAAGAGTAAACCGCGTGGCAAATTGAGGAGAATCTAGGATCTCTGTTCCTTGTCACGGCGTCGGTGACCATTGAGACGGACGGATCGTGGCTGTGTTTGGTTATCTGGGTGGTGTGAAGCTGGGTATTGTCTGGTTCTGGTTATCTGTGTAAATGTATATTAAAGTTTGATTCTCTGGTTATGTTGTTTAGGCACTTTTCCACTCAACTAGACTTGACTCTACAAGCTAAGTTCATTTTCCACTGCAGATAGCACCCCGTTCAACGCAGCTGTAATAGCGACACTGCAAGAAACGTCATCTTGAATGCAACACTCACCTCTTCCGTCGGATCCTTCCGTCGGCAATCACAGAACATCTATGCCTTCTCCTCTGACAACGGCGTTTTGCCGGTCAACATTTTTTCGATTGGCTCAGAGAATACCGCCAACAACCTCTACAATAGCAGCAGTTCGGCTTTTTAAAATGGCGGGTTTGTTTTGTGCACCGTCTCTCTCTTTCACGGCACTTTTGGCTAACATTGATGGAGAAGTTCCAAGAAAAGTAGCAAGTTGCTACTATGTACCAGATTTGTGCAATGGAAACCCCAAATATGTGTGGGAGGTAGAGAACGAAGCACGCCCATAACACACATAAGGCTCCAGTGAGTAAGGAGTGGTTGTACTGCTGGTGGACAGAGAGGCAGGGCGGTTTGGTCACTGGCCCCTCGCCCACTAAGGCCATCTGGGATCACCGAAGGTCTTTTCTCATTTAGCAATCCTCTCCGTTAGACCTACGTTGGCTGAAGGAGTTAAACCCTTGTGTCGGTGTGTGTGGATCACATGTTGGTTGTTGAACATCTCCGGGATCTGTTTTCGTGGCTTTAAGCCACCGCTAACCCCAAGCTGTCGTTTGCATTTCATAATTGAATTCTTTTTTGTGTTTATTTATTTATTTATTTTAAGTGGCACGCTCCAAATCTGTTCCGGCACTGCACACGCGGTGACCCCGGCCTCCGCACCCTCGCACACACACACTCACGCACACGTACGTGTATTCTCACACCCACACACGCTCGCGGTTAAATCGAACCCTTACCCACTGTACGTACGCTCACGCACGTAGCCTTCACATTCTGGATGCCTTCACTTACACAGTGTATCTTTGGCAAACACACACACACACACGTACGTTCTCTCACGCACGCCCTACTAGACATGCATTACACGCGCTTTCAGTCCCTCATGTTCCGCCATCCCTCCTTCTCTCCTCCCTGCAACCGCCCCCTTCCCCTGACCCGTCTCCGTCTCTCTCTTATTGCAATTCCCTTTCTCATCGTCCTGTTATTGCATTTTTTCCGATCAATCTTCTTCCCCCCCCGCGTTCCTGTTGCCCTGCCCTGTTGTTTTTATAACTCCACGCTCTCATGTCAGTCATCGGCCTCGTCTCCTCCTCTCTCCCACTCGGCGGATTCTCTTCGTCGTGCTCTCTCTCTGTCTCTCTCTCCCTCTCTTTCTTTCTCTCTCTCTCTCTCTCTCTCTCTCTCTCTCTCTCTCTCTGTCTCTCTCTCTCTCTCTCTGTCTCTCTCTCTCTCCACCTATATTCAGCATTATCATCCTCTCCATTACCTCGCTCGTTGCCCCACACGCCTCTCCTCTCTTCTCGTCTCCTTCCCGCCTTCTCACTATCTCAGCCTGTCCAACCTCCTCACATCAATTATTTGATCCCCCCCATTTTACTTTTATCACCTGCTATTCCTCCTTTTCCCTGTGTGTCTCTAGGTCCCCTGTTTACTCCTCTCCTCTCTTATTCTCCCCTCCCCTCCTCTCTTATTCTCCCCTCGTCTCTCCCCCTCGTCTCCTCTCCCCTCCCCTCCTCTCCCCTCCCTTCCTCTTCTCTTCTCTCCTCTCCAGTGTTAGTGGTGTTGCTGACACGACTGTTTGTGTGAGTACCGTGCTCTGCAGCCCCCTCATCACCCACTGACTCCACCCTCCCTCGCTCCCCCCCTCCATCCCTGTCCATCCCTTCCCCTCTTCCCTGGTTCCCTCTCCTGCCTCTCATTCTCAATATCTCTCTCTCTCTCTCTCTCTCTCTCTCTCTCTCTCTCTGTGTGTCTTCCCTCCCTCCCTCCCGCCCTCCCTCCCCGTCCGATCTCTCTCTTCTCTCTCTCTCTCTCTCTCTCTCTCTTTCCTCCCTCCCCTCTCCCCTCTTAGAAGGAGGAATTAACCTCCCAGCCCTGGGCTGCTGGGTGTAATGACAGTCTGAGGGGTCTACTCCAACCTCACAGCCCAGCTGTTAACATCTGTGCCACACACACACACACACACACTCACATTAATATGTACACACTCATTCACTTCCCACATCTACTCCACCCGCAACTATCACACACACACACATGCTCACAAACAGTATTCACATATTGCTGAGTATGGATTAAAACCTTGTTACTCCAGATTTGTACATATGATTGTATTTTGCTCGGAAATTGAATTTCTGAATTTCTCTGGGCCCGGGGATTAATGTAATATGTTTAAATAGTTTGTAGTTTGGGTTTCAATATATGAATAGTATTCAACGTTTTCGACTAAGGTAACTTAAACTATACACACACACTTACACACACACAAACACACTTACACACTGACGCAGTCAACCATTCAATAAAATCCGCAGAAAACAGTCCTATATGCAGCAAACGGAGTCAATCTGAACAGTAAATGTTATGAAACATTTACCATGAAATATACATGGAAGAATCCAGAAGGCCTTTGAGCTGTCATTCAAGAAACAAACTTCCAGCACCCTTCCTGTGCAATGCTCGTATTCTCCAACCACAGTTTACTTAGACACATGGAATACAAAACAAAATGCCCCATTCAGCAGAAAATCAAATATTCCACATGAAACCAAATTCTTTGCGAGGTCTCTCGATTCCTGCAGCGAAGCGTGTCCCCCTGGGAGTGCACAGTATAGAGACGGCTCTAAAGTGGATGCTCTCTCTTCCATTCATTATGTATGAGCATAAATGTTACAAACTAGACCCTGTAAAGACAGCCATGTTGGATCTGTGTCTTTGAGGGTTTTCCCCGCTTCGAGTCCACGATGCGAAAGGCTAAATAATTGGTGTTCTGTGCAGTACATACTCCGATGAAAGGCAGGGCCGCGAATACCCTTTCTTTTGTCTGTGTGCGACAGTCTGTCTCATTACCGCTCCTATCTGGCAGACTATTTCATTAGTCGTTAGAACTCCCTAATACCGGAGATTTGTAAGGGGGAGTGGAAAGATGAGTAACTTTTGATAAATGCTAACACTTCCTGTAACCGACATTTGTACAGCGTTTTTAAGAGGCGCCTCGCTGTCACTGACTGTTGCCTTACTCGACTCACCTTCATTGATGTGTACACATCCTGAAGATGACCCCCCCCCACACACACACACACACACACACACACACTCCTGCCTACGCTCCCACACAACTCTTCTCTCTTCCTGTGTTATTCTCCGTCTGAAGAAGCGCGAGGCGGAGCGGGAGCGTGAGGAGGGAGTCCCAGAGGCTCCGCCGTGACATCGCCGCGCCGCGCGTCTATTCGGAGAGCCATCTGAAGATCAGGCGACGAGACAAAGAGACGCTCCCCAGCCTCACCGTCACTCAACAGGTAAGCACAGCTCTCTCTCTCTCTCTCTCTCCTTCCGTCTCTCTTTCCTCCCCGTCTCATGCAAATCCACACGCCGCCGTACAAAGAGGCTGCCGACTCTGTCTTAGAGTCGGCAGCCTCTCTGTCTCTCTCTCTCTCTGTCTCTCTGTCTCTCTCTCTCTCTCTCTGTCTGTCTCTGTCTCTCTCTCTCTCTCACTCTCTCTCTGTCTCTCTCTCTCTCTTTGCCTCTGTAGGCTCCCGGCAGACACACACAAGTACGAAGAGAGTCGAAAGCCAGATGCCCCCTTCCTCTCCCCCTCCTCTCCCTCCTTCTCTTTCCTTCTTCTCATCACTTCTACACTTGACGTTCTCGGGGAAAAAGTGTGTACGTTCGTGTTTGAATGTGAGAGAGAAGGAGAGAGAGAAGGAGAGGGAAGGAGAGAAAGAGAGAGAGAGAGAGAGAGAGAGAGAGAGAGGAGAGAGAGAGAGAGAGAAAGAGACAGAGAGAGGGAGGGAGGGAGGGAGAGAGAAAAGAGAGAGAGAATCAGAGACTCAGAGCTGAAAAGGTGAAGACGAGGCAGGGGAGAGGCCGACAGAGCCCACCGCCTGGGTCTGCGAGAGGCTCTCCCTGCGAGCCGTTCCGCCTGCTAGTCTGTCTGTCGAGTCGGACAGCTGAGAACTCGGAGGCTGAGGCAGAAGCTGCCCAGGCCGGTCATCCTTGGCACAGGTCTACACCGTCTGCATCTGGGTGAGCAGGGCTAGCCAGGCGGCACTAATAAGACTGTCAGAGGAACGCCATGTTTTCATGCACAATTAATGATCTGGATTTGATTAGTCTGGTCTGATAATCTCATCCGCGGCTCAACGTCGGCAAAAGTAACGGATTCACGACACGAGAATTTGTCATTGTGCCCAGGGGATGGTCGTGAGGTGGTTGGAGGGAGAAGTCGGTGTTCAGATTTAGAGACACATCTGAGTGGACTGGCGGTACAGGGATTGAGGGTTTTGTTTTCTGCACGTTGGCAGATTTCATGGGGTTTGGCGTGGAATTGGTGCAGGATTGAGTGTGTCGAGTCGTTTGATGATGTTATGAAAGAAGCCATTAAAACTCTACCTGCCAGGGTCACGCTCGACAGTTCTGCTCCATAATACCCTCAGAGGGAGAGCGGCAGTCTTTCCTGCCAAAGCCAATCCAATTTCAAATCAAACTTTTTCATTTGCGTTCCGCGAACAGTCACGCGGACACAAGGTCACGACCCCTAACGGCGGCCGTAGACGCGGAGCGACGTACTTCTCGGGAAGGAGCGTGCGAGATCTCGTTACCTTGACACGAACACAACAAACGAGTCAGCTTATGCTTTTATGAATGAGAGCCGTCCAGATCTCACCAGAAGAATTCCCCTTGAAAAGAAAGAGAACGAAACGACCCAAACAACCCACGCCAGCAAATGAAACATTCCACCTTGTGGCAGACATATTTTCCTTGTGATTAAGGCGTGTTTGGCTAAGGCGGAGGATGTGCAGGGAGGTTAGGCAGACTGTTTCTCCTCTCATTAAGGGTTTGAAGGAAAACGCTGAGTCATTTGGACGCTGTCGGACCTTCACTCCTGACCAGCCGCTTCCCTCCCTGACCCCCCCTCCCGGCCCCCCTCTCTGGGCCCCCTCCCTGGCCCCCCTCTCTGGGCCCCCTCCCTTGCAGGTGCATCCCCGGCTCCAGCAGCAGAGAGAAGGTCTTGGGTCTTTCCTTATGAACCGGAGCTCTCTGGTTATTTAGATGTGCATGGACTTTTATGTGCCAGTAAATACACTGTTATGTGTGAAAATTGTATAGTTGTTTAAACAGTGGCAGCCTGTACACAGTTGCAGGTAGTGAGGATGTGTGAGAGAGAGAGAGAGAGAGAGAGAGAGAGAGAGAGAGGAGGAGGGAGTTTAGGGAGGGAGAGACAGAGCACTAAAGAATGAGAAGGCAACAGGGACACTGCACAAAATGAGAGTGAAAGAGAGACAGAGAGGGTCATGGAGAGAAATGAAAACAGTTCTACTGTTGTGAAGAGGACAGTTTCCCTCTGTGTTCAGAGTGTATGTTGAGGCCTCTGAAACAGGTGAAGGTTCTTGAGAACGAGAAAAACCTTTGTGAGTTGATTCTTATTGGAGAGAAACTAATCGAAAGTAGATGCCTCACAGAGTCATTGCTCTCAATTCATTTAGCTTATTTCGAAGTGCAAATGTTTCGTTTTGAATGAAGACAATGTCCATGATTTGTTCCACGGCAGTAGGCAAGTGTCTTCACGTGGCACACGTGGTCGCGATGTGAGAGATGCAGCCCCAGAGGTGACACACACACACACACACCGAGCACAGTCCTCCAGTCTGCCAAGAACATGCCAGCCAGGCTGGGGAGCCCAACGCTCCCTATGGCCTGAGACCAGTCTGTTTATTGTTCCAGCGCAAGCTGAGACCATAAGCCTACTGTATAGAACACTGCCACGTTCATTCAAAACATCCTGTCTGTCTGCTTTCTCTTTCCCAGGTTTCAGCAGCCGTTTCAAAGGCAAGACAGAGACTTTGAAAACAGTGATGGCGTCGTTGTCTGCGCAGGGCGGTCTTTGCTTCGCTCTTCGACTGCTCACGTTGCTTTGGGGTAAGACGACCCACCGGTCAGGTTTCCGTTACGTTCCATTCGATGTTTTATCACTCAGTATTTAGGAGTCAGCTGAAATGGTTCAAATATCCTTATTGTACATGATCATTTATCATATATATCTCCTTTAGTTACCAACTTATTACCAGCGGTATTTAAATAGTCATATTTATTTTCAAGGTAAATACTACGTTTTGTCTTCTGTCTTTACCTAATTAGGACTAGTGTAAATGACCCAGTAATAACCAGCACGTTAGTATTTAGTTAATGGGTAAATACTTTGAATTATCTCTGTATTTACCACCTTGGTACCAATCGGTAATACCCAATAAAACACAAAACATACCCTTTATTTGCTATGTACATACCTAGTGCTTAAGGGACTGCAAAAGGAAGGGTTACCTAGCCACTTACTGTACTCTGCACACATGCACACACACACAAGTTATGAAGTACATTCTAACCATATCTCATAATTATGTGGCATGTATTGTATCACTGTTATTTTAAGATTTTAAAAAGTCATTTTGGGGAATTTGGTTGGAATTGTGATTATGCTGTTTCAAACCAGGCACTGTTGCGTGAAACCTAATATTTCACTGACTCTGCCCACGTCCAATCAAAAATGACGTCACGTTTTTGTGATTGGTAGGTCTAAAGAGTTAAATGCATACATTCAATTAGCGAGGATAATCAGGTAAAGGTTGCAGTGAACATGTTTAGTGTAAGATTTTTCTTCATCTCAGTACAGGCCAGACTAATGGAATTCAGCTCTCCAGGTTTTGTTATGAATATCCTTGCCTGTTATTAATCAAAAATATATTTGTCTGTGTAGCTTTACAGTCGTGTCTACAGCCTCTGCAGAGAATCTTTTCTGCACACAAAATGGCCTCCTTAGTAGTGGTGTGGCAAGTGTTTTCAAAGCTGCTATAGCGACACATGTCTCTATGGTATTTTCAAGGTTTTTCCTAAATTGCCATCACACCGTGTATTGTCAATCATTCCACATTCTCACACAAAAGTAAAGCTTTGAAAAATGAATCGTATTCAATGAAGTCAGACCTCTCAACTTATGGTGCACAGTGGAACTAGTTGTCAGAAGGACACTCGGATACAAAACGTACCGTCACACACGCAAGCACGCACCCACACACACACACACACATCCTAAACACAATCAGACACTGACAATAGACATTGAGTCTCATCTGAAGAGTAGTTTAAACATGTCTGGCATCGTTTTAGAGCAAAACATTTGCGATGACACACTTTGGATTTTGTGAGAAAAGACTGGAATCACAAAGACATCGGTACAGGTCCATCACTGCCTTCTCATGGCTCTGGTAAATGTACTGATGAACTATTTCATTACTTCTTTCAAAATCGTCCAGTCTATCTGGAGTTAAATGGATGTTTGCTGTTCCATATTTCATCATGGGTAAATCTGTGCTCGTCTGCTCAGGCCTGCCTCAGCTGCCCTGAGAGACGGATCCTAATCTCAGAAAAACTCATCAGGATAAATAAACGATAAGTGTACAAAGGAAAATAATGTGTGTCTCCTCACATCTGCTAATCAGACACCCACTGCCTTAGATGCGAGTTAGGATAGCCGTCTGGAGCAGCTTTGACAGCCGCCATCATTATCCAGCTCAAACAGATCTCAACTACTCCAATGTCAAAGTCAATTAGCTCACTGAACCATCCGTCATCCGTCTTCCCGCTATCTGATTGGACGAGTGAAGACGGGGAGGGATTTTTTCTGCGGCGCTGAACTCCCGTGGATGTCGTACAGCGCCGTTGCGTATTCATTTATGTAAACTGCATGCAAATGTGCTTTGGAGTTTAGTTGTTTGTGTGCGTCCTCTGCACGCGGCCCCACGCTCGTCCCCCACGCTCGTCCCCCACGCTCGCCCCCACGCTCGCCCCACGCCCCCCACGCTCGCCCCCACGCTCGCCCCCACGCTCGTCCCCACGCTCGCCCCCACGCTCGCCCCCACGCTCGCCCCCACGCTCGCCCCCACGCTCGCCCCCACGCTCGCCCCCACGCTCGCCCTTCACGTCTGACGCGGGGTGACTGATTCCGCTCGGATCCGAGCGCTCAAACTCTCGCTCGCGCCACCGGACGCAGCCGAGCATGCGGGCCGGCAAACGACGCTGCGATTGGCTCGCGGAAGGTCGAGACTCGGCCCCGCCCGCCGCGCTTTGCGGGGCGCGCCACTCTCTGTCGGGCGCTCTTTAAAGGAGATGGGGTTCAGGCGGTAATTAGTGTAAACACACGTTTGTGGTCGTCCACGATCAGGTTCCCGGAGGCCCCGGGTGAGTAACGAGCAGGCGGCGCTGGCCAGCTCGCAGCAGGAGCCGGAGCGCCCGCGTACGGGGTTAACTTCCTGCCACCGGCTCGGTGGACCGCGACGTGTCATTTCAGGACGGAGTGAAGAATGGCCGGGGACCTGGCGCCGGGGCGACCGCCAGCCCACCTATGACAAACGGGGAGGTCTGGAGCTGGGGATTAAAGTGACGATCATTACTCTCCCTTGTAGGAATTAGCCGGGCGGGACGTCGACAGCCAAGAAAAACGGTGCGTGAGCTGCCGCTCGGACGCCCCGCTCACCTCTCGCTCTCTCTTTCTTATCTGCCCTGGTGTTTTTGCTGAGGGGGGCTTTAATTCCCAGTAATTACTTTATTGACTCAATTGCAGCGCCGTATCACTTGTATTTCCCATCAATAAAGCGCAGGCTGGGATGAATAATGTGGCCCCGCTCCGCAGGGGGGCCCTCAGACAGAGCGTCTGGCTGCCACCCCGCCGTGATTGTTTGTGCTCTGATCCCTCTCTCTCTCTCTCTCTCTCTCTCTCTCTGTCTCTCTCTCTCTCCCACTCCCCCCCCCCACGTCCCCATGCATGTCCCCTACCTTGTACTCTGTAACCCCTTCCTTTACCTCCCACACCTGTTTCCCTCCTCCTCGCCTCCTGCCGTCCCTCTCTTCCTTCCTCCCCTCCTCCGCCCCCCACCCCCCCTCCCTCCTCCCTCCCTCCCTCCTCCAAGGTGAGGTGGGGGCCCAACAGGCCTTCAGGACCCAGCCCAGGAACCTGACGGTGCGGGCCGGGGCCACGGCCTTGCTCCGCTGCGAGGTGCTGCGGCCCTCGGGGTCCGTCCAGTGGGTGAAGGACGGGCTGCTGCTGGGGCCCCAGAGGGAGCTGCCTGGGTTCCCACGCTACAGCATGATAGGAGACCCTCGGAGAGGTGAGGTCGCCAGGTGGTCCGGGTTGGATGGGGGGAGGGAAGGACACAGGTGAAGGGAAGGGTGCGCTTGGGAGGAGGATAGAGGTGTGTGTGTGGTGCCATAAGGCACACTAGGGTAAGGGGAGAGGGGGGAGAGGGGGGAAGAGGGGCGAGGGGGAGGGAGACAGATGGGTAGGAAGACAGGAGTGGAGGTGGGGGGGGGGAGGTAGTGGGGGGGGGAGGAGATAGACAGGTGGGCATGGGGAGAGAAATTTAACACGTGTGCAACCTATAATATACATCGAGTTGACTGTGTGTGACTGAAGCCTCTTTGGTTGTGCTAGCTATGACATGTTTATATCAGTTATGGGTTGTTTCTAAAGTACATATTAGAGTAAAGCATTTAATAGTAGAGTTTGACGTGCATGGTTAACATAGTCAAAACAAAATCCAAAGAGCTTGCACTGACACGGTAAAAACAAACAGTGGCTGATCAGCCAAGATCATGCGGACTGGCGTCTCCATAATGTACAGCACGAACAACGCAAGCTCCTGATTAGCAGCTCAGGACAGACGCGACCGCGGTAATGACAAACCCGCGCTCCTATTCCGAACGATGTGTACGAGCGGGCCGAACGTGACGTACGCAGGCTGCACGTGGCGTCCGGTCGAACGGCCGTCGTCGTCTAAGGGCGCACAGTATTGACATGCCTGGCTACTGAACCTGTGAACGCATCGACTGACAAAAGGGACAGTTGGCTCTCCAGCAGCTGATCCCAGACCATCTGTGCCTGTCGAGATGACGTGATTCGGTCTGGCCCCCGCAATCCTTCTCCTCGCCCGTCCCACCCCGTAGCGAGCGCGGTGGGTGAGGACGAGGAGAGCGTCTGTGAACGTGTGAGGTATCGTTCGGATACGAAGCGCGTCGCACGATCCGCACGCCGAGTCTATAAAAAGTAATCGGCCAATTAGAAGGCAATCCTGAGTAAGAGGAGAGCATCTGTTTTGTGATCAGCTCGCTCCGACACGAGCCGCATGTCACTGTTCCGCCACACGGAAGCATGTCGCGTTCAGACACAGGCTGGCAAGCAGCGTGCACACACACACACACACACACACCGACACACACCGTGCACACACACACACACCGTGCACACACACACACACACCGACACACACCGTGCACACACACACACCGTGCACACACACACACCACACACCGTGCACACACACACACACACACCGTGCACACACCGCCACACACATCACACAGACACAATCTGGCATGTTATATATCACCCCTCCCGACCATACACCCACGCCATCCAGCTCACACACACTCACAAGCACACACACATACATACAGACACAGGCTGGCATGTACCGTACACACACACACACCATACCGTACACACACACTCGACGCGCACACACACAATCAGGCACTAGACACACACGTATACTGACACATCCACATTTGCACAAAAATATAGACAGGCCCACAATCAGATGGATAGGCGTTTGCTATTTCTATGTAAATGCACTCCGAAGAGTACTCTCAATCACAGAGTAGGGAAATGAACACGGCAAAGACATGCTCTCATTTGCAGGATAATAGGTTGGGACTGGACATGTATAGGCGTAAAAAACACGAGCACTTAGCTACACATACACACGTCTCAAATGAGGACACTGAACAGCCCTCGATACCTCTTGTCACTGATTGTCACTGTCCGCTGATGTCTATTGTTGCTTTAAAAGCTTGGTGCACTCGCTCATACATTGACACGCGTCACGCGACGCACAAACACACTTGATTGCGCCATTTGTCGTGAGCAATTTCAGTAAAAGAGGAGAATAATTAATAATTCCTCCCGTCTGCTCTGTGATAGCTGGGATGCGAAAATTGCCGCTGGTCGGTGTTAATTACGGTGCCAGCTTGCTTGACACGTCCTTTTGTTAGGACAGGGATGTTGGCAGATGTTTGGATGTTGGTAGAGACCAAGTCTGGGAGGGAGAGGTAGAGGGAACATCCTTGACACTATCTAATCCTCACAAGTTATGGCTGCCCTCAAACAAATCAACTCCCAGCGCCCGGCCGAACCATCAGGAGGAACATCGAGATGGAGAGGCACTTTGTCCGACGCCGGTCGATAGGCATTTTATTATTTCTGATAGAATAACAAAATCAGCCCCGCGAGAGGACAGGCCCTGGTGCTTCTCTCTTCGTCAGGAGCCGAGTCATCTGTCTTTATGAAAATAAGCTGTGACAACGGAGAGCCCTCGGTATCTGGATACGAAATGCTCAAACTCTCCATGTCCGCCGCTGTAGAGGGGGGAAACTGGATCGATACAGAAGTCGGTTGTCAACAGGGTCCTCTCAATACTGAATGACGCTTTATGAAGACGCTGGCATTATGCCAATCGTTAATTATTACGAGCGAGAATGTCTTTGCGTTCATCTGTATTTCTATAGTGGGGAATTATCCTGGGTTTAGTACTTTATGGGGACAAAGGAACAGAAGATGTTTTTAAATTCGAGATTTCTTCAGTGGAGAGTGAATTTGAAGCCTAAATGGCCCACTTCTCTTTGTAATTGCGGTTACATTGTGTGGATTCAAGCAATCACAAGATAATTCCTCTTTATAATTGGAATGAGTCTTGCTGTGTTTTTCTGCAGGACAGTACCATCTTCAAATCGAGAAGGCCGAACTGGTGGACGACTCCCCCTACGAATGCCAAGTGGGACAGTCTGAGAGCAGCAAGGCAATCATCTCCCATACAGTCTGGATTACAGTGCAGAGTGAGCAAAACCATGGGGCCGGTCCATAGGGGGGAGGGGGGATTGAAAGCCTTCCTTGTGGCTTCTGCACTTCTCGTTCTGTACAGGAGTGCTTATCACGGAGCCCAACCCAACCCAAAGTCAAATCTTGGCTTGTTGCCTTGTACTCCATTACAAGGATACTGCTATTAAGGAACATATCGTGTTTGATGGTGAAGCTTGCATGGTGTTTGAAAGAGCTTTTCTTGATATGAAATGACATGAATTAATCTTGAGTGACAATTATGACTAATGACTGCATAATGTGAAGCCTTTAATAATTAGTTGACAATTTTCTCATTGTTTCAAACTTTTTCATTTTTATTAGTACTGTTGCGTTCACTCACATAGCATGTATGTTTTTTCTGACTTCTCCATTCAGTGTATACTATGTCCTTGGTGTATCACAGCAAGATACAGTATCTGACTTCTCCACACCACAAACTATTGTAATTCCGCAAGTACTGTACAAGCGACAAAGTAAGAGGTTACTTTACACATTCAACTCCAGAAATTCTGCCAAAAACGATTCTCAGAATCCATCCCTCCATCCACCCACCCAGCCACCCACCCACCCCACCCCACCCACACCTCCTCAGGTCTCTCCGTCGGTGGAGACCTCCTCCAGCCTTAGGGTGCCCCTGTCTCCAGTGCGCACCAGGAAATCAGAACAGAATAACGTGAATGAAAAGTTCCCACACAGACGTGGGCAGAAGTGCCTGCAGTTGTGCGAGTACACCAGGCGGCCTCTTGTCGCTCGCCGATGAGCACGCACACACACACGCACGTGCGTGCGCACGTGTGTACATGTGCGCACCAACAAACAAACACACGCACATCTCATTCTCTCATGCCTCTCTCTCTCTCATGCCTCTCTCTCTCTCTCGGCCTCACTCTCTGAGTTGTGGGAGCCAGTCCGTATGTGAAGAGCGGGGCCTTCTGAAAGAACCTTTCTTCTTCCGCCACAGTGCATTATATTCCCCCTCTCAACACCAGCACCCCCTCTCGCCCTCACACACTTGGGCATTCACACCCCCCGCACACACACATGTACGCACCCCCTCACACACACACACACTTTCTCTCCCTCTCTCTTTCATGGCGGTTTCTTTGGTGAGCATGGAGGAGTGTGTTGACTGGGGAGAGAGAGAGATCGCTAGGGTTGGGGGTGGGAGGGTTGGTTGCCGTGGCGACCTCAGCTAGCCCATTCTCCTGGGAAGGGAGCAGGTTTTTCTGACATCAGTGAAAGAGGGAGACAGAACAGAGAGAGAAATAAGGAGAGAGAGAGAAGGTGGGGGGGGGGAAAGAGAGTGGGGCTTGCTGTTCCACCCCCTTCGTTTGGCACAGCCTGTCGTCTCTGTCAGGGTGTCTGACACACACACACCTGCAGCCCCAGCAGGACACAGTCCCACAGTCAGCCCCTTTCAGACGGCTGCTACATGTGTCCACACACACACACACACACACACTTGTACACACAAACACAAAGATACACACACATACACTCGGAGACACAAACACACACACGCCCCCAAAAAACGATATACACAAAAAGATATACACACAAATACACACAAAAAGATATACACACAGATACACTGAGACATAAACACATCCACTCACAGACACTGTCTCTAAATACACACCTATAATAACTGACACAACATAGACACACACACACACACACACACTCCCAGCCACAAAGTCTCCACAGATCCCTGGGAGGCACGGATCACAGGTCAAACTGTCGGGGAAAACCAGTCTTTGTGTCTGTGTGTTTTGGGGATTGGCGGTGCTTGTGTTTCCTGAAACTACAACCACTTATCCCACCCCAACCCCACTGGTCTGTCCTGCTCACTCTCAGCTCACAACATCCCCCACGCTCCTCACACACGCTGCAGAGTGTGTTGGGCAGGTGTGGGAAGACCTCCATGGAGGCTTCCTGCCTCACACGACCAAGAGAGTCGATGAAAATGTCTACCCCGGGATAGAAACGTGTAGTCCTGGGCTTGGACTGAAAGTCAAGCTGTGTATTGTTTCGTTCCAGACCAACACAGACATTCTGGAAGATGATCACCGTTCACAGGGATACGATCTTCCACCCTGCAATGCTAAGCAGTGCATACATTGTGTCGTGAGTTTGAGTCCCAAACTCCATTCACTGTTTTGGATCGTTTTGGATAATATAAGTGTCTGCTGAATGTATTCATGTACATGTCGTCTATTGACCTCATAGAGGGCTGGATAAGTGGTTGATCTGAATCGGTGCTGTTGGTATGGAGCCTTCACCCACACTGAGAGCCACTTACAGATCGCCCCAGACCTCTCCGTCACCAGACTACATCTCCCATGATGCCACCTGCCTGAGCAGTCAGCCGTGGCGGCATCCCATCAACCCCGCGCCATCGAATCAAAACACAATAAAGCCTTCATGAGGACGGAGAGAGAGAGAGGGACAGAGAGGGAGAGAGGGAGAGAGGGGGAGAGGGAGAAGAAAAGGGAGGGAGAGAGGGGAAGAGGGAGAGCGAGGGAGAGAAGAGGGGGGGTGGGTGAGGGGATGAGGGGGAGAGAGGTGCAGAGACAGAGAGAAATAGCGAGAGGGTTTGAGAGACAGACAGACAGAGAGACAGACAGACAGAGAGAGAGAGAGAGAGAGAGAGAGAGAGAGAGAGAGAGAGAGAGAGAGAGACAGAGAAAGAGAGAGAGAGTAAGAGACAGAATGTAAAAGTGAAACAAAGTACTGTTCTTCTAATTGGATTCCCAGGTCGGAGAGAGAGCGCTCTCATGACCCGTTAATTTGCGATGGATCACCGCAGGCAGGAAATAACGGAGAGGAAGGCGGGAAGAAAAAAAGAAAGAGAATAAGCCGTTTCTGCAGAGCCAACAAAGAGACAGTTTCAAGACGTTTCTATCAGAGCTTCATAACCCCTGTGTGTTTTTCGCGATCCTGGGGAGCTTAGATAGGGGATTACTGCAATAGGCAGATCGAGTGGCAGTTGGTAATCCATGACAATAACAACCACACAGCCACCCCCCACCCCATATCCTCTTGCTGAAAGTGACCCCGCACGGCGCGACACGGCGCTGCCACACCTGACACACACCTGACACACACATGACACATCCCCTGGCTGCGTTCATACCATTAGCCTTAGCGTTTAATCCTATTAATGAACAAGTGTGACTCCCTCTTTCCCTCTCTCTCTCTCTCTCTCTCTCTCTCTCTCTCTCTCTCTCTCTCTGTTTCTCTCTCTCTCTTTTTCTCTGTTTCTCTGATTCTCCCTCTGACTCTCTCTGCCTCTCTCTATCTATGCTTCTCTCTCTGTTTCCCCCTGTTTCTCTGTGGTTCTCTATTTGGCTCATTTTCTCTCTCTCTCTCTCGCTTCTCTCTCTCTCTCTCTCTCTCTTCTACCTCTCTCTCTCTCTCTCTCTCTACTCTCTCTCTCTCTCTCTCTCTCTCTCTCTCTCTCTCGCTCGCTCGCTCGCTTTCTAAACAGGACGGTCTGTTCTGCTTCTCTGCTCTGTTAGAAATGCTTCCGTTTGATGTCCTGCTTTTAGAAGTTGTTACTTATCCATTAATGCTTCAGTCGGGTTCTGGAGGTGTGTTTCTGTGTGTGGTGTGTGTGTGTGTCTGTGTGTGGTGCGTGTGTGTGTGTGTGGTGTGTGTGCGGTGTGTGTGTATGTGAGAGAGAAAGAGCAAGGGAGAGCGAAGGTGGGAGGGAGGGTGCTTAAGCTTGTTATCAGTGTTTGTTGCAGGTTAGGGGACAGAGACTGCCAGGGTACAGGGTGGTTTCGCAGTGGCTAATGACTTTAGGACTTGAAGAGTATATAATGAGCCTTCATTTTATGGTTCTTTGCTATGAATTATGGAGCAACTCATAAACGAGGGCACCAAGGCTGGAAATGCCGGCTGACTGTGTTGACGGCAGGCCTGTGTTAGCCTGTGATGCAACTTGCATAGAGAGAAATGGCTTCTGTGGTTCTCGGGCCAAGGCAGGGACGTGATCCCGGGCCTAGTTAAGTGTGTATGCACATGTATTAGGTTGTCGATGAGACCTCTCCCCACACATCTTTTCCCTTGATACATGACCTGTGAGCGAGTCTATGCGTGTGTGTGTGTGTGTCTGTTAAATAGAATGCTGCTATAGGTCTTACGCAACGTACCTAAAGATAAGGGGGGGGGGAAGTATTATTTCTGTCTGGACACCTGCTCCACTTCCTGCTCTGAACCCTAGTGATGAGAGGAGGGGGTGGGGGGGAGAGGGAGGATGAAGGGCTGGAGAATAGGGGGACTGCTTCAGTGGCTTTCAGCCCCAGAGATCACACACCTGAGCTCCAGTTTGTGCGCGCGTGTGCGTGCGTGCGTGTGCACACGCGTGTCCGGTGTTGGTGTGCGTCGGCACACGCGCGTGTTCTTGCGAGGGTGTTCTTGCGAGGGGGTCCATCTGTGTTTGTGCTGCGCGTTCATCCGTGTGTGTCCATCGCACACTCACGTGGACTCGGGGGCTTCCCAGACATCCTCTCTCTGGAAGCGGGGGCCGTCTGTTTGTCTCCGGCCCGTTCCTCAAACAGAGGAGCTTTATCTGAGGCTCTGCTGTCCTCCGACAGCCTGGTGGAGGACGCACACACCCAGACCTGGTGCAAGACACACACACCCAGGTGCTGGTGGAGGACACACACACCCAGGCCTGGTGGAGGACACGCGACTGTGCTCTCACACGATGCTCGGCCCCTCTCTGCAGAGCCTGTGCCCTGTACGCTACCCTGGGACTAGCTCCACTCACTCTGGGCTCTCCGGCGTAATCGCTCATCTGTGCGGCTGCGCTCGTATGTGCACACGTGCGTGCAGTCTTGGATTTACCCCGTGTGTGTCTGCGGACCGTGGACGTGCGCGCGCGTGTGTGCTTTGTGTGAGTTTGTGTGCGCGTGTGCGCGGGGGGAGAGAGCGACGGGCGGACGGAGGAAGAGAGAGCAAATGGAGAGAGATGGACAGAGACGGGAGAAGGAGACAGAGGGAGAGAGGGAGGGAGGGAGAAAGCAGGAGGTGGAAAAGTGCTGCTTGCGCATGTATCCGCTAATCTGCTTCTTATATGTTTCATCCGTCTGTCCGTCTGCATTTGTCTGATGTCGTTCTTATCTGGTCCGCACGGCAGCAGGGAGTTTGTGTCTGTGTGTCTTCATAAGGCTGTCGGCTTGCATGTCTTTGAGGGACAGAGAGAGGGGGAGAGAGAGAGCGTGAGAGAGATAGAGGGAGACAGACGGAAAGAGAGGCAGAGGGAGAGAGAGTTAATAATAATGATGTGCCCAAACAAACGCTGGGCTGTTTTCTGTTTCTGCACTTGCACATAATTGTATTAATATGTGCGTCCTATTTGTTGTTGACGTTCATGCGAGCGGGTTCCGGGTGTAGTGGCGATGCAGTTCAATTTGTTGGCGTGTGCACGGGTGTGCACAAATGTGTGCGTGCGTGTGTGTGTGTTTGTGTGTGCAGTAGGGCTATACTCAGGTGGGGCTCATTTGGGTCACATGCTTTTGCCTGAGTGGCTGTGCTGGGTACAAGCTGAGACTGCCAGTCTCCCCCACCCAGACTGGAAAACACCTTCCACCCTCTGCAGCCCAACTGCAGTGGTCGAGGAAGAGAGAGGCAGGGCGGGAGGGAGAGGGAGGGAGGGAGGGAGGGAGGGAGGGAGGGAGGGAGGGAGGGAGGGAGGGAGGGAGGGAGGGGAGGGAGGGAGGGAGGGAGGGAGGGGGACGGGAGGGAGGGAGGGATGGGAGGGAGGGAGGAGGGAGGGAGGGAGGGTGAGGGAGGGTGAGGGGAGAGAACGGTGGGGGCACAGGACTGGAAGAGAGAAGTATGATCGAGCGAGTGAGAGATAGAGAGAGGGAGCGGAGAGAGGAAGAGCGAAGGGGGGAAATTAGATACCTGCCCGCCTCATTTGTGAACATATCATTATTCTTATTTTAGGAGATTTGTTAGGGCCGCCAGACACTCCTCAAGCACAACAAGTGATGCGCCCCTGTGTGAATCATGTGGGCCTGACTAGATGGAGAGTGCCTGGGCTGTCGATAGACGCATGGCCCAGTCATCGTCAAGGGGATGGAGAGAGAAAACAAACAAATGCATCTCATTATTTCTCTGTGCGCCTCTGCAGTGCTCCTGGTAACCCATCACAGTCCACACAGATCCAATTGCTTCCTTTAAATCAGTTTGAAGCTGCAGCCACATCACATCTGTCTCAATAGCAGCTGCAGCCTGCGAGCCCCCGCTGCACACAGCAACAGCTCCTCCTAGTGGTCATCTCTAAGCTGCTGGACGCATCACTGGCCCCTGACTGACTGGATAACTGGCTGGCAAGCTGACTGGCTGGTTGGCTGGCGTTGGACCATGCTAACTAGTTGGTTTTCTGATGGCAAATCAGAAAACCGGCTGGCCTTTCACTGATTGGTTGGCTCACTGTTGGCTAAGTGACTGGCTGGCTAACTGGCCTCCGTTTACCTAGCTAGCTGGCTGACTGATTGACTAGTTAGCTAACTGGCAGAATGGCTAGATAGCCTCCCATAGACCTACTGGCTAACTGGCTAACTAGCAACTGACTGGTTGACAGGCTGACTGACTGACTGACTGGCTGTCTGGCTGACCGGCCAACTGGTTGGTTGATTGGCTGACTGGCTGTCTGGCTGAATGACTGGTTGAGTGGCTGTTATCCTCCTATAAGGAGCGGATTTCTGTCAGCAGAGGAGGAAATGAGTCCTTGATGAAACAGATCCTGCCTGAGATGATAGGCTGATAAACAAAGATAGCTGCTGCATGTTTTTCTCATCTCCGTTCCCATTTCTCCATTTCGCTCTCTCTCTCTCCCCCTCTCTCTCTTTCTCTCTCTCACTCTCTCTCTATCGTTCACCCTCTCTCTCTTTTCCATGCGGTCACTCTCCTCATTTCATTTGCTGAATCCACTCCAGCTATCCGTACCTCTCCCTCAGACACTGTGTCATCGCTTCTGCTTCAGACTCCACATCTCATGCTCTATCCTCTGGCAAGCAACCCGGGGGTGTCATGCACGTTTGCTAGCGGGTAGCTCGCTAGCGCGAGCTGAGATAGAGCTCGATAGATATCTGCTATGACTCGTCAGATCGACCCTCTCTCCTCTCTCCCTATCTCTATCTCTCTATCTCTCTCTCTCTCTCTCTCTCTCGCTCTCTCTCTCTCTCTACTCTCTCCTCATCCCTCTGTCATCCTCGCTGAGTTCATGCTGTAGTGGCCTGGCTCACAGCTACAGTAACCTGCCATTCCTCAGCTTCCCACTGCCAGCGCCTTCAATCAGGCGTTCATCTTTTGCTCTGCTCATTTCTTCCCTCCTTCCTTCGGTTTCTTGTGTGGGAGTGAGGGTGATGGAATGAGGGTATTGATTCGTGGAGGGTTATTGACAGCTTCTCTGAAGCCATTGTTGATAAGCGACTGTTTCCTCCCACTAAAAGGTTCTTTTCGTTTTTCTCAAACTGCCCAAAAAAAAGAAAAGAAAACACAGGGAAAAAAGGAAACAGTCCCTTGATAAAAAAACGAACTTTTCTCTTTGTGGTCAGATATGTAATAGCGTAGAGGAGGAGACTACAGAGGGAATGGGAGCCTACTTTGATCAGCAATGTGAGTCCGTATTCAGCTGCGGGTGATCTGAGACAAGGAACATTTGGAGCTGGCTAAGATAGATTAGCATCTGCGTGGCTAGTTTCATCAGCAAGGCAGCTTTGTATTCTCCCTGAGTCGGCTTAATGGATCCCTCCCATCTCTCAGATGGAATATCAGAGACTTACACATGCTGGACCTGTTCAACTGTGAATTGTGAAACCGACCGAGGTGTCTCGGATCGACACCAAAAGACAAAAACAGATTTCAAGTTTCTCACACATCATGTACGAAGCTTGTTGGCGTGGCTCGGCGGTGGAGCGTTTGACTGCAGATCAAGAGGGTTGTAGGGTTGGAATTCCTTCAGAATAAAAGTGCTTGTCAAAAGAACAGATTATGTTATTATTCCAAAATGATAAAACAAACCTTAAACCTCTGACCCAAAAAATGACAAATCCATGACAACCGTGTTGCGTTGGTGTGTTTTTCTTCTCCTCCAGTCCCTCCATCCCAGCCCTACTTCGAGGTGGATTTCTCTGAACCCTGGGTGGCCGGACGGAAATACGGTGTCACCTGCATCGCCCCCGATGCCAATCCGGAGGCGGAGATCACCCTCTACAAGGGTAGGTCACCATGACAACGTCCAGCGGTGTTGCTGAGCAGCAGTGTGAATCTCGGAGTCTTTCGAGAGAGAGAGAGAGAGAGAGAGAGAGAGGGAGAGAGAGGGACGATTAATCAGAGCCTCTAAGGAGCACCTTCACCCTCCTCATCTCAGATCCCTCACCATGCTAAAGGGCAGACCTGCTCAGCCCAGGTTATCAGTCCTCACAAGCTCTCACACTCACAAGGCATCTGCCCCCCCCCCATGTTTTCTTGTTTGTTTCTCTGTTGAATGCGCATGTGTCCTTGAGTTTTTTAATCCAGGTGTATTATTAGTATTATTGTTGTTAAATGGGTGTTGTTGTTGTTTGGGAGGGAGGGAGGTAGCATCGCACAGCAGGGGGCGTAGCTAACGCCCTTCACTAATCATCACCTCTCTCTTCTGTCTATATCTCTGTTCTCCTTCTCTCGCTCTCTGTACTCTGTACTTTATGCGGTTTATTCCTACCCCCACTGTCTCTCTCTCTTTGCTCTTTCACACCACACAACACAACACTACTGTAGTCCACGGTACCCACTATCTGTGCTCGCTCGCTCTGAGCTCTCTCTCATCTATCTCTAGCTCGCTGCTCGTATCTCGAGCGTCTCGATCATCTCTCGCTGATTCTATCTCTCGCGCTCGATCTCTCTTATCTCGCTCCTTCTCTCTCCTTATACTCTCTCTATCTCTCTCTCTTCTCTATCTCTCTCTCTCTCTCTATCTCTCTCTCTCTCTTCTCTCTCTCTCTCTCTCTCTCTCTCTCTTTCAGACGGGGTGGAGTTGACTGATGCAGAGTCGTTCACCGAGTCTGGCTCAGACGATAAGCTTCTGAACACAAACGCACAAGCAACGTATGTGGAAGGTCTTCGGTTCATGTGTGGGAGCCAGTGTGTGTGTGTGTGTTAGTAGAGCACGTGTGTGTATCTGTTCTTGTGTGGGAGCACGTAGGTGTGTGTGTGTGTGTGTGTCTGATGAAAGTGTCGTATCTCCACACGTGCAAAGCACAATGTATAGTGATATTCTGCACCTTGCAATTGAATGAACTTTTGTCATTTTCAGTTGCAAGACAGATTTAATTCCATCTGCTTCACCTGGTACTGTGGATTGTCCTGCTCTTCTCACCTCCTACATTGCAGAGATAATACCCTCTTGTCATCTCCAGAGATAACATTAGTATGGCGCTTATTATAGATGTGTTCAGCTCAATGTGGAGGTGGTTGGCTCTGGAGCAATATTGATTTAAAACCTGCAGATCCAGGAATCAGGAAGTATTTCATTGAATTGTGGAATAGTTTGGTGGACTTTTGTGCCAATACTTTTATGTATAATGTATTCTGTTGTAATTAATAGGGTTTTGAATGGAAGGAACAGTATAAGGTGTAAGTGGTAAAATGTTCACGTGTAGCCCTCATCCCTGTATTCTGATTGGCTGGTGGAGATGGAGAGGAGACAGACAGGGAGTGTATATCCTGACTTGGACAGTATGTAGAGTCAAGTGTGTTCCACGTGTAAATCGTGGCTGAGCACGGATAAGATTGAATCTATAGTCTCGTTCAGAGTTACTTTGGCCAACCAGCATGATAGTGTTGTATTATTCAGATGTTATGTGTGTGTGTGTGTGTGTGGGGTGAACTGTAGACCAGTCCCGAGAGCCTGCAGCTCTGGTCAATGGGAGAGGAGAATGGAAGTGACAGGTGTCAAAGGCCAGGCTGGGAAGTGTGAAACTGTGTTTACCTCATCCCGCTTAATAAACGAGTAAACACCTCTCCTGTCATCGCTCTTCCTCCCTCCCTCCCTCTCTGCATCTGCACGTCTCACACACACACACACACACAAACACACACACACACACACACACACACACACACACGCTACAGGGTGGAGGCTCTGAGGTCGGATGATGGGAATCAGCTGACATGCCGTGCCAGGAACCCGGCCATCTCCCAGTACCTGGAGACCAGCCTGGTCATGCGAGTGTTCTGTGAGTCCGTTCTTCCGCCGCTGTCCTCCCTCCCTCCCTCCCTCTCTCCCTCCCTTCCTCTCTCTCCATCTCTCCCTTCACCAGGCCTCACCTTCACTCCTGCCTTTCCATCCTCACACACGCACAGGGAGCTCCACATAGTGGGGTGTGAGGGTAAAGAGGTGATGGAGTGGGCCTGAAGGTGAGGGCTGCAAAAAAATGCCCCTCTAGAAATGAGCCTAATACTCCTAAATCTACTCAAATGATCTTGTATTGAGCAAAACAATCTGCCAACGGGGGGTAAGAAAAATGAAAAACCATAATGTGCCTTAAAACTAGACAAAAAGGCAAGAATGTTTGCAAACTGAGCTTACTAACAATAACAATACATTTAGTCATTTAGCAGTCGTTCTTATCCAGAGCGACTTACAATGAGTACAGGGACATTCTCCCCGAGGCAAGTAGGGTGAAGTGCCTTGCCCAAGGACACAACATCCTTTTTTGCACAGACGGGAATCAAACCAGGGGTATTTTTTGGAGCAAAAAAGTGAAAGTAAACCAAAAATCAGGGTAACGGTCCAGGTAATAAAAACAGAAGTGTTTATAAAATGAGAACAATTACTATACTCAGTAGATTTGGTAATGGTGGCAAACAGCCAAAATACCTCACAAAGGACATGGTGTGAATGAGCAGGTTAAGCAGTGGCAGTGATTGGCAGAGGGAAAACAGGTGAGTTGAATCAGCAATTAGTACTCAGGGGATCGGGATCTACTGGGAGGGGTGCGTTTCCCAGCCTTGTGGGAAGGTTGCTGAGGAGGTTGCAGAGGACACCTTACAATTAATAACTAGTCAAAATAATCTTAAAATAAGTTATTCTCTTAATTGAGCTGACTCTAAGAATTAATACCTTGAAGTGGTTAATAGTTATGTGAAAAATGCTTGACAAGATTCTTTTGTTTTTAGACAAAAAATAGGACACATATTCTAGTCTAGACGGGGCATGCTGTTGTCCCTCTCAACCCAGGGAGGAACATTCTGCCTGGGGCCAACTCACACCTGCTGGGCTGGGGAGTCCAGGGCCGAGTCCAGCCGCTTGTCAGGTCAACAGACTGCTGCCCCCAGAGGATAGAGACTGACATGACAACAAGTGACTGCTCGCTCCTGTCAGGTTACAGTCCATAGGGCTGCGTGACGTTAGTTCACACAGAGATGTTGATTCTGCCGGCGTACCGATAATCTGTCTCAGAGACACGGCAACCGTGTCGACTGCTGTTGTCCAATGAACAGTGTCTGGCTTCCGAGGCAATGTTTACTAGTGTTGGTGGTATTGTCTCACAACACTTTGTAGATCAATGAAAGTAATTGATTGTTTGGTCCGAGGAGTCCTCCCACTTGCGAATCCCAGGTCGAGTCAGCTGCTGATTAAACCCCGCCCCCGCTCACAACACCCTGGTCAATGACCGGCTCTAATAACCCCTCCCCCTCAACCAGCCCCAAGACACCTCCACCCCCTCACAGAACCCTAACGCTGCCTTTATCTAACTATCTGTCTGTCGACTGTGTCTATCTAACCTGCTTTGTGTTGGTCCTGTTTTGTTTTGCCTTGATCTCTAGCCTGTCTGGGAAATCCCTCTCTTCTACTCGGTGTCCGCCTATACTCTCCACTATTCTCTTCTACGCTATCAGGCGATGCAGGAGAGTAGCGTCGCGGAGCTGGGAGTCTGATGAGGAGTATCGTCGCGGCGATGGGAGATGCTCGAGCTGATCGCAGACGCGATCCTATCCTCTCCTACCCTCCCATCCCCTCCCACCATCCCATCCCCTCCCCTCCCCTCCATCCATCTACTCTGCTTTAAACAACAGCCCTCCACGCTAAGTGCTAATGTAGCAGAACTGCAGACCACCGCGGCAGTCTTACTCAGCACGCTGGACCATCAAAGCGCGAGTGGCGTCCGCTCTCAGCCAGCCAGATTGTTAGCGAGGTGGCAGTTAGTCATGCCAGGCCCTGGGTTCCACCGCCCGCACTCACAAACTGATTGCAGCAATAACAAAGGGCCGTCCTTCCCTAATTTATTTTACTGCGAATATTTTATTCAGGGCGAGCAGTAATTTATTCATATTCCACGTTGCCTTATTACTGTTTAAACATCTGTTCTTTTGCTTTATGGACTGGATCCAGCTCGCTGCTCCCTTAATACTTAATGCTTTCATCAGAGCTAGACCTCTTCTCCTGCAGTCGCGTTAAATGTTCCCGATTTATCGGCCCTGTCTCACCCAGCGGAGACGCGTCCTGCTCAATTGCTGGCGGTCCACTCCTCGCTGCATGTTTTTATACCCCTCTCCTGTCTTCCTGTCATCCTATATTCCTCGGTCCTCCCTCGCTTGTTTCAACACTCTCTGCTCCGATCTATCACCACCGTTTCACTGTCCAACCCTCATTTTGTATATCTCTCTCTCTTCCTTCCCTCTGACACTCCGTCCCTCCATCCCTCCATCCCTCCATCCCTCCATCCCTCCATCCCCTCCATCCCCTCCATCCCCTCCATCCCCTCCATCCCTCCATCCCTCCACCCCCTGCATCCCCTCCATCCCTCCATCCCCTCCATACCTCCATCCCCTCCATCCCTCCATCCCCTCCATCCCCTCCATCCCTCCATCCCTCCATCCCTCCATCCCTCCATCCCCTCCATCCCCATTCCCCGAGGGCAGTCCCTCCCCAGGCCCCAGTCATCCAAGGTCTGGTCAGTGACGAGGTGAAGGCAGGTAAAACGCTGACGCTGCTCTGCCTGTCCCACGGAGGAAAACCCACTGGCCACCCTGCAGTGGACCAAGGTAGGCACACACACACGCAGCACACACACACGCACACACGCACACACACACGTCCCCAAGTGAGCACGCTTGCGTTGCAGAACGGCGAGGTGCTGTCCACCACCTGGGAGGAGGACACGGTGATTAAGAGGTCCAGCAGCCCGCTCACCTTGGAGGTGCTGCCCCAGGACAACCAGGCCCTGCTGGGCTGCGAGGCCACCAACCTGGTGTCCAAGGCCCTGCTGTCCGTCCAGCGCAGGCTCACTGTCCACTGTGAGTGGCCCCGTCACGCCTACACAGGGCCCTGGGGCTGTTTTCATATGTGGGTGGGACCTATATCTTTTCATCATAGTAATGATGAAATGATTACTATGATGATTTTTTTCATGTAAAGTGTTGGAGGAAGACGGATTTGCCATTTTCACGGCCACGTATGATGGAACTTATTCCCCTGTGCTTGCACACAAACACACACGCGCAAACCTGTGGGCACATGCTTGTTTATTCACGCACACACTGTGCACATAGTGCTGGCAGATCGAGGCCTACACTTAGATACGCATGCACGAACAGACAACACACTGCTCACGCCCACACAAACACTTATAAACACGCACAAAAACAGCAAACACACAGAGACATTGAGACTGCACATACATACGCCCACGCACACACGACACACACACGTGTAGAGTGAGGAAACACTCATTTACAGTATTCACCCAAACACACGTACATTTTATCATGATGTTATGCAGGGGCAGGGGAATATCTTTCCGTGGAATTTCATTTCATAGACTGTAGAACTGCAGTGAATAACAATGTCTTCATGTGTCTGCTTGTACTGTGCGGTACCCCATCAGTAAAGCCATCCTTAACCAGGCAGTCTAACTGTAGTCACCAGCAGTAATATCAATACTTATTCTGTGGCAGCTTCGCTTCTAATGCTAACATCATTAATGAAACCAATGGTGATTACGACTCCAGACCATATTTCAGTCAGAATCGTGCTAGACTGCAGGCTTGCTCTTTTACAGCGAGCTAATTTAGCTGAATCGCTCCAATGCACTTCTCCCAAGGCAGTAAAAGCTACACTTTGTGCGGTGATAATAATGCCAACAGGTAATAGATTATACATTCCATTTTTCTTTTTTTTGCTTTTCTTTTTTGCTCAGTTTTTTTCTTCTGCAAAAATAAAACAAACATGGAATGAATTTGTGGAGGAGGCCAGGCCTCAGTGAGGCCTCTCTCCAGCAGCCTCTAGCTCTGCAGCGTTGCCATGTTCATCACGCTCTCCGAGGCAGACAGGCCCCGGGGCAGCCTCCCTCACTACCACACACTATTTTATTCACACAGCGTCAATGTTGAAAATGAGCTGGCTCTTTACTCTCCTGCTCTGACTTTGTGACTAAGGATGAGGCTAGGGCTGGGGCAGAGGCTGAGGCTGAGGCTGGGGCAGAGGAAGAGGCTGGGGCAGAGGAAGAGGCTGGGGCAGAGGAAGAGGCTGGGGCAGAGGTTGGTGCTGGGACAGAGTCTGAGGCTGGGACAGAGTCTGAGGCAGAGGCTGAGGAAGAGGCTGGAGCAGAGTCTGAGGCTGGGCTGGGGCAGAGGTTGGGGCTGAAACTAAGGAGCAGTGTGAGGTTGGGGCAGAGGCTAGAGCTGGGGCAGAGGCTGTGGCTGAAGCTGAGGAAGAGGCTAGAGCAGTGTGAGGCTGGGGTAGGGGCTGAGGATGAGGCTGGGGTTGAGACAAAGGCTGAGGTTGAGTTTGAGGGAGGCTGGGGATCACATTAGACTGCAGGGGAGAGAAGAGTATCAGCGTGTGATTGGAATATGCCACCACTGTGGATAAGCAGACCCATCTGCATGTCCCGAGAGAGACATGCGAGACAGAGCAGATACATCACGACACACTCGGTGTACATCCATGATCCGGTCTGTGTCTGGCTGCTGAAGCCAGGGCCAGGCCTGCTCTCCTCAGCTAAGCTGTCCTCAGCTGCCCCCCACAACCTCTGGGCCTACAGCAGAAACATCTTAGGCCTCAGTCCCTAAACCCCCCCGGTGGAATTCATTCACCGCTTCCTGAACCCTCCCCTGAGACACTGTGATTGAAGTGTTGCTCTGCGCAAGAGTCATGTCGAGAAGATCATTTGGACCGAATCTGTCTTTTCCCCATCCCCCTCTTGTGTATATGTGTGTCTGTGCGTGTGTGTGTGTATATGTGTGTCTGTGCGTGTGTGTGCGTGTGTGTGTGTGTGTGTGTGTGTGTGTGTGTGCGTGTCAGTCGAACCCAAAGAGGTGAAAGTGCTGGGCTCCTTCAAGGCCGTGGAGGGGAAGGAGGTGTCTCTGTCCTGCTTCACCAGCTCCAGCAACCCTCCTGTCCAGATCCGCTGGTGGCTGGGCTTCCGGGAACTCAACTCCTCCTCCGTGGCTCTGGAAGAGGTGGGGGAGCGCTTTCAGCGCAACACACGACCGCCGACTGAGTACACGTGACGCTGTGGGATAGCGCCAGCAGCTCACATCATGCTTTTACCCCCTTCGTCGCCGTGGGCAGAATGTGATAATGCGTGTGAGATTTCCGCGCTTGGTTACCGAAATAGCCTTCCATTCAGACGTCGTTTCGAAGGGGTCTTTCTAGAAGGGAAAGAATGCCTCCTCACAAGTGTAGAGACAGAGAGACTCGTTCAACATCTGCGAAGCAGCGGCGAGAGTCTAGGCCTGTCTTTGCCCGAGAATTGACATCTCGATATTCCTAGATAGACAGACGATGATTCGCCGCACATGATCCCCCCCCCCAGACAACGCTGATCCCGCCCCGACGGGCGAACGAGCGTCTCTCTCTCCCTCTCCGCGCTTTTGTGTTACGTTAATGAGATCAAAGTGAACGAAAGTTAACAGGCGAGCAGAGCTGTAACACACCAGCTCTTTCTTCCTGGTGAAAACAGCCTTTTTTTCCTCATTTGATCTGGCGCACGCACAGACGCAGCCCCGCCGCGTGGAGTCTGCGAGGCTGAACGCTGCCTCGCAACAGAGAGGTTAATGAAGACTGACACTGGGCTGGGATTTCTCTCTTACTGTCTTCAGTCTGTTTGGCTCTGGAAAGGCTTTCACAGTAATCAACTCAATAATATCCTTGATCACCGTAGCTGCTAGACCGGCATGACCCGTTCAGTGCAGGTGCAAATTGGAGTTTGTTTCAATTTATTTCAGCTTAGAGAGAGAGAGAGAGAGAGAGAGAGAGAGATGGAGAGAGAGAGAGAGATGGAGAGAGAGAGAGGAGGAGGACGAGAACGGATTTGTTCGTCTATCAGGAGCGATCCAGAAAATAAACATCAGCAGAAGGCCGTGTTCACTCGCCATCTGTGCTCGTGCTGGATGAATTCAGAGTGTGTCGTTCTCCGCAGAGAGAACGTTCTAGAGCGGGAGGGCCGAGCGGCGGTGTTCTGAGTGCCTGTGTGTGTCTGCAGGGAGACCATGGAGGCATGACCAGCATGTCCAACCTGACCCACCTCGTGTCCCGCGAGGAGAACGGACTCCCACTCACCTGCGAGACCTTCAACAAGGGCACGCGCTTCTCCAAGAGCCAGTCCACCAACCTTCAGGTCTTCTGTGAGTGCACACGACAGCAACATGTTTGGATCTACTCCCCGCCCCCCGCCCCCCGCCCTGACGCTGGGCACTCCTAGGGGACGTGACAACAAAGCAGTGACAACTCCACCTTCCTAATGTTGCTTGCCTTCCTCAATCTCTCTCTCCCTCCCTCCCTCATCTCACTCGCCTGCTCTCTTTCTGTCCCGTCTTCTCCCTTTCCCTCCCTCTCTCCTCTTTCTTCCCTACCCCCTCTCCCCCTTTCTTCTCTCCCCCTATTCCTCTTCTTCATCTGCCCCTTCTCCCTCTTTCTTCTTCCCCCTCTCCATTTTTCTTCTCTCCCTCTTTCTTCCCCCCCTTCCTCTCTTTCTTCTCTCCCCCTATGTCTCTCCGTCTTTCCCTCTCTCTCTGCCCCCCTCCCCCCCCAGACCCTCCTCAGAAGGTGTGGTTGGATGTTCCTCCAGAGGACATCCCCCTGCGCTCAGGAACCACCGTCCGTCTTGTGTGCTTCTCCAGCGGGGGGAAGCCCAACCGGAAGCCTCACCTGGTACAAGGTGTGTGTGTGGTATGCCACTGGAGGAACGCAGAGCAAGAATTTCCTCTGTGGACACTTTCTACGAGTGTGGTGTGTGTGGGTGTTTCTCAGAGTCAATTCTCTACATGTGTGGGTGTGTCATCCAAAAACCAAAAACACTTCTTATTGGCGAGCAGCGTCGGAGCAGGAGGAGGCGAGGAGCAGGAGGGGTGAGGAGGAGGAGCGAGAGGCGGGAGGAGGCGAGGAGGAGGAAGGAGGAGAAGGAGGAGGAGGGGCGAGAGGAGGAGAAGGGGAGCGGGAGGAGGAGGAGGCGGGAGAAGGAGGAGAGGACGGAGAAGGAGGAGAAGGAGGAGAAGGCGGAGGAGGAGGAGGAGGAGGAGCGGAGGAGACAGCGGAGGAGATAGGCAGGAGTCGGCGGAGGAGCAGTAGGAGGAGGCGACTGACGTATGAGGCGTAGTCTACGTATTCTCTGATTCTTCTCTCTATTCTTCTGTATGTCTATTATGATACTGTCTTCTTCTCCTTATGCTTCTCCTTCTCATCTACGTCTTCCTTACTTCTTCTTCTCCTTCTTCTTCTCCTTCTTCTTCTAGAATGGGAAGGCCGTAGAAGAAGCTTCCAGACTCTTGCCCTCAGACAAGGGAGTGTCCAGAGAGCTGGTTCTGCTGCTGCAGCCTAGCGACAACCAAGCTAATTACCGCTGTGACGCCACCAACAGCGCCAAGAAGACGCTCTCAGCCTCCTCCAAGCTGTTCGTCCATTGTGAGTCACTCTCTCACCCACCCACCCACACACGCACACACACATGCACACGCACACACACACACACACCCCTCTGGCCAGGATAGCATAAAAACGAAAACAATCTCCCATTTTCTCCCTGACCTTTACTGCAAACACTGGTAGTCAGCAGGTTTGGCCAGGCGCTGTTGTTAACAGTGCTGTCTCATCTTTTCCACCTGCGAGCAGTTCCAGCCACCAGCGTGAAGATCGAGGCCCGGCAGAGTGTGCTTCACAGCGGACAAACGTTGCAGCTCGAGTGCCTGACTGGAAGTAGCAACCCCAAGACCAACATCTCCTGGAGCCTCGGGCCCCTGAGGTGCTGTGGGGAGGGTCGAGGGGTGAAGGGGGATGGGGAGGGAGGGAAGCGGGGTGGAAGGCTGTGATTGGATGAGGCGCTGACTGGATTTATGCTCTGGATCATTTGATTGGAGTACGTGTTAGGGTTTGTGAGAACGGTTGTGACTATACACACATAGGTTCCACTGTGTCTCTCTCTTTCTCTAACACTGTCTCTCTATTTCTCATTCTCTCTTTTTCTCAATCTCTCATCCTCCGGTTCCCTCTATCTCTCCCTCTCTGGTTCTCTCTATCTCTCTGTATCTCCATCTTTCATTTGACTCTATCTCCCCTTCTCTGGTTGTCTCTGTCTCTCAGCCTACAGGAGGTGAAACTGACCCCCAAAAAGGCAGCGTTTGGTGGGGTGTCGGTGCGCAGTAGTCTGTCCTTGCCTCTGGAATCGCAGCACAATGGCAAAAGGGTGGTGTGCCAGGCCTACAGCTCTCTGCTGTCTGAGGGAGTCAACACCTTCTACAAGCTTGACGTGCTCTGTGAGTCAGCCTCCCTCCCCCCTCTCTTTCTCTGCTGCTAACTCGCTTAATTGAGTGCACAAAAACATAGAGTTACAGTAGATATTCTGTAGAGCGAGAATGCAATTAAAAGAGAGTGTGAGAGAGAGAAAGCAAGAGGGAAAGAATGAGAGAGTACAGTAAGATTTATATAGATACATAGATAGATAGATAGATAGATAGATAGATAGATAGATAGATAGATATCTGGACGTGATGGAATGTGAACACGGTAGTGCGCTGGCATCCTGCGTGTGTGGGTTTGTGTGCCGGGAGGCGCCTTTTGTTGTGCTGCGCTCTGCAGCAGTGCCCCTAATTGTGTGTGTGCTCTGCTGCGCGGCCCTGCTCGTCTTTGATGCCTCTTCTCAGGCACCAGCCAGTCTGCTGCTTCAAAGCATGCTGCTGCATGTGAGCATCAACTCGTGTCATTGTGTGTTTGTGTAAAGCTGCGGTCGGACAACACTGCTGTCACTCGCTGTTTTAATGCCCGTCCCTCTCCCGCCCCCTCCGCCCTCCACCCTTCCCCTCCTGGAGCCCCTCGTCGGCTTTCTGTGTGAAGTCGGTCAGATCTGAGATATTGGTGGGGATGTCGGCTTTGTACTGCTTTGACTTTCATTCACGCCCCCTCCCCTCTCCTTTCATGCTCAACGTGGCGGCTGTGTGCGAACACGGACTTGTGTACGCGTGGGCGTGTTTGTGTTTGGGCGCACACGGGGTCACGTCGTTTTCGTGCGTGTGTGTGTGTGTGTGTGAGCTCGTCCCTCTCATCCCAGTTCCTCCAGAGTTCAGCCCCGACCAGCCCAAGCAGGTTCAGGTCCAGGAAGACGAGGTGGCGACCCTCCCCCTGCTCGTCTCGGCCAATCCGGACGAGGTCTCCTGCAGCTGGCTGCACCGCAAAGAGCTGCTCAGAGGTGAGGCGCGGCGGCCGTCTCCGTGACGACTCTATAAGCGGCTCGCGGTCGTGCTGAGCCAGCACACTCGTGGAGAATCGCCCCGGCGTCCGAGCCGTGAATAAAACATGGCAGGCTGGCCGACGTGGAGGCCTGCCAGATGGGATTCTCATTACTCCCTCTAATGTATGCAGTCTAAATGAGGACGGCTGTCCGTCCGAATACAACGCAGGCTCTCCACTCACGGCCTCGCCCCTGATCTCTGTCATCAGGGCTCTTTCTTCACATTAGTTTCGAGCTCTCTAGCTCATAGTATGGGATCGTTTCTGTCTGCTCGAGCTAGAGCTCTCTCGTCGTATCTCTATCTATGCTTTGCGCCGTCAGTCGTAGATCGCGCTAGCTTTGATCGGAATCGTCTCTATAGTCTCTTCTCTCTCGTCTCTCTCTCTCTCTCTCTATCTCTGATCTCTCTCTCTCTCTCTCTCTCTCTGTCTCTCTCTCTGCTCTCTCTCTCTCTCTCTCTCTCTCTCTCTCTCTCTCACACACACACACACCGTAGAGAGGAGGGCTATTGTTGGACTGCAGGTGGAGCTTTGTAACCACAGGTGTGTCTCTGTGCACTGCTGTGGCCTCCGTGTTGGAGCCCTGCCAGAGAGATCAATAATGCAGGCCCGGACGTCACTCAGAGACAAAAGGCTGAGAGACATGTGTTTAATGTGCCCATAATGAATACTAACTGTTCTCTGTGTGTGTGTGTGCCCATGTGTGTGCCCACGTGTGTGCGTGTGTGTTCCTGCGTGTGTGTGTGTGTGTGGATGTGTTTGTGTCCCTGCATGCACGTGTGTGTGTGTGTCTGCGTGTGTGTGTTTGTGTCCCTGCATGTGTGCGTGTGTGTGTGTGTGTGTCTGTGTGTGTGTGTGTGTGTGTGTGTATGGACAGAGGGAGATGCTACAGAGCTGGAGATCGTGAATGTGACCAGGAGACATGCCGGCGTGTACACGGTCCAGTGTACCAACGAGCTGGGCACAGGCCACGCCTCCGTCACCCTGGACGTCCTGTGTAAGCAGCTTGTCAGGCTCCTCCCATCTCAGGCTCCTCCCATCACACCTGGGAGCAGGACCGGCACACCTGCAGCAGCTGTCTGAATACAGACTGCTCCATGTCCCCAGCCCTAACCCTAGCCCCAGCCCTATCCCTAGGTCCAGCCCCTAGCCCCCAGCCCCAACCTCCTAGCCGTCTCTCAAATACATACAAATTGACAGCCTTATAAAGACATACAACCCCAGACTCTCTGTGCAGCTAAGAGAAAAGAACAATCTGGAAAAATGAGATTTTCATTATACAAATACAGCCTCAAACCTCGGCCTCATCCCCCAGCCTCATCCGCTAGCTTCCTCCCCCTGCCTCACCCCTCTATCTCCCTCACTGATTATTTAATAACAGCAGTGAGGAGAATCTAGGTCTGAATGTTCCTCCAAAGCCCACAGCAGCCGCCAAATGGCTACAGCACTGCAGACAGGATTGGTCCCGACAGTTGTAGGTATTCATAATGTATGGAGGATTGTAATAGCTTTTATGGGTGGCAGTGTAGCCCACTTAACAATGTCGTTCTTGGTTAAATGGGAGACACGGGTGAATCTCTGTGACTCTGGGGTGTGTGCGTGTGCTTGTGTGTGTGTGCGTGCGTGCGTGAGGGGGGGCCGGGTCTCTGGTGGTTCCTCCCGCCAGTAGCGGTCTGTGTAGGAACATGGGCGGGGGCGACGAGGCAGTAATGGTCTTGTTGTTGTGAGTGCATGATACCCACAGGGAGGAGACGTGGGGGCTCAGACACACCACACACACACACTCACACACACTTATACACACTCAAACACGGACACACATACAAACATACACACGCACACAGACTGTACTGACAGGGGTGGGGAGAGAGAGATGGAGAGGATGGAGGGGCGGGGGGGGGTGGATCGGGAGGGAGAAAGAGAAGGAGGAAAGTGGAGTAGAGAATGATGGAGCGACGACCGGGGGGGAGAGAAAGAAGGCGGAGGGAGGGGGTGAAAGGAGGAGGGAGGAGAGAGGGAGGGGAGTAAGGAGGAGAGAGGGGCGAGCGTCCATCTCTCAGGCTGCACATTCACAGACTCTCCACTTAGTTGGATGTTAGGGGTCGTGTGATGGAGCCTGAGGAGGGTGTTTCGTTCAGAGCAGGCTGGAGGGTCTCGGGACAGGCATCCGGGAGCCACGGGGTGTCCGAGCAGGTCCTAATGCCCACCTGCTGCTCTGTGTTCCAGACGCCCCCAGCGTGAAGGCTGAGGTGAACCCCGTCTACGTGGACGTGGAGGGGACGGCAGACCTGCTGTGTGTGGCGGACGCCAACCCCGTCCCATCCGGCATGTTCTCTTGGAAGTGGCTGGTGAGGCGTCGGAGCAGCTCGGAAACACACGCGCGTACACACACGTGAACACTATCACACGTTAACACTATCACACACACACACGTGAACACTATCACACAGACACACACAGTAACACTATCACACAGACACACATGTGAACACTATCACACAGACACACACGTGAACACTATCACACAGACACACGCGTGAACACTATCACACAGACACACATGTGAACACTATCACACACACACACACACACGTGAACATTATCACACAGACACACATGTGAACACTATCACACACACACACGTGAACACTATCACACAGACACACACGTGAACACTATCACACAGACACACGCTCACTTATGCACGCATGCACACAGTCCTACACACACACACACACACATGCACACTATCACACAGACACACTCGCACATACACGCATCCTCACAGACACACACACACACCCACATGCACACACACACACACACCCACATGCACACTATCACACAGACACACTCGCACATACACGCATCCTCACAGACACACACACCCACGTGCACACACACACTTTTATTTCCTTTATCTGACCTCTTTCCTATTATTCTATCCTTTCTTACCGTTTATCACTCCTCCCTCTAAATGCGCAGACGCTCCATATTTCACTGGCTCTAACTATCCTTCCAGCCCACCTCTCCCCGTTGCACTCTCTGCCCAAATCCAGAAAAATAGCTTTCATTACAGCTCTCCGACTAAAGGGCACATTTGTCAACGTACCGTGGTCTCCGTATCTGCCGCTCGCCCCCTGGCATTTCTCCCTGTCCTGCTCTTACTCTCTCTCTTTCATTCTCTCTCTCTCTCTCTCTCTCTCTCCCTCTCTCTCTCTCTCTCTCTCTCTCTCTCTCTCTCTCTCTCTCTCTCTCTCTCTCTCTCTCTATCTCTCTCTCTCTGTCCACCCACACCCTCCATCCCCTCCATTCATCCAGCCTCCTATGGTGTTGCTCCTCTTGCCCTCTCTCTGCATCCTCTCTCTCCCTGTCCTCCTCCTCTCATTCCTCTGTTCTCTGGCTTTATCCTCCCGTTCACCGCCCTGTATTTTCCTTCCTCAGCATCCCTCTCTCTCTCTCTCTCTCTCTCTCTCTCTCTCTCTTCCGCACCTCTCGTTCCTCGTCTCTCTCGTTTTCACTCCTGTCTTCATCGGTTTCATCCACCTCACTGCCCGGTCTCCATCTTCCTTCTTTCACACCCCTTTCTCTCTCCTTCTCGCCTTCCCCCCTCTCTCTTCTCCCCCCACTTCCCTTTTGGGGTTTCCCCAATGCCCGCTCTCTTGTTTCTTCTCCTTCCCTGCCCCCACTCTCTCCTACTCCCACATCTAACCCCGTGTCCTCTCTCTCCTCCTCCCACTCTCACCCCTGTCCTCCCATTCTCTCCTCCTCCCACTCTCACCCGGTCCTCTCTCTCTCCTCCTCCCACTCTCACCCCTGTCCTCTCTCTCTCCTCCTCCCACTCTCACCCCGGTCCTCTCTCTCTCTCTCTCCAGGGGGAGACGGACGGAGAGATGGAGGAGATTGGGGAGGAGACCCAGAGGGAGGAAACAGGCCTGCTGACCATCCTGGAGGCGAGCCGGGCCTCGGCAGGGCGCTACCAGTGCACTGCAGACAACGGCATAGCGCCCCCTGCCAGTGTGGAGGTGGAGCTGGTGGTGCGCTGTGAGTGGGCCATGTCAAATCCATGACTTTGTGGGCTGAGCGTCCGGTGTGATATGTGCATGCGGTCTGGGATCGGTCTGTGTTTGGGTGTGCGTGATCGTACATGGGTCTCAGTCTATGTGTGCGCGTGTGTGTGCGTGTCTACATGTGTGTATGTCTCATTGTGTGTGTGTGTGTGTGTCTATGGCTACATGTGTCTGCGTGTTTGTTTATATGTGTGTGTCTCTATGTGTGTGTGTGTGTTGTTTGTCAGTTAAGCCTGAGCTCCAGAAGGGGCCCCAGTGGACCAAGGTGGCCAGCCGTGGGGGACGGCACCAGCACAGCTGAGGTGGTGTGCCAGGCCGAGGGCATCCCCAGGGTCCAGTTCTCCTGGGCCAAGGACGGCGTGCCCATGGACTTCTCAAACCCCAGGTGCCGCTGCTCTTTCATCTCCTTCGCTCCTCTCTGTCGTCCATCTCTTGTGTTCTCTCTCTTCTCTATCTCTCTCTCGTCTCTCTCTCTCTCTCTCTCTCTCTCTCTGTCTCTCTCTCTCTCTCTCTCTCTCTCGCTCTCGCTCTCTCCTTATCTCCCTCCTGCTCTCTCCATCTCCCTATCTTTCTCACTCTCTATTTTGAGCTATCTCTCCATCTATTTCTTTATCTCTCACAGTACCTCTCGCTCATTAATTAATCTCTCTCCCCTCTCCCAAACACACACACACACACACACACACAACCTGACTTTCACACTTGCGAAGATATGTTTAAAACGTCAACATTTGCAAGTTGGTGTGTGTTAGCGACAGCGATTGCATATTCATGATCCTGATAATTAGATTCGTTTTCACAGATTATCTGTTCCCGGCAAGCCTTATTTTTACCATGGCATCCAGATTTAGGACATGTTTTACTTAGCTCGCTCTGTTCCGATGGCTGTTTAATGCTTCCCTGATGTGTGAAATGTTGTGGCTTAGCTCACATCTGCTGCACGCGCCAGTCCCAGTTGTCTCAAAGGTAGATTCTTCTAAACACTGACACCGACGACATGAGCGTATGGGTGTGAGGAAGACGGCGTGAATTTGCCGTCGGGTCTCTCTGCGTGTGTTTTCACGTGTGTGCGTGTGTTTGTTTGTTTGTTTTACGCTCACGGGTGTTCCTTTTCACCTGCACGTTTGTGCTCGTTTTCGACACATTTGAACATTTTAAACATTTCCATGTTTGTTTTGACACATTGGTGTGTGTGTGTGTTTGTCCCACGTGTGTGTGTGTGCTTGTCCCACATGTGTGTGTGGTCCCCAGGTACGAGGAGCAGACCGTGAGAGAGAGCTTCATCCACACCAGCACGGTGAAGGTGGTGAACGTCAGCGCGGCGCTGGACTACGTGGTCTTCACCTGCGCCGCTCGCAATGCGCTCGGGGAGGACTCCCTGGACATCCAGCTCCTCAGCACCAGTATGTCTGTCTGTGTGTGTGTCTGTCTGTGTGTGTGTGTTGTGTGTGTGTGTCTGTGTCTGTGTGTGTGTGTGTGTCTGTGTGTGTGTGTCTGTGTGTGTGTGTGTGTCTGTGTGTGTGTGTGTGTGTGTGCACGCATGGATGAGAGCAGGGCTCTCAAGTGTCATCGAGAGTTGGGCGTGAGATAGCCAGACTTGTCGACGTTTGGGGACGTTGTCCGGTATCCTGGAGGCTTGGGGCTGGTGTTTCGCAAACATTTCTCAATACTTAGGTCACTTTTTCAAAACTCTTCACTCAGTTCTCCCAACCCACTTTCAGCTCGGCACAGCAGAGTTTTGAAAAAATGACCTATAGAGTATATATATAGAGAAATGTGTCCTAGCGACTTTATATATTTTTTTTACTCTGTACAACTCGAGACAGCTATCAACGTACTTCCGTTCGCTTATAGCGGGACAAGCTATCCCTTCCTTCTCAGTGTGAGAAATACAAGGTGTTGCGTAAGAGCGTGAGAAATGGTTGAAATGTGTGAGTCTCACAGAACGGGCATGAGAAGGCTTGAGATCCCTGATGTAAGTGTGCGTGAGTGTGTCTCTGTGTGTTTGTCTGCCTGTTTGTATGCATGTGCGTACTTGTGTGTGTGTCCTTGCGCGTTTGACAGACACGTGTGTATGCGTGTGTTTTAGTGTGCGTGTATGTGTACGTGAGTGTGTGTGGGTGTGTGTGCATGTGAGCGTGTACGTGTGTCTTTGTACTTATACGTGCGTGTGTGTGTGTGTGTGTGTGTGTGTGTGTGTGTGTGCACGGGCATGCACAAGCTTTAACAAAGCGCCTGGTTGAGACAGCAAATTGGCCAAGGTCAGAGGTCAGTTCACAGGTCAGATCATAATGATGCACAACACATCCTCGTCAGCTCGCTGCCTCTCCTCCCATTGCCCCTAATTTGGCAGCTCCTCCAAATAATTGCGCGTCAGTGTGGTGTTGTTGGCAGCGGTATCAGTCATCTGCGGCGCCGGTAGGATGGAGTGGGAGGGGCCCTCGAGCACAGTCTCCTCACAAGAGCAGAAAGATGGTCCTGGGCGTGTGATCCTCGAGCGGGCTCATTTCAGTGCCGTATCTCTCTCTTATCGTCAGCTTATAGCCCAGCTCCCTCCCTCTTTCCATCCCTCTATCCCTCCCTCCCTCTCTCTCTGTCTCTCTCTCTCTCTCCCTCTCTCTGTCTCTCTCTCTCTCTCTCAGATAAGGTTGCAGTGATACGCTTCTCTCCCTAAAGTTGCCCCCCCCCAGGCGAAAAACGTATCCCTACGCCACCACCACAGCCACCATCAACACAGTCCAGCCCCAGGCTATCCCCACAGCCGGCTCTTGGACTCATTTAATGTTTACCATAAAAAGCGTGAAATACAATCCAATATTCCCCGTGTTTTAACACCCCCTCCCTTCATTTTTTTTACTGCCGTGAATATTCATAATGAATCTGACGCAGCGATAATAAATTTTATATGCTTCCTTATCATGAGAAGGCCGGAGTGGGAGAGAGCTACTGCTGGGTTCTCCCCTCGCCCCTCCCCCCCCTTGCTTCCCCCTTCCTGGGTTTGAAGATGGAGATACCCCCCCTGCTGACCTCCCTGCTCCACCATCACATGACAGGGGCCCATGCTGCACCTATTTATTCTGCTGACTGAACAGCCGGAAGCCAGAGTCTGTCCTTCCACTGATGTTGTTTCACTCTTTCCATCCATCCCTCTCTCTCTCCCCGTCCCTCTCTCTCTCTCTCCTCTCTCTCTCTCTCTCTCTCTCTCTCTCTCTCTTCCGTTTGTCTGGCTGATCTCTTCTGTGTCTCTCTCTCTTTCTCTCTCTCTCTCTCTCTCTCTCTCTCTCTTCTCTCTCTCTCTCTCTCTCTTCCGTTTGTCTGGCTGTTCTCTTCTGTGTCTCTCTCTCTTTCTCTCTGCCTCATCATCCTTCCTGTCTTTCTCTACTTCTGCCCCCTCATCTCTTTCCTCTCATCTCTCCTGCTTTCAATCCAACTTGCTCTGTCTCTCTGTCTCTCTGTCTCTCTGTCTCTCTGTCTCTCTGTCTCTCTGTCTCTCTGTCTCTCTGTCTCTCTGTCTCTCTGTCTCTCCCTCTCTTTCTCCCTCTCCCCCCCCCTCTCTCTCTCTCTCTCTCTCTCTCTCCATCTCTCTCTCTCTCCTCCTCAGATCATCCAGACCCTCCATCAGGGTTCCGACTGGTCGGCGTGACCCACAACTCGATCACTCTGGAGTGGATCCCCGGCTTCGACGGGGGCCTGGAGCAGAGGTTCAGAGTACGGTACGAAACGCCCTCGTTTGCTTTCCGTCAAAGACACCCAGGCCGCCGTTTCTCCCGTGTTCCTCATCCGAGGCGTTTGATTGGCAGGTACCGCTGGGCACAGTCTGCCAGCTTCCTGTACGTGGACGTGCACCCTCCCAAAGCAAACGTCTTCGCCGTCACCGGCCTCTCCCCCGCCACCGCCTACAACCTCTCAGTCAACGCCCTGAACGCCATCGGGGAGAGCGGCTATGCCGACAGCGACGCCGTTCTCACCATCACCACCGAGGGTCAGTGTGGAGCAGCCCCTGCACTCGGGAACACCTGAGGTGTTGTCGTCGGAGGCCCTGGTTGTCTCTCGGCACCGTCCACGTCGGCAAACACCTGCGCTCCTACTCTGCGGGCTGGTTGGTCTCTGTTGGTCTTGCAGGCACCGTGGTCGTGCAGAATGACTCATCTTCTGCCTCTGTTTTTCTCCTGTTCCTCTGCCCCACAGAGTCACTGGAGAGTGTGGTTGACGCGGAAGAACCAGGACGAGGCACAGAGAGTAAAGTCCTTTTTTCGAAACTCTCCTAAAAGCTTCTTTTTTTTTAGGCCAGTGGGGAAATTGGTATTTGCGCCTCACCTTGCTTCATTTGGTGAAATCACGTTGATATATGCACCTCTGAGGCAGTTACTGTTTGCTCTCTGAAAGAAGCCGTCGTCATGGCACCCGGTCATGAATGAAACGTTATTCTCTTCTGTTAGTCTTTTATCAGTATTAGAAAAGGAGTCTGGCCGGGGCTGCATAATATCACCTCTTAACTCTGACCAGTATTCGTATTTCAGGATGATCCAAGCGCACTCTGTACATGACTGACCTCTCACCACACACTCACTGCATCAGCTTCCTGTTTTTATTTTTGTTTTGATTGTCTTGGCAGAGGACAGCGATCTGTCGACTTCCCTGTTGGTGTCCTCGGGAGTGGGCGGAGTCCTGCTGCTGATCAACATGCTGGGATGCTTCCTGGTACTGAGGTGGAGGAAGAGGCGGGGCCAAACAGGTAACCACGGCAACACCACCTGTTTTTTCTCGTGAAACGTCGTCGTCATTGGTCAGAAAAACGATCGCCTCGAATCCCCGTCAGCTTCCAGAAGACAACTCGGGGGTCGCGATGTAACTGTCCCCTCCGCCCAGCCTCCTCCTCTCCTCTTCTTCCTCCTCCTTTTCCCCTCCCCCTTTCCATCTCTCTCTCTTTCCTTTTATCTTCCCCTTGTTTCCTCCTCACCTCCTCCCCCGTGGCTCCTCCCTCCGCTGAGGCTGTCGAGCTGCTCCGTCGTCCCTCCGTTCTAATCAAACGTATTTCCCTCCCGTCTCCGCCCCTCCTCCCGTCTCCTGCCTTCCGGCGACACGGTGGGCTCGTCCGCCCTTCTCATCTCTCCGTCCTCCTCCTCTCCGTCCGTGGCCCTCCCCGTCCCCGCGCACGCGTCCCCCTATCTTCTTCATCCCTTCTCTCCCTTTGTGGTCTATCCATCCCTCTCTTCGTCTCTGAACCCTCTTCGTTCTCTCAAAACACTCCAATCCCAATCCTCAGTTCCTGAAGCCTTTACCACCCCCCCCCTCCCCCTCCCCCTCCCTCTCCCCCTGTCCTCCAGAGAGTCCAGAGGAAAGTATGTCGGAGGAAAAGAAGAGTGAGGAGGATAGGTGAGTCCTTTTCCCAGGCTGCTGAGTGTGTGGAGGGGCGGAACTGAACCCTGACCCGCAGATCAGCACGCCAAACAGCGGAGGCGGCGAAAACCTCCGACACACACACACATGAACACACACACACACACACCACACCCACATGTGAACATACACACACATACACAAGCACGCACATATGTATATTTTTACACCCACACGTGCACACCTACATACCCACCCTAGAGGAGCCAAGACCCTGCTGCACAGCTGCAGGTGCTGTGGTTGTGCTGTTGTTGTGTTCCACCTGCTGCAGGTGTTGTGGCTGTGATGTGGTTGTGATGTGGTTATGTTGTGGTTGTGTTTCCCCTGTAGGTGCTGTGGTTGTGATGTGGTTGTGTTGTGGTTGTGTTTCCCCTGCAGGTGCTGTGGTTGTGATGTGGTTGTGTTGTGGTTGTGTTGTGGTTGTGATGTGGTTGTGATGTGGTTGTGTTGTGGTTGTGATGTGGTCGTGTTTCCCCTGCAGGTGCTGTGGTTGTGATGTGGTTGTGCTGTGGTTGTGTTGTGGTTGTGATGTGGTTGTGATGTGGTTGTGTTGTGGTTGTGATGTGGTCGTGTTTCCCCTGCAGGTGCTGTGGTTGTGATGTGGTTGTGCTGTGGTTGTGATGTGGTTGTGTTTCCCCTGCAGGTGCTGTGGTTGTGATGTGGTTGTGCTGTGGTTGTGATGTGGTTGTGTTTCCCCTGCAGGTGCTGTGGTTGTGATGTGGTTGTGCTGTGGTTGTGATGTGGTTGTGTTTCCCCTGCAGGTGCTGTGGTTGTGATGTGGTTGTGCTGTGGTTGTGATGTGGTCGTGTTTCCCCTGCAGGTGCTGTGGTTGTGCTGTGGTTGTGATGTGGTTGTGTTTCCCCTGCAGGTCCACCCTGTCCACGGTGAGCAGCTCCAGCAGGTACGAGGTGAGGGAGAGGGTGAACCCGGCCGCCCAGCACACCCTCCTCATCGACTCCGGATCCGAACCCGACGGCAGCGTCTACGAGAGCTACGGCGCGGTGAGGAGGAGAGGGGGGGGTGTGGTGGGGGCGAGGGAGACGGACGATGGGAGATGAGAGATGGGGATGGGGGTGGGTGAGTACAGTGTGAAGGGGATGTGGATAGGGGTGAGTGAGGATGGGGGTGGGGGTGGTGGGGGGGGTGGTGGTGAGGGGGGTGGAGGGATGGGGGTGGAGGGATGGGGGTGGAGGGATGGGGGTGGGGGTGTCGACAGCAGGTGAGATAAGAGAAGCGAAAAAAGAGGAGAATGGCTGACATGAGGAGGTGCAAAGGGACGAGAGCAAAGACAGGCTGCAAACAAGAAGGGTGGAATAAAGTAAGTGGAAGAGGAGAGCACAGGGAGGGAGGGAGAGGGGGTGGGCCGTGGGGAGGGAGGGAGAGGGGGTGGGCCGTAGGAGAAAAGGCCAAGAGGGGTGCGATCATCTGTCAAAGGAGGAAGTGGAGGATTCTGGTGGAACCGGGGGAATTGGAGAGAAAAACTAATAAACACCTTTAGCGAATCTCCGAGACGCTCCGGAAATCAATAGCTCACAATTAGCATTCAAAATACACATCGATCTCTCAGAAATTATCATTTTGCACTTTGTAAAAGGCCAGCCAGGACTTGAACCGCCAGGAATAAAATGTTCCGTGGGATTTAACGAGAAGGCAGAAAGAGCGTTCGGTGTTGTTGGAGGAGACCGTATCAAACGCTCTCTCTCCTCAGAGACAGCCTTTTGCCACCCCTCAGTTAGATAACAACAGATGCGCTCTATGTCAAGCTGCATCCTCGGGAGTCCCTCATGTGCGCACACATTTAAACACACAACATTATCACCGACGCTTCTGTGGCGCGCTTCGAACTCTGGTTTTCTCTGTGTGCGTTGTTGACAGGAGAGTTCACATTACTACTACCCCACCGGTGACTACCGGCCCTCTCTCCTCCCGGTTCTCGAGGGCCCGCCCACACACGGTGAGACGCAACTCTTGACATTCAGTACGTGCGCAGGTCCCCATGTGTAAAAGGACCGACACAGCCACTGGGAGCAGATGTGCCTTGGAGCGAATTCTAATGTTCCATCTTGTATCTCATGTCTACTGTCTGTCCACCCTCCATTGCTCTCCCTTTGGGGTTGTGGTGTCTTTGGCTGTTCCAGGGGCCCGCTACCCGGGGGAGAGCCACGAGTATGAGGAGGTGAGGGACTGGGGTCTTTACCAGGACGTCCTGCCCCCCTCTCTACCCCCACCCCCCTCCTACGCTGGACCCAGGGTCCCCCGGCCGGGGGTAGACAGGAGACCCCCTCTTTTGTACCCGGAGGTCAGCCGTGAACTTGCTCTCCCAAAATCAATGTGTCTGTGACAGTTTCCCGCTGTATGAATATGTCCTGCGCCTCGCCTCCGATGTTGCTGACACAACGTTCTTTCCGGCAGAGAGGAGGGAGGGGCGCGGCTTTCAGGGAGCAGCCAATCCCAATAAACGATCGCACGGCTGACGGGCCACGCCAGAGAAGCGATTATGACTTGCCCTTTGAACTTCGGGGAGAGCTGGTGTAGTGAGGTTAGACCTCAATTTGATCAGATGGAATCAAGTCCAGACTCTCTCACGCTGACCTCAAGAAGTGGACTGTTGTTTGGTATAGCCGTTGTATAAGTGTGGTCATTGGGGTGCAGCATAGTCATTTAGCATATCTGTTGCTATTAAAAACATCTTCTGTATTGTTGTTTTCATTCAAATAACCGAAAGAAAATGCTTAAAAATATATAATAATCTTTGTTTGTGTATGTTTCTGTCAGAAAATGACCTAAATATGGACGTTGTTTGTGTTGTTGAAACATCACGGGATCCTCCGTGATTCGTCAGTCTGAGTCCCGTGGTGTTTCTATAAAGTACGTTATGTTGCATGCTGAACCCTCCTCACCGACGGGCTCTTTTCTGAAATGTCACCTCATCAAGGTGACAGTCGGAGCGAGATGGAGAGGGAAGGAGAGCACGGGGCTTCTGGAAGCTTCAGTGAGCATCAAGCATCCGGCGTGTCAGGAAGTGATGCCGTCGGTTCTTTAAGCCTCATTGATCCTTCACCTCACATAAAGGTGGAGGCTCATCTTTTCCAGCGCCCCCCCCGTCCCCCCTCCCCGACCCCCCACAAACAGCCCCCCCCACTCTCGCATCCCGATGTTCTGCACACCTTACCTCAACCTTTGCACACTTACCCACCATCCCCCCTCTGCGACCCCCCCCCCACAAACACACACACAAATCACACACAACGGTTTACTGTACCTTACGGGACAGGTTGAATAACGGGAGACAGTGATGGAGGGATGGAGGGTGGGAGGGTGGGTGGGTGGGTGGTTGGGTGGGAGGGAGGGTGGGTGGGAGGGTGGGTAGGAAGGTGGGAGGGTGGGTGGGAGGGTGGGTGCACCCTGTGCCCCCTGTGCTCCAGCTGGCAATGAGACTGCCGTGCGGCCACTCTCACAGCGGCGCCCGAGCGGAAAGCCCCCCCACCTAGCGCTTGGCTCGGGGGGCACAGTGCCCTTTTCCAACAATCTGCTGTTGACACGCGTCGCTCCGGGCGGAGGAGGACGCCAAGGATGAGAGCCCACGGATCCCGCCGTCCCCCGCCTCTCACACACACAAAGACATGGCACAGCCCTCTCTGTTTGACCCCCTCCCTTCCTCTGCCAGTCTCTCAGCCTCCCCCCACCCCCCCCACCCCCACCCCCCCCCCTTCTCCCCCAAGGGTGAAGCTCCACAAAGGCTCGCTCGTGAGCTCTAATTGAGCGTGGTAATGTGTTCTGAAGGTAAAGCCATATCTAAGGGCAAACCTCTAATCCTGTTTTCTCTCAGATTTAACTTGAACTCCCAACATCTGAGAGAGAGAGAGGGAGAGAGACCAGGCAGGCGATTAGTCTCACCATGAGACTACAGAGAGAGGGGGAGAGGTGGAGAGAGGAAGGGAGAACGTGGGGATGGTGAAGTTTACTTAAGCTTCATCCTTCTGTAACTATTACTGTACAAACATCTTCAGATAACATTCTAGGACTTATTTTTGATTCGGAGCTCATAGAGACAATATCAAGATATATTTCCGGGTAGCTTTTGAGTTACAAAGAATATTTATTTTATTATCTGGTTGAGTGTGAAGGGTGATTTGCATGTGCATGCGTATGTGCACGAGACAAAAACAAACACATAACATCCTCATTCCTGCAAACCACAACTCAATGCAGCTCCTTGCAGCATAAATACACAACACACGCAGTCACCACACATTTCCTCAATTTTTCCCATGCTTGATTTGTCACACTAGTCTCATGAGTGTATGCATGCACACACACACACAATTTATACACACAAACAAACGCACACCCACACACAGTTGAATGAAAATATAATATTTACAGTTTTCACCCTGGAAAATATTACCAGCCAGTGGTTCTATTTTAATGAGGATGATTCAAGAGTTGTTCTATTTGTGGTTCAGCATTCCCCTGGTATCTTCTCTAGATTGTAGTACTACATTGACGGAAATTAATCTACCTGGAAGTCTTGTGTGCTGATGTGAACATAGGCAGTGGAAATATTTACACCTATTTGGAACGTGCTTGTGGAGCTGTGGCTCGTCCGTGCCACTCTCTCGTCCCCTGAACACTTTGCCTTTGTTTCCGCACCGTGCACTGATTACCAGGAGATTAATCCTCATGATTCGCCAGACTGGGGCTGCTGTCTCTCAATTAGGTGTGCCATTCTCCATCACAAGCTGTCAGGACGCATTTGTCTCATTATGGAACAATTGTTTAAGTTCCTGTCAGAGTGACTGGCTTCTTCATAAGAAAGGCTGTTCTCTCCCGGCGCATCGCGGCGAAGCACGCAGGAACTGTAATCTGCTAAATTGAAGGTTTGACAGCTCAATACCGAACGTCAACGTCCATTTTTCTTCTTTCACGTCAAGCGCGTTTTGATGTATTATGTGCAAAAGAGGGGCCTAGGCTCCGGGAGAACTCCCAGTCTGCATGATTGGACTGTTTAATAGAAAGCGAAACGAATAGAGAGTTTAATTAGCCCAATGTTAAACTCCGATCTTCTAGTTTGTATTCTGTGTCATTTCACTTGCACGACACTTGAATAACATAGTTCTGGAGTTGAACCTAAATTGATATGGAAAACATTTATGTATGATTACCAATGCTAAATCATATTTGTGGTTGACTACAACTGATGCACGATCTGTCACCTGACCTGTACGTGGAAAAACACTGCGCCTGGCAAAACAAAGACCTTTCTCTTATCCTCTATTCTATTATCGTGTACTTACTTGAGCAACTGAACCTGCATTAGCTTTGCAACCTGCCCGACTATCATTTGAAACGTGATTGAGCGAGAGAGAGACCTAAAAGAATGGAAGAGTGGTTTGTGAGAGGCAGCTTTGAAAGAAAAACAGGACGAGTCATTAATATTTGATGAAATCTAATATTTGAAGCCGCGCTAAAACTAAAAGAGCATTGTGAGACTCGTTAAATATAGATGCTGGCTAATGGCTTTGATGGCTGTCCTGACCAAGACGAGGAAATGCAGGAGAACACAACAGCTCATAAACATCGCGCTTCAAGCAGGGTCCTCTAAGTACTGAACACGAAGCCTTAAGGACATTTGCATGTAGGATCTAAAAGCATAATAAGACCTTCAATAGAGTTTACATTGACAGATCCTAAAATCAAACAGCGGCATTAACAAAGATGATATAACAAAGTTGAGCACGATCCTTTGAGCTTTGTCTTTACAGTAAACATGGCCGCTCTGAAACGTTAGTGTGAAGTATCTATGTCTTCTCAAGGTCTCTGTATGAGGCTGAGAGAGAGAGAGAGAGAGAGAGAGAGAGAGAGAGAGAGACTGCATGGCCACTCAGGCACATAAAGATGAAGCTGCTGTTCATTGACTGGCTTCGAGTGGTCTCTAAGCAGAAAAGCCAGATGAATGAAATGAGCATCTCTCCGTCCGCTCGTGGTCAGCGGGGTGGCTCGGCCGGAGGCTCATTAACTTCTGAGGTAGAGACCGTGACTAGGGGGTGGGGGGGGGGTTTGAACGGGATTGGGAGGGCAAAGGGTGGTGGTGGGGGGGGTTCAAAATGCCACCCCTGACCCCCCCCCCGTTTTGAAGACTGTGGCCTTTGTTTGTCTGCCTGAATCAGGCCCTTTGTCCATTGTCTCCAGCCTGGACTGCTATGCCTCTGTGGCATAATCCTGTGGGGCTGAAGTCAGTCAGAGACCGCGGCCCCTGCCTCTAAGCATCCCTCAGACGGCCTGCCAGTTAAACCCTCCCCTTTAACACTCAATGTATGCAGGCCCACAGTCAGGCCTCCTTAAAGGGGCATTCCGCTGTCTTTGCACAGCCATTTGGCGGACAGAGAATGGAAATATTGTGCTTCTCCATTCAAAACGTATGTAAATGATGGAGAGAAGTGCCTGCTAAAACCCTGTTTCATCTGTCACACGAGGTGTGACAGTCCATAAACTGTTTTCTCGGGAGTGTTCGTATGACACATCCAGAGAGACGGTGTGCCGTCAAACCCAGAGAACAAATGAGTGAAACAATAAACACGGCTCACGTTCAAGACTCGGAATGAGAAAGTGGTACGAGACTGAGACACAGAGAGAGAGAGATTGAGTGGGAGGGAGAGAGAGAGAATAGAGAGAAGTGAACGAACAGGATGAGGAGGAAGTGGTGAGCAGATGGGTGTGGCTGAGTAACGGTCGTTCTATCGGTCTGTATTGAGCGATACGGCGAGGGGACTTTGTACGTGATGCTCTGGACAGACCCACGTCATCTCAGCATGGACACCAAGGTGAGCCCCAAATCTTTCATACCCAACAATGTTTTGCCTCACCAATAATGAGAGAGATAGAGACAGACAGTATGGTATACAGACAGACAGGATAGTATACAGACAGACAGACAGTTAGAGACACAGACGGTTAGTCAGACAGACAGATGGTGCGATGGACAGACAGACACAGTCAGCCACATGGAGAGACAGACAGACAGACAAGCAGTTAGTCAGACAGACAGGCAAACAGACGGACGGCCAGACAGACAGACATATAGACAGATAGACAGATAGACAGATGGACAGATGGATAAATGGATATATATATATAGATAGATAGATAGATAGATAGATAGATAGATGGATAGATAGATAGATAGATAGATAGATAGATAGATAGATAGATAGATAGATAGGCAGGCAGGCAGGCAGGCAGGCAGGCAGGCGGCCAGACAGATAAGGCAGACAGACAGGGGGCGGAGGGGACAGAGGGGTGACAGTACAGCCCCGGGCACACAGTGCCCCGTCTTGACATATGCTTCAGAGTGAAACGAAGAGTGACACGACCTGCTAATCTGAGCTGTCAAACCTCGTGACGGCCCCCCTGACGTTCACCTGTCACAGCGGGCCCCGGCCCTCAGGACTTGCTGCCATCAGGATAGGTCAGGGCTGGCGTCTCGGCCAGGGCCAGAGACACTCGCCCAGCCTGTTCATCCTCCCCCCTCCCCTCATACCTGCATCAGGCAGAATTAGGTCAGGGAGATGCACCTTGGACACTGTCATCGTCGCTGTTTCCTAACAATAGAGTACATGAAAAAATGTGACTTCTTCTGCGTTCGGTCCAGTATGTTTGCATCGCTATTGTTTTTTTTAATGTTGGACAACCATGTGGTTCCAGAATGCAGGAAGCTAATTTGATGTTGCGTGCGTAATATTGGATTGTTCTCTGACTTAACCTTGAAGCCTACTTTCAGGGACAACTCCTCACACTATAGCTGTACGTTTAGTTGTCCTGACAGAATTGAGATTGATGAAGGGTTTTAAAACTCGAGAAACGGACTCTAAGACTCTTTGCGATGCACCCCTCTACCATGCGCCTTAATCACCATTGAGTTTCATTCTATCGCCGTGAAGATAAGATCATATATAGAGATATTAGTATGCAATACTATGGGTTGTTTCTTTAAATCCAACTTGGATGATTGCGTGAGTGATCCGTGACCCATTTGGGTGATGCAGAGGAAGTAACTCACACGCACAACTTCCTGTTTGTAAACAGACGCTCTCTGTCACACAGGCGAGATCCTGATATTGAAACTGGGGGGGTTTCAGGGTAAACTTTGTTCCCCTGTGAGTATTTCCACTCAGTCTTACAGGCCTGTCACTTCTCTCCACATGACTCCTATTGCGTCGAAAGATTGTGAGCAAACTATTCAAGAAAGCAGCCATTGAAGAGCCATTACAGCAAATCCATTGCAACAGCTTGTTTTGAGACCTGTTATCCCTGTAATTGACAAGGACACATCGTTGTTTGTGTGTGTGAGTGGATAGGGGGGCGGGGCGGGGTAGGGCATGATTGTGCCTGAATGACTGCATATTAAGATCCATTGTCCTGTGGATGTAAATAGACTTTAGTTTGTGTGACTGTGTGTGTGTGTGTGTGTGTGTGTGTGGTGTGTGTGTGTGTGGTGTGTGTGTGTGTGTGTGTGTGTGTGTGTGTGTGAGAGTGTTCTGGCATGTGTGCACGTGTGTGTGGTAATGAGGCCTGATAGATGCAGGGATGTCAAACGTCTTTAATCCATTGTCTGCGACAGTAGCGCCTTGATGTGATGTCTCCCAGTGATCTGCATTCACTACACTGTCACCTGGCCTGCCCCAGATCCTTATCTGGCAGCTTTCAGCTCAGAAAGTGGAGGTCAGCTTTAAAGCTGCATTCATTCCAGGCGGACCCTGCGTTCGTCGTAACGAAGACGAAGCCAGTCTGCTTCTTTGTTTTCTTGTAACGCTTGTCTTTTGTTCCCTCTCTTTTGCCTATGGTTGTGTTTCAGATTCTCTGCGTGTGCCAGGTTCTTTACGTGTGTGTCCTGTTGCAAGGTGGGTTCGCCCTCTTTTGGGCCAGCATTCTCGTCCGAGAAACACACACACACAATCATACCCTCTAGTTCTCTCACTTCAAAAACTGAACAAGCCTAGATTTATAGACAATTCACGTTTTCTCAGAAAACATTTCAGAGTTCCAGTACTGGATCCCTTAATGACCAAATGGCTGATAGACCTGGAGTGGATCTGCTGATGTCTGTCCCTCCGGGGGCTGATTGGGAGATGCTAAGTGACAGTCTGGATTAGCTTCTCTGTCCTGGAGAGCAGACTGGCTCTGTTCACCGGCGCTTCCAGAGAATCAACTCTTTCTAGTTGCGCTGCTCAGTTCACGTACACAAGACTATTATTATGACACACTGTCCATCCAGTTACAACACTCCTTTGTGCCCTTGTCCCCTCCCTCCCACTCTCAGTCGCTCTTGCTTCATCTTTTTCTCCTTCCCTCCTTCCCCTCCCTCCCTCCTTCCATCACCCTCTCCTCCCCTCCCACACCCAGAGTAGACACATTCCTAACACTGTTTACAGCCACTGGTCGTTGCACCAAAAGCTTTAACTGTCTCCAGCCGTGCTTGAATGGGTTCTGAGGTTCTTCGGACCGCTTTGTTTGTTCTGAAAATGCATCTTTTTCTGACAGGTTCAAGAGCTCAATCTACTACACCGGGAAGCGGACCAGTGATCTTGAACGTCACTCGTCCTCCAGTGTCCACCGGTACGACCTATGACCTCGTCGCTGTGGTGTCGCTGGGTCGCAGTATCAGGAAGCTGAGCTCTTTCAACCGTTTCCGTTTTTCAACCATTAATCAAAAGGCCTGACAACCTAGAGCTGCTTTTTAATCTGTCTCTCATTATGAGGATGAAGATGAGATCAATGGCCATAGACCACTTGCCGCCTGCTGTTCGGATTCAAGTGCACTCTCAGAAGTAGCTTCAGAAGATTTTATTAATTTCTAAATTAAAATTTGATAAGACCCTATGATATAAATCAAAGGTTCACTAAACAAAAAGATTACTTACTTTTCAACCTTGATATGTCTCTCATTTCGTTTTCGTTCTTTCAGGCAATAGAATGGACAACAAGACGAGCTCCACCTCAGGACCCCCACCTCTCAATGTCACAGCCCTTGCTTCTACATCAGGTGGAGTCCCCTGTCTGGTTCAAACTGTGTTCACGTCCATTCTCGTCCTTTCCTCTCATCTCGTTCACTCTCTCCCTCTGTGCTTCCTTCCCCAGCACTGACCAGCCAGTCAACACCGACAGCCAAGCCCTCCTCCACCCCAGGTATATAAACTACAGGCTGTCGGTAGGTCTAAATGACCAACTTTATATTGGGGGGGGTGATACGGCAATGAATTCTGGGATATTGAGTTTTCCCTATTCACCATTCATATCCTCCCTATCAGGGATGCGTGTAGCGTCAGACTCAATTAGCAGGTCATTAGAACATTTCGAATTTCCTAGTCCATTTTTTTGATAAACCTAAGAGCTCAGGGTTCTGGAACTGCAGAGAAGATACAGAGCTGATTGGCTGTAACAAAGTGTCTCTAGACAGAGAACTGCCATTGAAATGTTCCAAAATTCTTTCTTTTTTTAAGAGATGAAAGATGAAGGCATGCACCTGGACATAATAAGATGTAATTATGTATGGGTCCACGTGACAAAGATAAGGAGTCAGTGTGCCCCAGAAAAACGATGAACAGAGTAGGTTTACCACTGCATAATAAGTAAGGCTATTATAAAAGTTAAATCCAGTGGGATTGCCGAGTTACAAATCAAACAAAAGTCAGTTCATATCTAAAACATTTTGTATCCATATTCACAGCGACATCATCCAGTCCTTCGACAAGACTTCCCACCAAAAAGACCACGGTTGCCTGGGGTAACCAAGCAAGAACACTCACCACACCTGCCATTGGCTCTTTCCCTTTGGTTGTTATCTCATAGCAGACTTGACAGTATCAGCTCTCCCAGTGTCCCTCGCTGGGTCTGTGGAGGAGAAGGGAACAGCACACCTGGCTCCCTGTCTCGCCGACAGATTAAGGTTTGATTGTTCCTCATGTTTGAGATTAGAGGCGTCTCCCTCTGCACTGGGCTGGGTTAGAGGCTGTTATGCCACAGATCTGATGTCACATCAACAACTCCTCAGAGGATCCTGCGAGACACATCTGGGATATCTGATGCGTGTCCCTGTCATAACACTGTCACCATTCTGTACAGTCGGTCCCAAAGTTGCGATGCCGCTGATAGATCACTTCTAAACATGTTTTGCTTTGCTCGCAGACGACAAGTGGAACGCTCCGTTCACATACGGTAAGTTCAGTTCATGTCTGTTCTCAAACTTACCCACAATTCACTGCCATGTTAGAGAGCCATGTTATGCATGGTAACTGAACGTCCGTACGTCTGGTGTGAACTGGGCCTTTCTCCAGACTACACTAGCCTCCGAGTGGCCGGGCTGACGGTGGCAGCTGTGCTCTTCATCCTGGGGATCATGGTCATCTCCTGTGAGTGGGACCACCTCTCCCTCATCTGAGAAGAGAAAGCACAGGAACACTCCTACACAACCCTGATCACAACAGTCTTACAGTGTCTCTCTCCCTCTCTCTCTCCCTGTCTCTCTCTGTCTCTGTCCCTGTCTCTCTCTGTCTTTCTCTCTCTCTCTCTTTTTCTCACTCGCTCTTTCTCTCTCTCTTTCTCTCCCTGTCTCTCTCTCTCCGTCTCTGTCCCTGTCTCTCTCTCTCTCTCTCTGTCTTTCTCTCTCTCTCGCTCTCTCTCTCTCCCTCTTGCTCTCTCTCTTTCTCTCTCTCTCTTTCTCTCTCTCTATCTCTCTATTTCTATCTTTCTCTCGCTGTCTATTTTAATTTCTCGGTTTCTCTTTCTCGCTGTCTCTCTCTCTTTCTGTCTCTCTTTGTCTCTTTCTGTTTCAGGTGGTAAAATAGCCAGGATCCCCAGATGTCACATCAGTAAAGGAAAGTGAGTGGTCTGCATCTCCCTACCAACGGTTCACCCCTTTTAACATGCATGCCGAGGGCCAATGGTTTGGTATCAAATCTCGTCAACGCCATACAGAGGATGATTATCACATGCAAATGAGCAAATAGGCCCAATATGGAGGTACAGTAGATTCATTAGTTTTTCATGCACCATTGAACAAATGGTAAGTGAAAGCTTGTGTCGAGTCCCCTCCCAAGATCCTTCATAGTGGGTGAATAGAACAACCGTCTGTTTGATGACTAATGGATCGCAGACAGTACGCATTTGCTCAAGACGTTTGTTAAAACAATAAAGGATTACAAGGTCAACCATGCGCAGATCTGCTTATCTTTCTTTTCACTGTTAAATAAACAGATGTTTGATATTGTGATAAACTGGTGTTTTCCCCACCACTCTCCTGTGTTGTTCACCCAGGTCGTACCAAGTCACCAGGAACTAACCAGAGGAGAGAGACTGTGCAGAGAGCCTGGAGGCCACCAGGGAGACTAACAAACATTGTATCAACAGTTCTGTATGTGTGTCGAGCGCGTGTTTTTCCCTAGTAGGCTACGCGCCGAACAGGAACAGAGAGGTTGAAAAATACGGGACAAACAAAGGAAACATGACTCATGCTGACAAGTGAAAAAGCAATGTGTTATCATCCTGTTCATCTTTGCTAAATGTTATTTCCATGACATGGCTGGGGAAACGTAACTGAAATTTAAATTCAATGTGATATCCTGGATAATGACGAGATGATTCATATTTTAATCACACGCCCAGCCCCCGGGCAAAGCTGTTTCTCTTTCCAAGTTGTCTCTGTTAAAAACCTTGGAATCAATAACAACACTGCTCAAGAATTCTTATAAAAGGCAGAAAATCTAAACTTTGTCTCCCTTCCTGTTCCTTCACACCGCAGTTTGAGCTGCATCTATAAATACACCGTCACGGTTCCTACAGTCAGTCGCTGTGCGTTCTTTAGGGAATGTTAAGTGCGTTTAAGTGCTAAGCCTCTTAGCTTCTCCCTTTGAAACGTAGATCAGTGAAGCCCAAGCGTTGTCTGCATCCACCTGAACACAACACCTTCACAAACGCCTTGTTTAGCGAGATGACAAACACACAACGAGACAGGTGGAGAGAGCAGGACACGGTTTAATCTTGGGAATGGAGAGAATGTAACATACAGAATTGCTATACTAAACTATACAATACTTTGCTATGCTATGTCAATTGCAACACAGAGAGAGAAGGATCTATGGAAAGAAAATGTGTTGGTTTATGTTGTGTGAACAGCTGTGCAAATATATGCTGTTAAATGGGTGATAGGCCACAATGGCTTATCTATTGCAAGATCCATAAAGGTTATCCATAGATATTAAAACTAGTATTACAGCATCAAAGCAATGTTGCCGTAATAACATGAACATGATTAAAAAGCACTAACTAAATATGACTGCTTACTTCAAAATCTTGAGAATAAATTGCATTTAGATATAGAGGTTATATATAAAACAAAATCTCATGACACAAATATAACACAAGGATCTTTCATATATTTTTTACATTGATTGCATATTATATAGTTGTGCAGAGAGCACCATCCCTGAAAGAGATCACAAAAATAAAGACTAGTTAACATATTCATAAACCAACAGAAAGCCTTCTTTCTAAAAGAAGAAATGTTATTCTAAAATAAAAAAATATATGACAGGAAATGAATTGTAAAGCAGACAGGGAACTGTGTGGTGGGGGACCTGCACGCTGTAGGACTGGCTTGGTCAAGCACGGCCAGGGATTGGACGAACTTGCTTCTCTTTTAGACCAAAGAAAAATGAAATGAAAAAGGAGACTAGCCAGACTTCTGCGCAAGTGACAAATCCACGTAATGTTGTTTTTTTTGGTTTAGTTTTTTTAAATATATATATATACTCCCGCATAAAATAAAAAACCCTTTTTGTAATCGTAATGTCAGATAAGACAAGAGAGACCAGGAGGACAATACTTTTTTCCCCGAATTAGAGTTGAAGGCACTGTCACATCTCCGCCGCAGGACAAGACACGGATCTTTTGGCATCAATGTTTGTTTGGTTGAACAAGCTTGCTCTTCAGCAACAGGAAACATTGTTCGGTTCTGTTTCTAGTTATTTCCAAGGGAGAAAAGAAACCCTTGCAATGAGAGTCTAAACATATAGAAAGACCTCCAAAAAGATCAACTGAAATGCTTTTGTATGGTATAGACTACACCGGATTGGAATATTCCTTTTGAAATGCTGACTGTATTAATTTTACAGGATGGAGGTGATGAACAGAATTACCACATGTACAAACACTAGAGTATGTACATAGGAAGGCATAGACACAAAAAACTAACAGAACAGGCGGCTCTCCGACTTATAGAACCCTCGCACAACCAAAGAGATGGGCCACTTCATATTCAGCAAGGCGCTAGTGAAAGGTTGTCGAGGGCTGTAGAAACCTGGGGAAAATGGGTTCATTCAGAACCACAGGTGCTTCTTCTCTACCTGAGAATCTGGATACCAGCTGCGTTCTCCCCCAGTCTCACCCCAGTCTCACCCCTGCCCTCACCCCTGAACCTCACCCCTGACCTCACCCCTGACCTCACCCCTTCCCTCAAACCTGGACCTCACCAGGAGTGGCTGAGCGGAGACACAGCAAAGGACATGAGACCCCTCATTCAGACAGACCCAGTGGTCCAACCCTTCATCTCTCCCTCGCGAGCTTCAGCCTGCACACCATGTGACGCCCCGAACAACATACCTCGAGTCATGCCAAACCTGATCGTGTCCACCTTCCCGGCTTCTCCGACCCCTGACCCCTGGCAAAACAACTTCCTTTTTCTGTAATACAGGGGAGAAATAAGGCAGTCCCGCACCTTGGTCCTAAAGCTTTTCTTCACAGGGCACGATTGATTTCCATTTAAATGAAAAGAGAGAGAGAGAGAGAGAGAGAGAGAGCGCCAGAGCGGGCGTGCTCAGCATGAATGAAACATGGGGCATCGTGGGTATTTCCCCAATCATCCTCTACACTTGATTTGATGCTCTAGATTTCTGCACCGCCCCTGCCCCCCCCTCACACACACCCCACCCCACCGCCCTAACCCCCCCAACACCCCTCCCAAGGCCCAGCGCAATTCAGCATTAAACTACCTCTCACCCAGTCATCTGAGAGCTATTTACAATCTGCGAGGTTGTGGACGTCGGCGCGAAAGCCTTTCAAACGCAAAGGAGAAGGAGAACGAAAAAACAACATCATCAGTCACGGCGGTCGATTAATTCACTGCCTCACAAGCGGGCGTTTCAGGCTGGCTTTTTCTGCTCGTTTCTCCTCTCTCCTTCTCCAAGGTTCAGAAGGGAGGGGACCAGCTTTATCTTGCTGCTGCATTGCCCGTTGTCACTCCTAATGGGCCTGGGACAGGAGATGTCAGAGTGGTGAGAAGGGGGACTGAAGTGAGAACTGTGCTGGCTTACTATGGATTAGGCCGTGCTTCCCTCTGTCAAACCAGCCAGTTTCAGGCTTGTTCCAATTGCACTAAATCAAAAACCGTATTTTTTTTTGGTACAGAGGTAAGAAACTCATTGGAGTAAAAGCCCATTACTCGCAAGTTGTTAAATACAGAGTATTTCTTGGTCTAAATTACGCCTTTCATCAAAACAGGTTTTTCCGCTGGCTACATTCAATGACTTCTATGTGGATTCCTCAAATAGAATCCAATTAGGTGTTTGGAATTGTTCCAAATGTCCTGAGATGGATGCATACTGTACATTTGGGATATCTGGGCCAAGGATATAGAAATACAACAGGATACACACTAACATGATTTAGGCACAGCCATTTAGACACAGCCATTCTGTGATGGTGGTGGAAGGAAGGGTGGGGGTGTGGGTGAGGTGGGGGTGGTGCTATAAGGGCAGGGTGGGTCTGAGGGGGGCCATGATGTATCCACTTCCTGGGTCAAAGGGCAGTGTGTGATAGAGCTCAGTGCATTGGTCCTCTCCTCCAGTGTCGTGTGGGCCGTCTTGGGTTAGACCGCACCCTTTCTGGCCTTGTTCTGCAGGCACAGAGTAGATCCTGGAGAGACAGAGAGGAGAAGGGATGAGAGGAGAAGGGATGAGAGGAGAAGGGATGAGAGGAGAAGGGATAGAGGAGAAGGGATGAGAGGAGAAGGGATAAGATGAGACGAGAAGGGATGAGACGAGAAGGGATGAGAGGAGAAGGGATGAGGTGAGAGGAGAAGGGATGAGAGGAGAAGGGATGAGATGAGACGAGGCAGGCACACAAAGAGTTCATATGAAGACACGGCGGAGGATTCCAAGGCGTCACCTCCGACGTTGACATTTTGAAGTTTCAATTTACGGCACACGTTTCGTCAAAAGAGATGTAAAAAAAAACAAAAGAGTGAATAAATAAACAAACGCCGCATCCACCTTTTAGATACACCTGCGTGAACATTCTAGGCTTAAGAGATTTGTCATCTCGTTCTGAGAACAAGGCTCGGGGAGACGTGCTGGTTGAGCGCGGCAGGGCCCTGGCAGCTACATGGTGACTGCATCACCTCCAAACGCACTGCTGTCCCCAGGTGGGGCTGCTAAACCTGGCGAGCCTCTGTTGATGCAACAAGCCGGGGGTTGCTGTGCGATTAAGCCGCTTTTCAGCGGAGCGATCAGTCAGCACCAAACACAGCCAGGGATGACTGCAGCCCCAGGAGCTCTGCAGTAATCCTGCACAGGAATTTAACCCTCGCAGAACAGTCAGTCTGTGAGTCAGTCTGTGAGTCTGTCAGCCTGTCTGCGAGTCTGTCAGCCTGTCTGTGAGTCTGTCTGTGAGTCTGTCAGTCTGTCTGTGTGTCTGTCAGTCTGTCTGTGAGTCAGTCTGTGAGTCTGTGAGTCTGTCAGCCTGTCTGTGAGTCAGTCAGTCTGTCTGTGAGTCTGTCAGCCTGTCTGTGAGTCTGTCAGTCTGTCTGTGAGTCTGTCAGTCTGTCTGTGAGTATGTCAGTCTGTCTGTGAGTCTGTCTGTGAGTCAGTCTGTGAGTCAGTCAGTCTGTTAGTCTGTCATGTCAGTCGTGTGAGTCAGTCAGTCTGTGAGTCTGTAGTCAGTCTGTGAGTCAGTCGTCTGTGAGTCTGTCTGTGAGTCGTGTCTGTGAGTCTGTCAGTCTGTGAGTCTGTCAGTCTGTGAGTCTGTGAGTCTGTCAGTCTGTCTGTGAGTCAGTCTGTGAGTCTGTCAGTCTGCTGTGAGTCTGTCAGTCTGTGAGTCTGTCGTCTGTCTGTGAGTCAGTCGTGAGTCGGTCTGTCTGAGGCTCTTGTATGTCAGTGGCCACAAGTCTGTCGGTGGCTGCCGGTCTGTCGCTCGCCTTATCTGGCTTTGCTTCCCTGTCTGTCTGACTTTCTGTCTGTCTGTCTGTCTGTCTGTCTGTCTGTATCTGTTTTGTCTGTCTGACTTTCTGTCTGTCTGCATCTGTCTGTATCTGTTTTGTCTGTGTCACAGTATCACTGTCTGTCTGTCAGTCAGTCACCCAGTCTGTTATCCTCCTTATTTGCATTGCTAGCAGAGCTGTGAAAGCTCTGGGAACCCATTAACCTCTCAACACTGCCTCACACACAGCACCACTTCACTGTCACAAGGGAAGGTGATTACTCTGCACAACGCCAGCCCACAGCGATCAACACAAGCAAGCCACCAAGAGAAAGAAGGAGAGGAAGAAAAGCAAAGCAAAAGCTGAAGAGTGAGAGAGACAGGTTGAGCCGAAGCACCTGCGTTGGAGCCCTGCAGCGCCCCAGAGAGACAGGCAACGCGTCTCTCTGCTCGACTGGTTGAGGCTGTTCTGATCTCCGATGGACTGATTGGGAGTGTCGTCACGTGGCGTTTCAGAGCCACACGGCTAAGGCTCCCCTGACCCGGTTGAGCGCTGCAGGCCGGGACAGGTTGGGTCCTGCACTGTAGGGTCACGCAAGTTCACACCCTCCAACTCATCTCTGTCTCTCTCCGTCTCTCTCCCTCCCTATTTCTAACCTCTCTTTCCCCTCTCTTTCTCTCTCCCTCTCTCTCTTTCTTCATTTACCCCGGCCCTCTCTCTCTCTCTCTCTCTCTCTGTCATTGTTGCTGGGAGTGATTGAGCAGGGTGGGGCGAGGGGTGTAGGCAAGGTTCGAGGGCCCCCAGGCTGTCACAGTAATGGCAGTGCAGGCCTGGGCAGGTTCGACTGGGTGGATGCTCCTGGTTGGGTTTTGTCAACCGGGCGTTTTTTGTGATTTTATGCTCTGGCGTGTTGCCGCGAAGTGGAGCAAATTGCCAAGGCAGAGAGGGAACTGTTACCCACCCGACTGGTTCTGTCACACTCTGTCCCTGAGTCACCTGGCATGAAGCTGAACATGCAGTACCTCTAGGACGGAACAATGTGTCACTGTAGGCACAGAGACTGGAGACTGGAGACTGGAGACCTAGGCCCAGGCCCAGGCCCAGCCCAGTCTCCAGCCCAGGCCCAGACCCAGGCCCAGGCCCAGACCCAGACCCAGAGGCTCTGGAGGACCCCCTGCCTCACATCATCCTGGAGAACACCGTCAACAAACCCAGCGGCCAAGTCTCCACCAGGCACATACCCGACACCCGCCTCAAGATATCCGTGGAGGAGCGAGCGTCTTGTATTACACCGCGAGCTCCAGAAACCCACATGAGCAGGTGTAAGACAATGAGGTGGATTGTGTGTGAGAGCAGAGCTACGGAGCCTTACCCTTGTTGTCGGTTGTGAATGCGGCGTCTCACCAACACGACAGCTGCGACGAGGTACAAGAAAAAGAAGAAAATGAGTTTCACAAGAGAAAGGAGAAGGTCACGGTTTCACAAGCAACGTGTTTACATTTGCTTAAGCATTAGCAGGGTTTTCATGACAAATGGGAGCTGTAGGATAGTATTCAGGGTCAAGCACCTGGATCAAGGGATTAACCGTAGTTCTCCCACCAACTCTGGGATTTCAGCTGGCACTCTGTCAAAGTTTACTACGCCTAAGCCTGCTCAAGCCAGCCCATAATAGCAAGACAGCAATACGTTTACACTGTGACAGAAATGGAACTGAGACCAACAGCTTGTCAGCATGTCTTCATATTCTTAATTTGTCATTTCCTAAGAATGCCACCCTCAAGTTAATTCTTAAAACTTTAACTTTCTATTTCTCTTCATACCCGTGACTGCAGTATATGTCAGTCACTGTGATGATAGTTAGTACAGGCACATAATGGAGCCAACTAGAGCCATAGAAACAGCTGTGAATGAGCACACCACAATAATCGTTGTCTTATCGATGGCCTGATTTCTTACCCACGATGGCGGCGATCGACAGTGCCACGACACTCACAGCCACCACAATCACGATGGTGACAAATTCACCTGCAAACGGAGAATTTTCGATCAGTCGTCATTAAGATTCTCTCACAAGCTGGCGACTGACTGGATAGCTTTAGTACAAACAGCACATCTCGAGGTGGGGATCTCCCCCGAACCTGTCTACGTTTGTGATCGGTTGTGAGCTTACTTTGAGCTCCGTCTCCTCCAGTAGACTTGTTTGTGTCCATCACGTCCGAAGCCGTCTTTAATTTAGGAATCCCTGCAACGAGAGGGGTTAAATGATTGTCAGTGTGTCTGCAACGCTTAATTCCCCACAACACTGGCCGTGACACAGACATCATCCCACGTACCGCAACACGACCAAACAAAAGACCTAATCACACAGTGGTCGGCTGACTTCACACAAAGGCTGTTATCTCAACACGGCCGGGCTGGAGCACAGCAACGCCCGCTCGACTCTACGATCAATCTGATTGGCTTGATGAGAACCTCCGGACGGATCGTTAATCGTTCAACCTTTCACTCTCAGGTTGGAGGGGGGGCAAAAAGGGGGGGGGGTAGTGGGAGGTGGGAGGCAGAGGGATGGGGCTGGAGGTGGGAGGCGGTGGGAGGGGGGAGGTAGAGGGATGGGACTGGAGGTGGGAGGGCGGTGGGAGGGGGGAGGTAGAGGGATGGGGCTGGAGGTGGGAGGCGGTGGGAGGGGGGAGGTAGAGGGATGGGGCTGGAGGTGGGAGGCGGTGGGAGGGGGGAGGTAGAGGGATGCAGCTGGGGGCCCGGGGCTAACTGGGAGCTGGCTGGGGGTTCTTCTTCGGCTGTCTTGCCTGTCCTAAACAGCTCAGTAATTCTATCAAGGGCCCATCACGGGCAGAATGAGGAGTGACGGGGAGAGGCGTCAGGAGAGATGAGAATGCCAATGTTGATTAGCCGGCTGGCGGGGCGGTATAGAGGTGGTTCAGAAGGCAACCTCCTCCTCACTCCTCCTCATCTCCCCCCCCCTTCCTCCTCCTCCTCACCTCCTCCTCATCCTCCCCCCCCCCTTCCTCCTCCTCCTCACGCTGCAGGACATCTAATTAATTCCACTTTGAGTCGAATGATGTGAGGTAGGTCAAAGGAACATGGTCCACAGTCCTCACCTCCCTGGACTGGGCCACAACCTAGGCTCTGGTGCCAGGCAATCACACACCTAGCCGTGTGCACAGATCAGTTCAAAGTAGCCAACTTACTGGTCTCTGGTACAATGTCCTCATCGTCAGTTTCTGTGGGACAACAGGCAGAGAGAGAGAATAAGATGTTTGCTTATTGAGTCTAATGGGGTTAAATGATCATTATAAGACACACACACACACGTTAAAGAAATATGGTTCACTAACAACATGCATCACATACCTCCGTTGCCAGATCCGTCGAACTCTGTAGCTGTTGGAGAGGATAGGGAGAAGAGGCCTGCGTTAACTAACAACCATCGCACACCAGTCCCCATTCATTGGGTACTACAAACTCTCCAAAGGACAGGTGGGACGGCTGTGAATCCAACACAGATCTGTTTACAAACTGGAGTTAGGATGATGTCATATTCTGATAAGAGAACAACTGTTGTGACATTAGAGACCCATCACAGCACCGACTGCATGCTAAAGCATTTAAGCGTACTCCTTCACCTCTGAAACGATCATCAAATGGACTATTCTGGTGTTCTCAAATACTACACTTCCATGTCAAAATGGTGTTAATGTTCAACTCAATGGCGTATTCTCACTCACACTGGCACTTTTGTTTTGCAGCTGTTGAAGACACACGCGTAGGTATGTAGAAAGAGGCCATAACAGATAAGGTGTCTGACTTGATGTTTATCACCTGATAGAAACAGGTGAAAGGTGAAAACGTACCTATGGCAGCTCGCAGCACCAGGCACAGGAACAGGAATCGCATCATCTTCTCAAATGCTGGAGGGAGATAATACAGAATGTGCTAAAGACACTCAGTCGTGTGTGAAAATGGTGTCTCGACAATAGATGGTGTGAAAGATACACCAAAAAAAACACACGTTCGTCATATTGCGATGTCTGCATGTCACGTTTCCAGTATAAGTTACATAAAAACAGGCTCGACGGAAAACTACAGTGATTGCACAACATAAACCTAATTTCCCACAGTGCTCAGCAGAAACCCGCAACCTCTCTAGGTGTTTGGTCACAGTCAGCTGGCATCAGGGGCCTATTCAACACTTTCCCCTGCCCCTCCCTCCCATGCTGTGTACCAGGTGGAGGAACCAAGCTGAGTCACAAATCAGCTCTTATTCAACATTAGGGCGAAAAAGTGATTTACATCCAATGCATAGGCCACTGATAGTCACACTCTATTTAAACACTGCAACACAATGTGGGATATGATGCAGCGTAACGGATATATTAAGGTTTCCGTCAGCACACGTTTAGGTGATATATATCGACAGGTACGTTGATTGTTTTCTGCTCAACCGTTTTCCTTCTTAGCGAGAAAGCCAAGTCCCTCCTCCTGGCCTGGAGCCGGGGACAGAGTACTTCCTGGTCCGCGGCTCTACACTACACAGATGTGAAACCAGCTGTTCCCAGGCAACAAAACAAAGCTCCAAAGTGCAGCTGGCCGGGCCTAGTACAATCAAGGATATATTTAAACACCAGAGCTTGGGAAACCACCTCTTGCCCACTGGAGGTCGATGCCTTGGTGGTCGGCCCTGGCAACGGACCTGTGACCTCAGCTCACCCTGGGCACGCTGGGAGAATTTGCGTAAACAAGGCTGAGGAATCTGCTACAACTCCTCCAGATTTTCCATGCATCCATTGTATCCAAATGCTGTTTCTTCGGATGACAACTCTGGTGTAACATGAGAAGTGGGCAGAGGTGACTTGCATTGTTAGGACAGACTAGCTTCTGAGAATTTACCTCCGGCCTACTAATATGTTAAATAAGTTCATACAGTTCACCATACTGGGTAAGCGGAAAGCAGGATGGAAATAGAGGCGGGTGGATGGAGAGAAATTCCTCCATTCAAGTTGGTTTTGATGCTTGAGAAAAGCCTTGGGTTGGAGCATCCATGCTTCTAATCTCATTGGCGAGCGTTGCCGCGGCTCTTGAAGTCTCCACACGGCTGTGCTAAACAAATGTCCGTCCTGCAGGGCAGCAGTGGTAGCCGGAGACTGGCTGTGGGATCAGGCGCCACTGGCTGCCCAGCAGTGTGTCACGGAGGGAGAAATATGGGGTTTTAGGGTGCTAATCAAATAACGGACGACTGTCTGGAGAAAGTGCATTGCAGGCCTCTCTGGCCTCCTGGCTGGCTAGTAAATCTCCAAACACAAACAACCTACCTAAGCAGCCACAAATTAACCCTTGTGCTGCCTTCGGTCACAATGACCCGAAGGTTCACAACGACCCCTCATTCTGCTGCGACAATTTTACCCAATACAAAAACGAATAAAAAGCATTTTCTTTTAACATTTGCTCTGTGGGGGGTGTGAGACAGCCCGACGGTTAAAAGAAAATGCTTCACTTTATTTTTGTATGAGGTACAGTTGTCACAACACGTGGGGGGGGTCCAATGACTGATGGGTCACAATGACCCGAAGAGAACACAAGGGTTAAAATAGAAAAAACCCTCTGTATCCAATTTGGTCTCCAGAGTCACTGTGGGTGAAATAATAAGCGGATCCAATTTGGAAATATTTATCAACGCAGTCCACAGCCTCTGAATCGAAATACTTTGTAAAGCTTGGGTTCTTTTTCAATATTCAATCTTTTTCGTATATTTGAATGCCAAATCTGCTCCCCTTTTTGCCAGGTTTGTTCTTACCAGGCCAAATTAGCGCCTCATAATAAACGCTGGCTTCCTAATAAAAACAGAGGCCGATACTCTCCTGGAGCCAGTACAGCAAACATCATTTACTATCATGAATCTAAAAATCATAAATCAAGGGTGCAAGGAAGCCCCACAACTACGGCAAAGTAAACTCACATTGTTTTTCTTAGATTAGCTCCTGTGTGTGTGTCTGTGTGTGTATTCCCCAGTGATAGGATTAACCTCCAGCAGCAAGCCCCTCTGACTAAACCTGGCCCCATTCGGAGAACATCAAGATCTTGTTTACAGGGCTTAATTTTAAAAGATGAACAGTGCTATCAACGACCAAACAGACGCACGCAAACACTGTTGCGGTGCAGACACTGACACGAGCGATGTACAAAAAGGATGTTGCTTTCACATCCACTCAGACCAGGGATAATACCCTGGCTTTCACACGAATGCAAGCACACGTACACACACACAGACACACACACCTGACATTGACGTAAGAGATAACAATCGCAGACGTGGATATATAGAGGAAGGGAGATGAGAGGAAAGCACAAGAGGGTGAACGCTATGCGAGTGAGCTTGCGAGAGAGCGAGCGAACAAGGAGGAAAATACAGAGTGCACAAAAGATTACATTTTAATATCATAAAGTTGTGTGGAAAAGACAGAACAAATAGATGAACAAAGAAAGAGAGGAGAACAGACAGAAGGGCGAAAGACTGCCAGTGAGGATGAAAGACAGCTCACACATCATCTGTTATTCATTGCTATTCACTTCCAATGTGGTACTTTCCCGTGGTTCAGTGAAGGGAGAAAATATTCTCATTGAAATGTTTACTCAAGTCTGTCGTATCTACAGGAACTGTTTATCTAGCTGAATCAGATGCAAATATCCCAAATAACACTTCCGGGACTAGGAAGCAGAGAGAGAAACATCTAGAACTTTCCTTACCAAGCCCCCACCCCTCGACCCTTGGCTTGAGGCAACGGCCCCGGTGGATGTAGGTGGTATTGCATCTTCGACTTGACTTCCGTGTCTTCCGGTCGTTTTTAATCTATTAACTCCAGTCAACATTTACAAAACTATCTCCCCCAATAATTTTTGTTCGATACTCGAACCTGGCTCATACTACTAGCTTTTTCATAGAATAATTTTTCCAGATTTTTGCTATGTTTGAAACCAATCCGAAATGGGTAAACTAGCACCCCATTTATTTGCTTACGTCAAGAAAAGTTGCCTCGAAACGTGTTCGCGGATACTAACAGGGGACGAGCACACAAGGGAACATCAGCAAGTCGCTGATTTACCTGAGCTGAATGAGAACAAGGAGAAAGGATTTGGTAATCTAAAATTGCCTGCCTTAATTGTAGCACGTTTTACAAATGCTTGCACATATACACGACGGTTGTTTGTAGAGTTTATTTCCGTTATTTTAAAGCATATTTAACCATTTTGTAGGCTAATGAACGCGATGATTCTCATTGCATGACAAAGTAGGCTAATTATAGCCTAATATAATTAGTTATAATATCGTGGCATGTTACGGAGTCATTGTAGATAACATGTTATTCTGGAGCAAAGACGAAGATGAATAAATCATGTGTGATAACGACAATATTGTTATGGTCGTTATATTGTTAGAACTTTATGTCAGTTAACACTACAACGATGTCATTAACAATAAGCTAGTAATAGTAAGCAACACTCATCATCATTATAATAGTAAAATAGGTATAGCCTATAGGCTTAATTTAGCTTGCTTTGCCGAGCTAGAACAACGACGGAGCCAAATATTCAAGCTTGCAGTTTCTTTAATCCAACACAATACTTAGCAGTCAAACTAAAAACACGGAGCAAAAAGAACAACGTATAGGCATTGCACGTATAATATTACAGTATTGATTTTCGTAAGTTCACATGTAGGCCTATCTGCTTCTTGATCGGACTTGTACCACATTCTGACAGTTTTCTGCAATGCCTTAGCTCCAGCTCACAAGCTCGCGACTGGTTGTCGCAAGGTATGACGTGTACAGCTAGTTGCAAGCGTGCACGAGTCTCGGAGCCAGCCCGGAGCTAGGAAAAAAGTGAGCCCGTTTAAAGCTAGGGGCTCGCTTTTTTCCTAGTTTAGACCGGAAGACACGGAAGTGGAAAGATGGCGCTGTCCGTTTCGCGCTCTAGCTTGCCTCACTGCGCCACTGAGCACTTTTCATAGAAATGAATGGGGACGCCATCTTGGAAGACAATTTTGGCTCTCTCTAGTATATAACTCTATGTTCCTTACAGGTAGAATGTCACAAACCCCTGTTAGCTCTGTTCTTCCTGCGAATTACAAGTTCATGACTAAAACAAGACAATACAAAGCGTCAGTTCCTTTTTTGGTTTGATAAAAACGCCAACGTTTCATAATAGACAAAAACTTCCGTGTGTCTGGGCTTCTTTTTACCCACCTACAGCTTCAGATACTGGAGGATTTCAGCATTCAGCCTCCGTCCTGGCTGGCACCAGCTCCCTCTCAGCTACCTAGCTTCTCACCCACAGATCTTAAATCCCTCTCAGAAAATGTATTTGATTCAAACAAATGTTCAAAAGCCTAATACAAAGTTCCTCTGAGTTTCATCCATTTGATGTCTATGTGGGCCTGTTCCTCTCTTTTGGGGAAGCGTGCATCGGTATAGCAGAACTAAAGCTCTCTCCACAACTTGAGTGTTTGATCTGAGAAAATATTCAGGTCATGCTGACAGACTTTAGAATGCATGCGTGACGAGCACGTGTTCACAGAGACCTACCCAGGACGCCAACGAATATAACATCACAAGTGAATTCTAACTTAAGAGTTCTGACTACACCATCTATTCTCAACACCTGTGCAGCACTGATGGCAACATCCACTGATTATAAAATATCTTCCTTATGGGTTCAGTTTGCTCATTTGAATGGCAAATTGAAGTTACTGTTTTGACTTGATATAATGCTGAAAGGATACTGTGGTGCAGGTTGTCAGCTGCAGCCTGCAGCAATGTTAACAGTGATTCTAAGCACACATTGCTTACCAATAGGCCTAACAGAATGATCTTAATATTCTTATTTTAATATAGATTCACCAACACCAACAAAAGATGATCCTCGCTTCTTGCTCATTCTGCAAAGTACATGTAGTAGCCTAGTAGTCTTACTTCAGGTACAGTGTTCTATAATAATTAGATGGTACAGCTTCTGTCCAATAGAATAATCTGTATTAAAGCCTTACACTTGCTACTCCAATGAGAATAAATTAAACATACTAGTTTAATGATTACAATTACAAACAGCTGGCAAGCACTTTCAAGAAAGTTAAAAAAAATGGTGTCTACTGTCTGTCCACCTAATGTGTTAAGAGACTCACCGAGGAGACGAGAGAGCAGGTGAATTCTCACAGTATCTGAAGAACCGGACACAGAAATGTAAACGCGTCGCTTACATAAAACACTGCGTGCATAGCCGGAACCGACTATTAGGTTTTGTTTTTTTTACTTGAGAAGTGTTTGAGTAAGTAGGGGATTCACTGGCAACTGGTTGCACGTTTGAAAACATCAAATAATAATCGTTACGTCATCCATGCGGTCTACATTCTACCGCCTCACGTCTAGTCAGCTCAAAAACAATTCTGCTCTCATTTGTCCTGTTTTATGATATTGAAGACAATAGGTTTTAAAAAGAAAAGTACAAAAACGTGTTGAGCTAACTGTAGGTGAATGGTGCTGTAAGTTATCCTGCAAATAAACCTGCGTAGGCTAAGTGATTCTGACAAGGTCTCATTGTATCCAGGTGCGAATGTTACGGGAGCTCGGTTAAATATCAGAAAATGACTTGCTCTCAGTAATTTTTTCGAACAATACTTTTTCTGTGGTAACGTCGGAAGTCCTCAAAGTAGTCCAATTTGACCGTGTTCTTAAAATAAAGTAGAATGTAATGCAGAGGAACAGTTTATTTCCTTATCTTTAGGCAAGGAACGCATAGCTGCTATAGGTAGTCGTAGGACTAACCCTATATCAGTATGCTAGCCTCAACCTCATGAAACAACTTTTTGCTGTAGCCTACTTATTTTGACTCCTTTCTTAGATACAAGGGACGCCACTGAGTACAATACTCAATCCCTATACCCACACAGAGTCTAAAGGTGTTTAACAGGCAAGTCTTTGTCAACATCATAAAGTGCTGTGCTACGGCAGGCTTTGCATTGTAGCAGACGTAACGCTAATGTATTCACATTGAACTGGATCAAGAAAGCATGACTCATTTAGGGTTAAATCAGATTTGAACAGGTGTGTTTGAACCATCACTTGGGTTGCACTCCACAAAGCAAGAACCTTGACATATTGTAGTTACCCCTCCCTTTCCCTTATGCTTCTTAAGTCCCAACAGTGACAGTCCAGTTGGCCTACACTTAGTTATTTGTTTACTACTGATTTATGACTTGGGAGTGGCTGCAACTCCACTCATAGGAGAACCTAACATGTTGACCTGGATTTTGTCAAGCCAACACATGCCAAATAGTGTCACTCAGTCAGAGTGGTTGGTCTCATAATAATGTTTTTGACAAGGTCCTCTATCGTTGGAATGGTGCTTGACAAACAATGTTGAGTGGCAGGTTAGCTACAAACACATCAGTGCTCGGTTTACCAACTCACCTGCAGACATTCTGACAGCAATGAACACTGAGACGTTGGTTTGCAACCAACTGTCAAAAGATGCACCTATCTATTCTAAATGTTTAAATAGCATTTCATTGCTGGGTTATGTGTATCGGTGAACCACAGCTGAAAGCACTCATTTGGAATCCCCCACATACAAAATGTGTCATCACAACCACATAATTAGAAAAAAGACTCACTGAAAAAAAAGTGACTATTCTGTCGTCAAAAACTAATTAAAAAATAAAAAGAAATGCATATCTCACCTGTTTTCTCAGACGTTTAGCTGTACACGGTTGGCCGTAGACTACTAGTGTTGTTGTCCTCTCCTTGTGAGTGATCCTTGACAATGTTTCCAAACGTGTGTATGTGCGCACTAACACAGGTGTGTATACCAGCCAGCAGTCATACTACAGTAGAAGCTGTGCCCGTAAATTCCCTATTGGCTGTTGAGCTAGTTGTAACCTGACACCAGCACTGATAGTCTTATCTCCATTACCGTCTAACTCACACTCACCGTTCGAGGAGGGACACGTTTTGCTTACAGCAGGGGAACTGTTGAAAGTGACACATGTCCTGCAGGATCTTAAAAAAGAATATGGACAAATGCATGAAATATTTTCACCCTTCACCCATAATTTCCTGCATGATCTTAATTTAAAATGCACATGTTTTCTTCATCAGGCATATCCTGGGCAAATCCTACAGGGAGAAGGTATCTCATTATGTTTCCTCACCATAACAATCACAGACCAGATGTCCAGTGTAAAATTCCCATCATAGCCTCAGCTTCCTGGATGACTGTTATTGTGCAGGTTCTCTCCAGTCAGTGCCCCCCTCCTCTTTGCTACACCATGTCACATTCTCACTCGAAGATTGAGCAGTGTGTTCCAATGCAATGCCCACATCATGATTGATGTTTCAAAATGGATGTATTGTCATGTCCTTAACAGGCTCAAAGATTGACAAATGCAATTCTCGTGGAATCAAATGGAATGTGTAAGACCAATCAGAGTACAGATGTTATTAACCCCGCTGCACAGCAGCCTCGGGCATGTGCATGTACTTGCCAGCAGCCTCCAGAAGTACCTCACCATCGCCCCTTCACTAGCCAGACTGAGGCCAAATCCCAATACTCTGTCTTACCCCTACCCCTTAACCCTACCCCTTAGTTTACCCCTAGCCCTTGTCCCTCAAAACTGAGGGGTAAGGGCTAGGGGTGAAAACATACCCCTATGAAATAAGACAACACTTGGTTACGGTTACGTATATCAATGTTTTCAAAACAAGTAGTATTATGCACTGATATCAAAAACATTTGCTGCTAATGAAGTTTAGTTGAAACTGTAGACATGCATGGAGTCCATTTAAGGCTAGTCAGAGAAATGCGGGACTGTTGTGCAAATCAGCAATGTAACGTTAGCGCAGCAAACTAGCGATTTTTAAAAACTTTTGGTTGCAAATATATATGTACAGGACTTTGTAGAGCACAAAACAATACTGTCGTAATTTATAACGAGTATTGGGACAGCCCTTACTCTCACGTGAACGTAGGGGTAAGACAGAGAATTGGGATTCGGCCTGAGTCCTCGGACCCTCAGCTTCTGTAATGCCTGATACGGGCACTCTACCACCTCAGCCACGTGATGATCATCAGCTGCATATTACCGTATTTACGGAAAATCAGCCGTGGCTTGTTCTCCGATTTTACAGTTTTCTTGTGCTTGTGCGGCTTTTCATTTCGAAGCGGCTTAGTCCAGTTTTAGAACAAAAAGTGGCTTCTCAAGATCTCTACAGACCGTGCAGCTAATTTAATGCTCAAGGCTAGCTAGCAAAATAACGCTAGCATCGCTAACAACATTACTAATTCAACTTTGGTAGTGTAACCAAGCTCTTTGTACAAACCCAAAGTGCTCATTCTGGGGGGGGTGCGGCTTGTACACAATGCAGCTTATCTTCCGTAAAAGACGGTACCAGTGATGGTTTGGAGAGGTGAGAGTGTGACCCCTGGGTGTGACCTCAGTCGCGATGGTTGTATCTCACCTCATACAGGGAGTGTGGCTTCTTGTTTTAAGGATCCTGCTCTGAGGTGGGATAAAGCAGCACTTGTTGCAAAGTGATACTAAAATGAATCATCAGCGTCTGCACTAAGCCCATAGGTGCAGGTGCCTAACATGTTTGCACAACTGCCCTACAACCTGATGTGCCATCTCTCAGTCTTTTGATTAATGTCTCAACTGGGAATTGACGTCACTCACCTGTATGGTGAGTCTGACTAATCTCCAAATCCAAAGGCTTTTAGTGTTGTCTCAGGGTGTCAGTTGGATAGTTTGTGTTTAGCGAAACAGTTGGAACACCCACTCACACACACACACACTCAAACTCTGATTCATTGTTTCGTTGGAGCTAGGGGAGAGTCAACGGCTGTTCGGAACAGTGTAACCGCTCCACCCATGACACCAGTAGCTGGAAGGGTTCTCCTGCCCCGAGGGGACAAGCAGTCCCAGACAACGGCTCTCCAAGCTGCCTAGCTGGGGGAAGCACTGCCGGTTCTTCTGGGTCGACTGATACAACCACCAAATCTTGACTTTGTTTACCCAGCTGCACCTTAATACACGTAGTCCGACCCTCTTAATTAAGTTTGGTCTGGAAGAAGCCTAACAAATTCAAAATCTATGTGAGTGAGGAGTCCTTTGGCAACAAAATGACTCATTTATGTATCGGTACAATGTGTCATCTGACTTGAGAAATGACTGTTTTGTGGTCATTTATTGCATAAAGCACTTTATCTTTGTCCATAATCTAAGCCTAGCCTAGGGGTGCAGTCATGATTGCTCTCGTCAGTCCACCAAATACAGTGCCCACGTCCATCAATGGCTCCAAATTAATTAACTTGTCATCTTCACTTGATAATATTTCTCAGTATGCATCAATTTCAGGGTAAAAATACTTCCAACAACAGTGCCTGTTCTCTGTAGTGTCTCTGTTCAGTGTTTTGCTGCTGTGCAAATGGGTAGAGGCAGCATTTCTAATTTATCAAACCAACAGACTGTAATGATCACAAGAATAATGGGTAATCTAATGTGGCTCGTGCATTTTGATCCGTTCAATTAGAGGCACTGTCAAGCGTGTGCAGTCCCCACATCTGTGTGTTATTCTCCAAAGTCTGAAGACAAACTCTGCTGAAATGTTGATTTGTAGATGAAACCTCAGAGAAGGGAGTGTAAAGCGTGTATCATCAACACACTATTTGTCTCGGCGTATGACAGCCCCTACACATTCAGAACACGGAGGCCTACAGCCACACCCTGCCTCCCCAGTGTTGGATAGCGAGAGATCCCCACTACCACGGACTGGAACTGCCAGGGGGTTTCAATCGTACTGCACCGACACTCTGGAACTGAGACAACACCTCTGAGGATTTCTGGGTCAAAGTTCAGAGCATGCCGAGCTGAGGACCAGGTGTGAAGTCGTCCTCACGGGCATGTCCAAGAACCATGTCACCGTTCAGGGAGTCGACAACGGGCTCCGTTCTCAAGTTCTCAATTCGCCCGTCCAGGCGCTCGGCTCACGATTGGAATCCCGTACAACGATATCGAAAAAGTCAATGCGTTAGTTTACACGGGGAGGTTGCAATGTTGGGGCGACAGTGTTGTAGTGATTCTCCATTGTATTGTTTGATTCATAATAAGAGAGGCTGGGGCTTTCCTCTTGGTGATAAGTGGCTCGTTCAGGTGCTGGAAATAATTCATGGTGGCCAGGCTCCGCTCAGTATAGTGTCCTTTCTAATTTCTATTGACAGGCTCAAGCACGAACCAAAGAATAGCCTGTACTAACAACAAGTCACCCCAAGACAAATGTTTTACTGACAGGCTCAAACATGAACCAAGGAATGGCCATCTATTTACTCTTTGCTGGAGCAAGCAATCTCAAGGCAGATGTTCTAGTCCTGCCCTTTGAAGTTACGTGTCACTTATTATGAGCTTGCCAATCAAAGTTGCATGATTGGAATAATGATTGGATTCAAATAATAATGAGCTTGACATTTTACATCCAGTATATTTCTACAATGTTTCTATTTTATAATTGAGCCTGAAATATCTTGTGGGACATTGTCTCTCTGTAGAGAAATGGTCGGAGAAGTGTTTTGTATGTGTCCACTCTGGCGTGGTGAGGATCCACCACAGGCTACTGGTCACAGAGGCCGGTGTTATCCTCTAGGTATTGTATGCCTGGCTCCCCCTATGCCCTGGACACACTCCCCAGCAACCACACAGACGTCTGCAGCCTGTGTGGCAAAAAAGAACAGCAGATGCAGACGACGACCTCCTCTCTCCGCAGGGGACCACCGTGAACGCCACTGCCTATGACTGGAGCCAGAGGTCTCCCCAGGCTCCCTGACCAGGAGGGCTCCTGTCTGGGCCTTGCTACACCAACCAGCTGGAGCAGGACTTGAAGACCAGCCAGGGGGTCACAGCGCATGTCTGCTTGTGGCCCCCGGGAGAACCCGATGCACCATTCCCTCTCTGTGTTCAAAACCACCAACTACAAATTACATTGAATGACATTTACATTGTCCATTTAGCAGACACTCTTATCCAGAGCGACTTACAGTAAGTACAGGGACATTCCCCCGAGGCAAGTAGGGTGAAGTGACTTGTCCAAGGACACAATGTCCTTTGGCACGGCCATGAATCGAACCCGCAACTTTCTTATTAATAGCCCAATTCCCTACCGCTTAGCCATCTGACCCACCATGAATTCATTCAGCAGATGCTTGTATCCAAAGCCACATGGAAGTGGTGCATGTGGCAACTACAGCAGACAGTCCAGGGACCAGAAGTGCACAGTTCTAACGGTATTTCAGTGATCAGAGCCAAGGAACGGTCTGTATTATATTTTCTACCAGACATGATGCAACAATAACATCGCCCCAACTGGGTCCCAGTCTAAGCTACCATCTGCGACGCTGCCTGGGGTGCCAGTCAGGGCAGCCAGAGGGTGGAGCTCTGCTTCTGCAGGCCCACACAGCCCCATGCCAAGCAGCTCGGGTCACCTCATAGGGGTCTTGACGGCGCCACCTGCCGTCAGCAACCAGGCCTGCGTGGTTCACCAGGAAACACGGGAGCACTTTATAATGCCCCTCGGTGACAGACGAATGCAAACGATGTACTCTTTAATTCAACGTTTTTACTTTGGATCGTCTCGCTTTTTCTTTCATGTGCTACACGGTGACGTCGAGGCCCTCGCCTCCTACACGCGGCTGCAAACCCCTCCACCACAGGGATGCTTAACAACAGCACTGGATTAGTCCTCAATCCTACTCGTTTATACTTGTATAACAAGCCAACAGATGTTTGCATCAAACTTAATATGCAGACTAAATGCCAACGGTTGACATGCTACTTAGCGCTAACATGTTTTGCATTCTCATCCCTTCGATGCTTTTGTCTGACAGTAGAACATGCCCCCCCCCATCCCCACACACACACACACACAGTTTTTTCTGGTCTGATGAAGGCTGCACCGGCTCTGTGTTTGTGAGTCGCACATCCGCCAGGCCCTGGGTCACACTGCCTCCTGTGGACCAACTTGGGCACCAAGACCTGGGATGAGGACTTGAGCAGCATGCCTGTACAAAGGCCGTCTCTCCATCGGTCTTCCACCACCCTGTAGAGTGACTCGCTGGTCCACCCTACCTGTGGCAGCTCACAGGTACGTGCGTGCAGAACCCTGGGCTGATTCCCATAGAGTTTCATGTGGCGACAGCCAATCGTCTGGGCTCTGTTTCGGGATGTTCTGGTCATGTACAATGCACTGGTGAGGATGGACAGCAAGACCATAGAGAGTAATGACGAATGACATGGAATGACATGATGTTGTGCCATTTTGTTTGGTGTGATTAACTGTAACCTTCAATTATTATCTGACATATTTGTTTTTCAGCCAGAGAATAAAATGCTGTGTTTGGAAACATGACTGATTTTAAAGAAGTCCATGCCCTTTGAAATTGAAAAAGCAGCACACACACGGAATTGTAATCTCATATGCTTGTTGTGTGCTTGACGTGGGAGTGTTGAGTGCGGTGTTGGCTCCCCCTGCAGGAGTGTTGAGGAGGAGCAGGCCTCACCAGCAGAGCTGCTCTGTACTGGTCCACTCTGCCAGCCGACCTTCTCATATCCTCACGGAACCTTGGCTTCATTCTCAGGCTCTCCACAAGCACAACACTCGTCATCCATCTCTGTGGAAAACGCACCACCTGTGGCCAGTTTGGGAACTAGAGCCCTGACCCTGCTGACGGCCTCGCGGCGGCCGATTCTCAGAAGCCCCTCAGCCCAGAGCAGTCTGGGAGTGAAGGACCGTCAGAGACCGGCGCTGCGAGGAGGGCTGCCTCTGGGACAGCTCCTCCCAGCAACCGGGCTTCTATTCTGGCTCAGATGCCTGGGGGAGGATCCTAGAGGTTAATGGGCCATTCACAGCCTGTCATGGTCAAGTGGAGCCAGCAGGCATGTTCAGGATCTGTGTCAGTGACCTGTGTCATCAGGGAGTGCTCCGGTCTGCCCTCGGTGACTCCCCGGCTGAGTGCACTGCTGTCTGCCAGCTAGAGAGGATTGCTGTTCATGCCTGGAGGAGCCTGAGCTTCTGCCTCGAGTCTGAATGTGCTTCCAGCACTTTGTTATACAAGCGAAAACAAATTAACTTTCCCCTGGATTTGTAGCTGCGATGTTTGCGGGTTCGGCATCATTGCGTGCTAAATGAAATATGGAGGGCTTGATGAAGCCCACGCTTCCACATTATTAACATTTCATTGTGTTTGGCTGGTTGATATTGATCACATATCAAGGAAATTCTACTGAGATTAGGGCCTGCTTGCATTCAAATTCATAACCTGGTCTCCAGATGCCGTTTTTTACAGTCAAGTTATTTGTTTTTCTCCTTCTCAAGCTACTGCTTTGTTAACTTGTGAAAGATTTCGAATGAATACGGCAGACCCCGTGGGTAAACAGTGGTTGTTATTCAGGTGTCTTCCTCTGGGTTGCTGTTGAGCCACTAGATGGGAGTAATGCATCATTGACCAACCCTAACTCTGTGAGCCAAGTACAACTGTCTTCCACCAGCAGAATGTGAGGGCTGAGAATGTTTTCTTTCTCTTTATTCCTCCACAGACTAGGCCCGTCCATCTGGCTGCACTCTAAGCTGTCTGGACAGGTTCCAGATCTGAGCAGAGCTGACCCCCAGCCCTTGGGATGGCTGACTCTGTGACCCTGATCTGGGGCTCAATGGCGCCCCCCCCTGTCTGAGAATGGGATAGGTCCACCTGCAAGCAGTCAGAGCAAAGCTAGGAATCCCACAAATGTACACGCAGAAGCGTGTGTAGTGTGGATGGCTGCAGCAGGGATGCTGCGCTCAGCTCAAGGCCCACTGCTCCATCCACGGAGGAGGGCAGGCTAGGATGAGGGCAGGCCAGGGGACAAGAGGCCGGGCGAGAGTTCCAGAGCAGTCGTAGATCTCAAAGTGCATCTTAAGCAAGGCTGGGGTGAGGTCAAGCAAGGCCAGGAGACATGAGGCCACACTGAGTCGAGGCCAGGAGACATGACGCCAGGCCAGGGAGAGAGAGGCCAGGTGCTGTATGACGTGTATCTGTCTTACGGGGATGTGTGTCACATGCAGGGGTCAAAGTTAATCCCTGAATAAATCAAGTTGACTGTGGTCATTTCCGTGTTTAAGGAACATATTTGAGATGTGGCAATATTGGATATGGATCAATATGCACAAGGAAACAAATGCGTTGCCTCATCAGAACCCAAACCGTAACCGAATGAATCCGAACCGAATTATGGCATTCAACCATTAATGTTGACTAGCCAGTGTCACTTGACACATTGTTTTCACAAGGTGTTTAAACAAAGTTTATTGACCCAAGTTGTGTTTTCTGCCCACTCATCAATCATCTCAGGCTGGATGCCAACTCCTGTAACTGGCGTTTGGGTTAGGATGTGTGAGGGGTGAATGCAAGTGTTGGATACTGAATGACTGCTTCACAGCTCAGTTATCCATGTCTGCCATTGAGAACGCCATCCATACATTTAATCTAAGCATGAAGAATGCTTATGGAAATCATTACACCTTTTTCACTCATTGCTTCTCTATAAATAAGAAATGTGATGTTTCAAAACTCCTGCAAAATAGCGTATTGGCATTGTTTTCCTGTGGCACAAAATTGACCTCAAAATGATTACTTCTTCTGGGGCATAAACAAGGAAAGAAAACATAATGTTATATGAATGGTTATACAAACGGTCCATGGACACACACACAAAACAGTATGTTGGAACCTTCTAAACTTGAGTCAGTCTTACTGACATTAAATGGTCACAGTCTTTTAACAAACTACAGACTCCAACAGACTTCTTCTTAGGAATGACATTGAAAACATTCAAAATTGTCAAAAAGAAGATGGTGGGCATACAGTATTACAGTAATAGGCTCCACCAAACCCATGTGGACCCTGAGCCAGTGTCCCTGTGTGACCTCCCACCAAGGGCTCTGGGCAGGGCCCCTCCTCCAGGAAGTTTAGTGAAGTGCATATCCTCCCGCCAGGGCATCCAGGAGGGCTCTGTGGCGGACCCTGGCCTGGAGCTGAACTAAAGGAAGAGAATCATCTGGAAATCAGAGTTGCTGTGGGTTGAAGCTGGTGTTCTGTGGTGACAGTCAAACTTCCAATCTGACACGCAAGCAAACTATGCGTTTTCTGTGACGACCACAGTCCCTTGCCCTCGGACGAGACAGTTGGCCTCCAGGCTCTTCAGTGACTTCCCTGGATGTGCTTCTGTTTGGCTCAGGTTGAGGACCATGAGCATGGGAGGCATTGTCTACCTGTAGTCAGTGCTGCTATTGAATTCTGTCATCTTTCCAGTTGTGGATTTGATGTTTGAAAAGTCCATGTTTCACGCCTTCATTAAGTAAAAAAATAACAAAAAACGTTCTTCCATGTGTGCTCATTCACACTCCCAATGCAGTGTGCTTTCCCTTCCGTAATCTCATTATATATTGACAATAGATGTATCCTAATCCCTTCGAGGTTCAACACAATGATCAACCCCTGCTCCACTTGATTAGGCAATCATGTCCGGCTAGCCTAGTTTACATTACAGCAATGCAAAGAAAAGGCACACCCTGTTTCTAAAGTGTGAAGCCATTGAGAAGCACTCATATATACACAGTTGTATTCTGACTGGGCCTTAGCTAGTCCTGTTGGCCATGTTTCAGAGCCAATGGGAACTCACCAAATGATGTCCTGCATCAATATTTGACCCCTCAATCATGTTGGTTGAGATATGGCATCTTGGACGTTCATTATTAAACAATTATTGGTCCAATAGCTCTCTCTCTGCCATCTAGAACAACAGAGCCTTTACACCCACACCGTAAGTTGGTTGTCCCAAGGTTGGGGCCCAAATAAAACATACATTTCACTGTACTGGTTTATCATTATCATTCAGTAGGACGACCTTGAAATACCTGTGTGGAGCAGATGTTTCAACTTTCAACTTTAACTTTCAGTTAAAAGTGTCATAATCTTGGTACTTCACATTGTTTTTTAACTGGTTCAGACAGTGGGTCACAGTTGACTCAAACGGTAATCAAGCAGTGCTTTGACTCATGCAGTTGAAGTAGAGGTGTCGTGTTTGCTAGAGATTAAAAACGGTTCTTTCTTTGTACACAGTCTTTTCACAGTTATTAGCCATTGTCAACTCCTTCTATGAGCATTATCTAAGTGTAATTAGTCTAAGGATAGGAATTAGTCGTGGTAAGTGACAAAAGTGACTTCTCATGGGTATAACAATGAGAACATTTAATCAACCAAAGGAAATCATAGAAAAGAAATGTTTTGGGGGGATTAACGGAGGTAAACTCTGTCTTCAGCTCATGAACAGTGTGTGCTTGTGCAGACAGTGTCCCCGCTATAGGCCCAGAATAGAGGGGACACAGGTACGTGCGTGTGTGTTCCCTCAGCAGGAGGACAGCAGAGAGGGGGGGGAGGGTTTGACAGGATTGCATATGTATATTTTATACACATTATACAAGCTACACAAAGTATCAGTGGGGTTGCT